>OY757011.1:43204359-43804359 GCA_963580285.1 Lucinisca nassula
AGCAGAATCTTCTAAATCATTGTTCGTTGTAAACAAATGTGAGACCATGGAAGAGGTCAACTTACCTGCAGGTTATTTGGACGATCACTAAACGTCTGATCAGCAAACGTGATCGCTAATCTTAGGATTATCAACTATGTTGATAGACTAGTTTTACTAGTTCGCGAGAGGAAGTGTCACGCGAGTGGGGGATTCACCCTAAGTTATAAACTGGCCAGTCGCGTCTTGTGTTGTTTCTTTTTTTGTTTTTGTTGTTGTTTTTGTTGTTTGCTTCTGTAGGTATTCACGTCACCCGTTCCGAGCACAGAACAGTGTTTTGCCTTCGGAGCGGACGTCGTGAGTTGGCTACAGAAGCAACAAATTGTGATGTTTTATGTTAGTAAGTGTTGTATGTAGATACTGTAAATAATTCATGTCATTCATCTAACATCTTTCTTGTGCCTTACCCCACAGCTGCCCGTACACCTGTCAGAGATCACGCTCGGTTGTCTTGTCAGCATGGGGGTTTGCGGGACGCCGTAAACCCACATGTAACATTTGGTGTCAGTGAAGTGAGGATTTGATCTCTGGCTGGTGTTCCCGGCTGTGGAACAGCACATTGATACTCTGAATCATCAATTTAAAAAAAAAAAAATGTATTGACAGCCACATTTAGAAATTAACTTGAATCTTCCTTCCTGCGTTGATGAAGTGCGAAACCCATGTATTCAACTGAATGGATACTGACAAGTCGATAATTTCTGAGCAGGAAGGCAAGGCAAACCCCACTTTTTCTTGGTAACGAAAACTTAAGTAGACCCCACTTAATTGTGTTACCTGACATTCTACTAAGTTAAACTGGAGTTACTAATTGATCTTACCCACACATGGTTCTGACGTAGTGACGTTAACAATTTACTGACGTTGACGTAACGGTAGCGTTAATATTTACGCTGTGGCTTGAGGTTAGGTATGACGTAATAGAAACATTAATGGTGACTTGTTATGATCGAAGTTTTGTAATGTGATAAAACTTCGGATTGTAGCATTTTACTGTAAACGTCGTCAGTTTATGACGTCATATTAGACTACCAGTACGCAACGTCATACTGTGCTGAAAGCATTTGACATTTCAAATCGCGTGTGCTTTAATAACTAACGTTTTAGTTAGATTAACGCGTATAACACATATCTTAACGTTTTAGTTAAGCCCATTCAATCATCACTGATCATAACTGATCATAACTCATAACTGATAGTGGTTTTGATAGTAACGTGAGATTTACGTTATTAATAATGGAGCGTTTAATGCAAATGGGAAAGGACTTAGGTTATGAGGGGAAGGAGTTACAAGGTTTTGTTAAAGAGCAGCAAGATATTGAGCGGGCGGAAAGGCAAGAGCAAAGGGATTTAGAAAGGTTAAGGTCTGAAGAAAAGGAAAAGGAAAGGGCAGAAAAAGAAAAGGAAAGGGCAGAAAAAGAAAAGGAAAGGGAGGAAAAGGAAAAGGAAAGGGCACATGAACTAGCTAAGTTAGAAGAAAAGGAAAGGGAAAAGGAAAAGGAAAGGGCACATGAACTAGCTATGTTGAATGTTAATAAGGAACTTGAAATGGCACGCATTCAGACTGAAAGGGAGGCAAAAGAGATTAGTGAGGCCCATTTAGAACAAATAAAACATGGGTTTGAGCTACAGCACCAAGAATTAAGGAATCAGTTAGAAATGCAGAGAGCGAAGCTCGAGCTAGAATTTGAAAAGCAAAAAGCTGAGAAGGTGGCTCATGCCCGGGATCCTAAGTTACCTTATTTTGAAGAGGGTAAGGATAAAATGGATAGTTATTTATCTAGATTTGAGAAATATGCTACGGCTAATAAATGGGATAAGAGTGTTTGGGCCGCGTATTTAAGTGCATTGCTCAAAGGGCGCGCACTTGATGTATATGACCGGTTGTCAAATGAGGATGCGGCGGATTATGAAAAGTTAAAGGACGCTTTATTAAAGAATTTTGACATGACAGAGCGCGGATTTAGGAAGCAGTTTCGTTATAGTAGGCCCGAGAAATCAGAAACGTTCATACAGTTCAGTAGTAGACTGAGAAGTTATTTAGAAAAATGGCTTAATATGGCAAAGATAGAAAAATCTTTTCCGGCTGTCTGTGATTTCATGGCAAGGGATCAGTTCCTGGAGTCATGTAATAGAGAACTGTATGTACATCTGAAGCCAAAACAGTTTGGTAATTTAGATGAAATGGCTAGGGAGGCAGATTTGTTTGCAGAAGCGCGCGGGGGCGTATATAGTTGCATTAATAAGGGGCAACGCGATAATAGAGGCGCAGCGCAGGGTAAACAGGACAAAGTTGACTCGAACAAACCGAGTGGTAGACCGGATATCAAGTGTAGCATATGCGGTAAGGGGCATTTAACAATTAAATGTTTTAAGAACCCCGACAGGAAACAATTGTATAGCGCAGAGGTAGGAGCAACTGGAGTGGGGGATAGCGGTGTTAAAGAAAAATTTAACACGCGCGTAGAGACTCAAGGTTCTCAGGTTAAGAATGAGAATACGCAGAATGTAGGTCGTGGTTATACACGTGGTCGTGGTAATTTTAGAGGGTCTTTTCGCGGACGCGGTAAAAATAATAGCACACCACGTGGCGCAGCACACCAAGTTAGTTTTTGTCAAACGGAAGTAACTAGGAAAGGTGATGAGATTGGAAGTATTTTTGAAAATAAGGTTGGTGATCCTTTGATTTCGGATAGGGAGGAGTGTAGTAAGGAAACTAGGGAAGGTGTCTGTTACTTCTTAAAGGCAAGGTTACCGACGGCACAAGGATTGTTAATAATAAAAAGGTGGTTGTATTAAGAGATACTGGGTGTACAGGCTGTGTCGTTCGGAGAAGTTTGGTTTCGGATAGTCAGTTAATAGGAAAGGAATCAAATGTTACGTTGATTGATGAATCCACACAAAGGTATCCTTTGGCAATGATTGACATTGATTGTCCTTTTTTCACTGGGAAAACTGAAGCTTTGTGTATGGATGATACGTTGTACGATTTGGTTATCGGTAACATTGATGGATCAAAACTTCCTGATATGTCTCATTTCTCAGCTGCGGCTGTAACTAGGTCTCAAACTAGGCAGGATGAGAAGCCTTACAGAAAACTTAAGGTTCCCGATCAGATCATTAACGATGACAAGGAGGCTTTCAAGCAAGCTCAGGTTGATGATCCAACTTTGGAAAACATCAGGAAAAGGGTTGTATATGGGAACAAGACTGTGAGTCGTGGTTTAAACCGAGGTGAAACTAGGTTTATTGAGAAAAAAGGGTTGGCATATAGGGAGTTCACCAAGGGTAACAAAGTCTCTTTCCAACTTGTGGTCCCTCAAAGTTTCCGAGGAAAGGTGTTGAAACTAGCTCATGAAACGCTTATGTCTGGACATATGGGTATTAGGAAGACATTGGATAGAGTTGTAACTGAGTTTTACTGGCCCGGTATTTGCGGTGATGTCGCTAGATTTTGTAAATCTTGTGATATTTGTCAGAAAACTATTCAGAAAGGTCGGGTCACTAAAGTACCTCTAGGAAAAATGCCATTGATTGATACGCCATTTAAGAGGGTGGCAGTGGACATAGTTGGTCCAATTGAGCCTCGATCTGATAGGAAATCTCGGTATATTTTAACCATGATAGATTATGCGACAAGGTATCCAGAGGCGATAGCTTTACCGAGTATTGAGACGGAACGTGTCGCGGAAGCGCTTATTGAAATGTTTAGTAGGGTTGGCATTCCTGATGAAATGTTGACTGATTGTGGATCACAGTTTACTGCTGAGGTAATGAAGGAAGTCAGCAGACTTCTTTCTCTTCAGCAGTTAACGTGTAGTCCGAGACACCCAATTTGCAACGGACTGATAGAGCGTTTCCACGCTACGTTAAAGCAGATGTTACGTCGCATGTGTGCTGAACGTCCAAAAGATTGGGATAAATATCTTCCAGCCTTATTATTTGCGGTAAGGGAAGTCCCACAAGAGTCTTTAGGATACTCCCCTTTTGAGTTGTTATATGGACGTAACGTCAGAGGTCCAATGGCAATATTAAGAGAATTATGGGCTGAAGAGGTACGCGATGAGCAAGTTCTTTCGACGTATCAATACGTTATTGAGCTTAGGGAACGGTTAGAGCAGACATGCAAATTAGCGCGTGATAATTTAAAGAAGGTTCAGATTAAGCAGAAAGCTTATTATGATAAAGGCGCGAGGTCGCGTAAATTTGACGTCGGCGACAAAGTACTGTTGTTACTACCGACAGACAGTAATAAATTATTACTTCAATGGAAAGGTCCTTATGAAGTGGTTGAGGTAGTGAACAGAATGGATTATAAGATTGACGTCAATGGAAATGTTAACACATATCACGCTAACATACTGAAGCAATATGTGGAACGTCAAAATGTGACGTCACATTGCTTGCTTTCTGTAGAGTCCATTCCGTCAACTGAAAATGATGACGTTGACGAATTCTCATTGGAAGATTGCGCTTTTCCTACTGCAAAGCAACCAGAGACGTTTAAGGACGTCAATATTTCAGAAATGTTAACGCAGGATCAGCGTAAAGAAATAGAGACGTTGATAAAAGAATACCCGGACGTACTGTCCAGTGTACCTGGACGAACTGACCAAATAGAACACGACATAAAGTTGCTGACGACGGAACCAGTGAGGTCAAAAGGTTATGCCATACCATATAAAGTACGGGATGTAATGGAAAAGGAAATTCAGGATATGTTAGATTTAGGAGTTATTGAGCCATCAATATCTCCATACTCATCCCCTGTAGTACTTGTCCCTAAAAAAGATGGTTCGGTGCGGTTCTGCATTGACTTCCGTAAACTTAATAAAGTGACGGAGTTCGATGCAGAACCAATGCCAAATATGGAGGAGGTTATAAATAGAATGTCGGGGCACAAATACTTTAGCAAATTAGATTTGTCAAAAGGTTATTGGCAGGTAAAAATGACGTCTAAGGCAAAACCCCTAACTGCGTTCGAAACCCCCAAAGGCTTGTTTCAATTCAAAACTATGCCCTTCGGTTTGGTAAACTCAGGAGCAACATTTTGCAGGTTGATGAGAAAGATTCTGTCCGAACTTTCTAACGTTGATAGCTTCGTCGATGATATGTGGATCTTTACCGAAACTTGGAAAGACCACTTGACGTCATTACGTGAAGTTTTGGATAGACTTAGGACAGCCAAGTTGACGGCAAAACCTTCCAAGTGTATGATTGGGTATAGCAGTATCGAATGTCTTGGTCACAGTGTAGCTGCTCAGTCAGTAAGACCGCAAGAAGACAAGATACAAGCTATAAAGGATGCTCCTCGACCTTCTACTAAGAGACAAATAAAGTCATTTCTTGGGTTGGCTGGTTTCTACCGCCGTTTCATTCCAAATTTCTCATCTATTGCTTCCCCTTTGACAGATTTAACTAAGAAAAGTAGACCAAACAAGATCACAGACTGGCGGGACCATCATGAAAAGGCTTTCCAGACCCTGAAGAATAGACTCACGTCTAGTCCTATTCTTCGTCTTCCTATCTTTCATGATGGAAATCCGTTCATACTCCGGACGGACGCTTCTGATGTTTGTATAGGAGCCGTTTTGCTCCAAGAGTTTGAAGGGGAAGGACGACTTCCCATTGCTTATGCCAGCAAGAAACTTTTGCCTCGTGAGAAAAACTATTCTGTAATAGAGAAGGAATGTTTGGCTATTATCTGGGGTGTTGAGAAATTTCGCAAGTATCTTTACGGAGTAGAATTCCTGCTTGAGACAGACCACAAGCCCTTGTCTTATATGCAAACAGCAAAAGTTCTCAATCCTCGAATTATGCGTTGGGCAATGAAACTACAGCCGTATAGATTTCGGATTGTTGCAATTCGGGGCCAGGAAAATTTGGGGGCAGACTACCTTAGTAGGTAATTCTTCGCACGGTTGTTGTGTAAATAGCTGTCTTGTTTAGATAGGTTCATCCTATTCTATCTCTGTACACAAAGAAAAAACATTTCTGATTGTTTTTTCTCCAAAAGGGGAAACCTTTGTTACGAGATGGAATAGGAAACCTCTCTGGTGCTTATGCACATCTAAATTATTTTAGTAGATATATGGTAGGGCGGTGCGAGTGAAATATTTTAGGTGAAATATGGTACGCAAACTGTGCGGCTCCATGAACAAGTCATGCACATATTATACGATGTATGCATGAGTGGTTTATAGAGAGCTGTTTTTACAATACAGGGGGCCGCTAAAAGGCCGAGTCCTATAGAATTTGCCTAAAAATCGCCAACCGCCAAATTGTGCCATATATGATTTTTATTCCCGTCACGTGTTGTGTGGGTGTTCGTTTTGACAGGAGTCATGTCATTGATTATAGGGTCGTTTCATCAATTTTTCCTATGGGAAATATACTATTTGAACGCAAATCCATTATCTACTCGATTTTTGCTATCTGGCTTTGTTTGTGGTCGGTATCTCCACCTCGCCACGAATTGAGCAAGGTAATAAGAGTAGGCATGATTTTCCGGTAGTATTCATAGATATATAAACCCTGAAAAAAGCGGACACTTTAGCAGCAGGTCAAGTTGTAAGAGTTAACACAACATTGTGACGGGGAAATAGAAAGTATATTGAAAGGTATGTTAAATCTATGTTTAGTATTATTTTTGTATGAACACGCTTGTAGGTTTTGGAGGGGTTTACTTCTAGTATACCCCAACTTTCTGAAGCCTATTCTGAATTCACTGTTGTGGCCTGTAGTGATTAGGCTACTAGCTTTGCCAGCTAGACGTCGCAGAATTGATCCCAGGCTTCTCCAGTAGTAGAATGAGTCTTTCTAAGTGAGGTCCTGTCTCATGCTGACCCTAGATGTTGGTGAGACGTAAAGTTTGGACACCCGCTCATTCTGGATTCATTTAGGCTTTTAGACCCCTTTTGTAGAATGTAATTAATAAACGCCGGGTCACTTGTTTGATCCATGACTTTTGATTAGCTGTGGTTAGAAAACCGTGGTTCCGTCCCAATATGATATTAGGTGTAGAGGGGACGTAAACTTAAGACGGGTTTAACCACATCTTCATCATCAGGGCAAACTCTTACAAGAGCCTGTTGGGTTATCCGTGATGATGAACCGTAATGAATTTTATTTTACAAGCATGTTCACGTTGATTAGAAATAATTTTGTTCAAGAAGAATTACGAGTTCATTTTGTAATGATGCCGTTTTTGTCTGATAACTCAGTTTGTGCATGTATGTACATATAAAGAACGTGATGATGATAAGTGGGAGTATTTGGTCGCCACACGTCATAACGGCCTGAGCGGCGGGGATGACGTCAGCTGCGTCATCGGCGTCGCGAGGACGGTTGTGACGGGGTGCCTACCAAATAGAGAGAATTTACGGCAAACAGTGTTGGCCCTTATGAGACACTAACAAATGCTGTGGATTATAGATGAAAATCTTCTGTTGTAGTTTCTATCTGTTATTAATGTATTGAATTTGTGAATAGCTATATTTGTGAGCCGTGTCGCGGAGAAGGATATGAAATAGAGATTGTTATGTTTCCTGTAATTGGCGGCTGACCAGGTAGCGCAAAGGCGTGGTCTGTTCAATTGCCTCTTACTTGTGATAATGTAGTGAGCACAAATTTGATGAGTATTATGCTCAGTAGTAGTGGGCATTAATTGATTTCTGTAGTGCTCAGTAAGGAAACATGAACTTTGAGTATTATTGTGTCAAGCGCTGGGTGCTGATAATTTGATGCACAGTCAAGTTGAGTTCTGCTGTACGGTTATTTGTCGCATGCACTAATCAGCCTGTATGTCTGGTCGGCGCATGCGCAATAACGGTGTATGCATGAACATATTCTTACTTCTCCGGGAGGGGGATCATGATATAGCATGTATGTTTTGTGACTCGTTTCTAGTCCCGTTATCGTAATTTGCAGGCACAACAATGTGTGACCTGCTGCTCCCTGCTTCATAGCAGCAGGTACTGGTACGACGCTAGGCGTTAGGGTCCAGCAAGGGCGGACAGACCGCCGTAATCAGCGCCTACCAGGATAGAAGCAGAATCTTCTAAATCATTGTTCGTTGTAAACAAATGTGAGACCATGGAAGAGGTCAACTTACCTGCAGGTTATTTGGACGATCACTAAACGTCTGATCAGCAAACGTGATCGCTAATCTTAGGATTATCAACTATGTTGATAGACTAGTTTTACTAGTTCGCGAGAGGAAGTGTCACGCGAGTGGGGGATTCACCCTAAGTTATAAACTGGCCAGTCGCGTTTTGTGTTGTTTCATTTTTTTGTTTTTGTTGTTGTTTTTGTTGTTTGCTTCTGTAGGTATTCACGTCACCCGTTCCGAGCACAGAACAGTGTTTTGCCTTCGGAGCGGACGTCGTGAGTTGGCTACAGAAGCAACAAATTGTGATGTTTTATGTTAGTAAGTGTTGTATGTAGATACTGTAAATAATTCATGTCATTCATCTAACATCTTTCTTGTGCCTTACCCCACAGCTGCCCGTACACCTGTCAGAGATCACGCTCGGTTGTCTTGTCAGCATGGGGGTTTGCGGGACGCCGTAAACCCACATGTAACAACTGGGTCGACCAGTCCTAGCTCTACCCCGTAAATTTGAGTGCCAAGCGAGGAGCAGCTAGTACCATTTTTAACGACTTTGGTATGTCGCGGCCCAGGATCAAACCCGTGACCTCCCGTTCCCCGGAGCGGACACTCTCCCCACTGAGCTATCGGGGCCGGTGTCTTTTTGTGAAAAAAAGAAAAGCTGTATTTTCCGCTAACCCGGCCGATCCTGCTTCAGACCCCCCCCCTACCCCGACTCTACTAAAAGACAAAATAAAAGTTAAAACACCGACCCTACTATTTTCAATATCCGACCCTACCCAGCGGCGTCTGATCACGTTAAAAAGTCCTCGAAATTAACACTTTCGAAAACCAAGCTTCATATAGTGAAATGTGGGGTTGTTGCAGGGACGTACAGTAGTTTTCTGTCCGGAGACATATGTTGTGGATACTCGTTAAAAACCGCTTAACTGATTCGATTATAACAGGTGCCCATTAGAAACGCCTCCTTGAGGCGGTTAATACGAGCACTCATGACCCATAATATTTGCATAAATAAAACGTATGGCAATTTAATCGGAAACTGGTCGGCCCCCGCCCATCGGGGCTTGAAGAAATAGATGGGCTGCACGATGCTTCCACGAAGAGCTGAAACCGACCCGTACACGAGTACTGGTAAACCGCTAAGAGGACATAAGCCTGCACAGGTGAAGCGGTGCGAGTCTGCCCGTCCATGCTTATAAACCCTATTGGTTTCATTGGGAGACAGGGCTTGAGATGTCATTTCATCTCAGTGTCGGGTAAAAGTCCCACAAAATCGGAAGCGACGTCTCCAATTAAGAAATGAAATTTATTTTTTCTGCAGTTCATGGAAGTATGAACGCAGTGGGTCGCGTGCAAAGTAAATGAATCCAGAAGGGGTTCATGTAAACTTTGCTAGCGACCCACTGTCGTTCATACTTTCATGAAAAGCAGAAAAAATAAGTTTATTTTTTATATTTACATTATTTGCCCCTCATCACTGGGCGAAAACATGCTTGTAGGGCAAACTTTTAAAGCTGAAAAACATTTACACGCTGTTTTTCTACAAAGAGCGGAGCAGCGTTGACGTCATCAACCCCCGTAGAGAACAATGGTTTAGAATGACGTCACTTAACGTCACTGAAAATCATGTGATTCGATGCGTTCATGGAAGTATGAACGCAATTGTTTTCTATAGGTTTGCATTAGGCTTTATACTGGAAATGTAAATATAATGACATAATCAGTGTTGACGGGGACGTTAAACCACAGATCAAACAAATCTGAAACTGGCCATTTTGAGAGACACAAAAGATATAATCGTCTCGCAAAGGTGTGATGCCATTTTGCCAACTAATGCGTCGAGCAAGGCGCGAGTAAATTCTGTTTATTATAATAGAGGGAAGCGCGTTGTTTCACTTTCCGTATGTATGCAAACTGTTCATGAGCACATCAAGCACCTTGAACAAACTGCAGAAACTAGTCATACGACACGTATGTGCATGCTCATAAGTGTACTCCTTGGTTTCACAAGTCACCATGTACCTCTTCCAGCGCGACCCCATCTCAGTTACCATAAGCAATAATCGTACGAAGTTTCTTCTACACTGAATGCGCCTGAACAGAATGGGCACATATATAGTGAATGCAAAATAAAAGTGAATGCAATGATCAGACATTGATACAAATTAACCCACAATTGGCATCAGAGACACCAACATGGAAAGAAACACGAACATGAAATAACTAGAACCTAATGGAAACATCACTAGCGGAAAGCCAAACGGACAGTTACTTTCCCACAAAATGGCCAGTTGCCTATTCAAAACAAAAATAAAAGCGGGACCCACATTCAAAGACAAACTATAACAAAAGTGAACCGCGACAGAAGAGTCGCCTTTGAACTGTCTCTCTCTTTCAATATATAAATATAAATAGTTGCACATTTCAGTACCGGTCACGAACAGACTCAATAAAACCGAGTCTACTGTTTTCGTTTATTTGGTGTATTCCTTGCTTCCAAATGATCTAACTTCAGAACTTATTTATTTTCAATGTAGCTGGTGTTGTGCCGTGTGGCGGCCGTAAAACGTCTCCCCGTACATCATCACAGTGCAGATTATATTTTCTGGTCCTTTGGGTTCATGAACCTTTACAGGTATATGACCGGCCCCGATAGCTCAGTTGGTAGAGTGTCCGCTCCGGGGAACGGGAGGTCTCGGGTTCGATCCCGGGCCGCGACATACCAAAGTCGTTAAAATGCTACTAGCTGCTCCTCGCTTGGCACTCAGATTTACGGGGTAGAGCTAGGACTGGACGATCCAGTGTCAGGATAATGTGACTGGGTGTGGTATCATGTAATGTGTCTGGGACATGATACTTCAGTGAGGCAGCACTATAAACGTGAGCATTGAGCTCCCTGTCGCAACCAGACACCGTCGTGATATGACTGAAAAATTGTTGAAAGCGACGTTAAACCCGAATTCACACACACACACAGGTATATGAACTATACAAATCATGAATAGAACCCATATCAAAACTTATATAATTTGACAGTAAGACCATTTATATTCCAGAAGCAGCTGAAAAAGTGCGTGTTGTGCGGCATATTTTGGCCTTTTCGGCAGTTAGTGTCAACAAACCCATACCGCAGCGAAAAAAGTCTAGGCGTTTCCAGTGGCCAGTCAGCATTATTTTCTGGTTCTTTTTAAAACAAGCTGCTTTTTACAATAGCAAATACCTACTTATATTTCTTCTAATAAACAATAGTACTTCTTAGAAAAATAATGGCTTAGGACAAAATCCAATCAGAAGCAGCAGAAAATTCATTCTGTACTGAAAGCTCTCCCCGAAGCAAGCACAGCTTTCATAAAGACCAATGTTTTGCTGCTGTGCAACCGTCATGCCTTTGGGTATGTCACAAACCCGCCAAAACAAAGTCGTGTCAATGCTGGCGCATTGCGAACGGTTTTTCTTTATCATACAAACACACAGAGAACAAACGATAGTGTGTGCACATAAGCAACATTTAGACACCGTGCTTTAGAGCTGTACCTTGTATTTTTACCGTACATTTGCGCGAGTGAGTCTTGCAGAATGGAATTGATGATACACAACCATTTATTGCAAACTAGCAAAGAAACAATGTGAGAGCATTTCCTTAACGTTAAAACGTCCTCGAAATTAACTCTTTCGGAAACCAAGCTTCATATAGTGAAATGTTGGGTTGTTGCAGGGACGTACAGTAGTTTTCTGTCCGGAGACATATGTTGTGGGTACTCGTTAAAAACCGCTTAACTGATTCGATTATAACAGGTGCCCATAAGAAACGCCTCCTTGAGGCGGTTCATACGAGCACTCATGACCCATACTATTTGCATAAATAAAACGTATGACAATTTAATCGGAAACTGGTCGGCCGCCGCCCATCGGGGCTTGAAGAAATAGATGGGCTGCACGATGCTTCCACGAAGAGCTGAAACCGACCCGTACACGAGTACTGGTAAACCGCTAAGAGGACTTAAGCCTACCCAGGTGAAGCGGTGCCAGTCTGCCCGCCCATGCTTATAAACCCTATTGGTTTCATTGGGCGACAGGGCTTGAGATGTCATTTCATCTCGGTGTCGGGTAAAAGTCCCACAAAATCGGAAGCGATGTCTCCAAAATGACCTAATCAGTGTTGACGGGGACGTTAAACCTCAAATCATTATGCCAACTAATACGTCGAGCAAGGCGCGAGTAAATTCTGTTTATTATAATAGAGGGAAGCGCGTTGTTTCACTTTCCGTATGTATGCAAACTGTTCATGAGCACATCAAACACCTTGAACAAACTGCAGAAACTAGTCATACGACACGTTTGTGCCTGCTCATAAGTGTACTCCTTGGTTTCACAAGTCACCATGTACCTCTTCCAGCGCGACCCCATCTCAGTTACCATAAGCAATAATCGTACGAAGTTTCTTCTACACTGAATGCGCCTGAAGAGAATGGGCACATATATAGTGGATGCAAAATAGAAGTGAATGCAATGATCAGACATCGATACAAATTAACCCACAATTGGCATCAGAGACACCAACATGGAAAGAAACACGAACATGAAATAACTAGAACCTAATGGAAACATCACTAGCGGAAAGCCAAACGGACAGTTACTTTCCTACAAAATGGCCAATTGCCTATTCAAAACAAAAATAAAAGCGGCACCCACATTCAAAGACAAACTATAACAAAAATGAACCGCGACAGAAGAGTCGCCTTTGAACTATCAGTCTCTTTCAAATATACTTGTGTTTCCCGCTGTCGATGGGAAAAGACAAGCATTTGTTTCGCAGGGGCAAATTCTTACCTTTAAGAGCAAAACTCTTTTGCAGAAGGGAAGCGAAGAGTAAATCTGCAGGTTTTGTCCAGCACCCGTTTAAATGCTTGTATAATGGGAACAGTGTAATTTAGCATACGACAATCCTCAAGAAAGCACCCCAAAATGCACATTCTACGCACACACGAAGGTGCAAACGAAAAAGTACTTGGATTTTCAAGGCCATGCGTTTTTGATTACTTATGTTTTATTTTTAGATTTTTTTTCTCTTTTATGCTTTAAAACACGAAACATAGATTGTGGGTACTCGTTAGAACCGCAACAATGAAGCGACTGTAACCAGCACCCACAATCTATGCTTGGCACAGAAATATATCACAGATAATCAGGAGTCAAATGACATTTTAGGAGCCATGAAATATCGCAATATACCACATAGGGCTATTGCCCTTTAATATTACAAAGAAAGTGAAACGCAATCTTCAACTAGCGTTCCGCAAATGAAAAAGTAAATCATTCGTGGTACTGTTAGGCTTTGGGAAACAGTAAATTGGGAATGGCTGATGTGTTTTCAGGTGAAGATCAAACTTCATAATACAACACATAATAAGATAAGGCGGTCAGATTCAAATGCTAAACCGCTGGAGTTAACGATAAATATATTTCAGCGAAAATTAAGCTAGCATGAAAAAGTGCATGGAAGATGAAAAAAAAAAAAAACCTTTACAGGTATATAGGCAAACATAAAAAAAATATTTTAATTATATTCCAACTCCTGTTATATTAAAGCTTTTTGCGAGACTTGAACCTCCGCCTGTGATGATTTCGTTTTGTATGCATGTTTTGTTTTTGCCACTGACTCTCGTCTAATCCACTCGGCCATCTCCATAAGCCCATTTATATAACCATTACTGTTATGTTTTATATCTGTCTTTATGTTTATATTTAAAGGGGCACGACTCTAATTGTTTCACTGAGGACATGTTTTGCATTGGCATGGTGGTATTAGTAGCTTTCCAAGTGCGACCAAATCAATTTTAGCTTAGTTTATAATAGCAGACTTCACACGATAAGCTATGTAAGGACTAAGGAACACAAATAGCTAATTCTTTTGTCTATAAGCAGTACCACCACCGTTTAATGTGCAGTCGATATATAATTTCAAATTTTATGAACCTCGAATGTCTTGCACATTACACCAAAATTTGGTGAAAAGCTTTTTCCGACACAGCTTAACCTCCATGAAAAATTACTGGAGGTAGTGCGTATGCAATTTGCATGCGTATTCAAGCGGTTTCTCGGTGAGGAGCCGCAAATAGCAGATCTCTCTCTCTCTGCATTCTTCCGTAATCTGTCTTAATTTTCCTTTCAAACTCGTTACACAAATGTAACTACTAGCTTTCCCTCAACCTCTCTACAAAGCGAAGTCAATGCAACGTGTTTTGATGTCGGACAACTATAAAACATTAACTTGTTGGGATCTTCCACGTAATAGGATATACCAGTTCCTATTTCTGAGGTACCGGGCTGTTTTATATGCTGAAAGATATACAAAACCATCATGTATTTTAAGCAAAGAATGTAGCACCTGATCAGACACCGCTTTCGGTACACATATCAGAAATATTCAACTGAAGTTGGTGATGAAAGAACGCTGTCAGGAAAAAAATCTCCTTACTCACAATGTAAATTGGGGCATATTCCATGTCCTACCACATTTCAACAGGTCTAAGGCGTCCATAATAAGGCATATATACGTATAAATAGTTGCACATTTCAGTACCGGTCATGAACAGACTCAATAAAACCGAGTCTACTGTTTATTTGGTGTATTCCTTGCTTCCAAATGATCTAACTTCAGAACTTATTTATTTTCAATGTAGCTGGTGTTGTGCCGTGTGGCGGCCGTAAAACGTCTCCCCGTACATCATCATAGTGCAGATTATATTTACTGGTCCTTTGGGTGCACGAACCTTTACAGGTATATGAACTATACATATCATGAATAGAACCCATATCAGAACTTATATAATTTGACAGTAAGACCATTTACATCCCAGAAGCAGCTGAAACAGTGCGTGTTGTGCGGCATATTTTGGCCTTTACGGCAGTTAGTGTCAACAAACCCATACCGCAGCGAAAAAAAGTCTAGGCGTTTCCAGTGGCCAGTCAGCATTATTTTCTGGTTCTTTTTAAAACCAGCTGCTTTTTACAATAGCAAATACCTACTTATATTTCTTCTAATAAACAATAGTACTTCTTAGAAAAATAATGGCTTAGGACAAAATCCAATCAGAAGCAGCAGAAAATTCATTCTGTACTGAAAGCTCTCCCCAAAGCAAGCACAGCTTTCATAAAGACCAATGTTTTGCTGCTGTGCAACCGTCATGCCTTTGGGTATGTCACAAACCCGCCAAAACAAAGTCGTGTCAATGCTGGCGCATTGCGAACGGTTTTTCTTAATCATACAAACACACAGAGAACAAACGATAGTGTGTGCACATAAGCAACATTTAGACACTGTGCTTTAGAGCTGTACCTTGTATTTTTATCGTACATTTGCGCGAGTGAGTCTTGCAGAATGAAATTGATGATACCCAACCATTTATTGCAAACCAGCAAAGAAACAATGTGAGAGCATTTCCTTAACGTTAAAACGTCCTCGAAATTAACTCTTTCGAAAACCAAGCTTCATATAGTGAAATGTTGGGTTGTTGCAGGGACGTACAGTAGTTTTCTGTCCGGAGACATATGTTGTGGGTACTCGTTAAAAACCGCTGAACTGATTCGATTATAACAGGTGCCCATAAGAAACGCCTCCTTGAGGCGGTTCATACGAGCACTCATGACCCATACTATTTGCATAAATAAAACGTATGACAATTTAATCGGAAACTGGTCGGCCGCCGCCCATCGGGACTTGAAGAAATAGATGGGCTGCACGATGCTTCCACGAAGAGCTGAAACCGACCCGTACACGAGTACTGGTAAACCGCTAAGAGGACTTAAGCCTACCCAGGTGAAGCGGTGCGAGTCTGCCCGCCCATGCTTATAAACCCTATTGGTTTCATTGGGCGACAGGGCTTGAGATGTCATTTCATCTCGGTGTCGGGTAAAAGTCCCACAAAATCGGAAGCGACGTCTCCAAAATGACCTAATCAGTGTTGACGGGGACGTTAAACCTCAAATCATTATGCCAACTAATACGTCGAGCAAGGCGCGAGTAAATTCTGTTTATTATAATAGAGGGAAGCGCGTTGTTTCACTTTCCGTATGTATGCAAACTGTTCATGAGCACATCAAACACCTTGAACAAACTGCAGAAACTAGTCATACGACACGTTTGTGCCTGCTCATAAGTGTATTCCTTGGTTTCACAAGTCACCATGTACCTCTTCCAGCGCGACCCCATCTCAGTTACCATAAGCAATAATCGTACGAAGTTTCTTCTACACTGAATGCGCCTGAAGAGAATGGGCACATATATAGTGGATGCAAAATGGAAGTGAATGCAATGATCAGACATCGATACAAATTAACCCACAATTGGCATCAGAGACACCAACATGGAAAGAAACACGAACATGAAATAACTAGAACCTAATGGAAACATCACTAGCGGAAAGCCAAACGGACAGTTACTTTCCTACAAAATGGCCAATTGCCTATTCAAAACAAAAATAAAAGCGGCACCCACATTCAAAGACAAACTATAAAACAAGAGGCTCAATGAGCCTAAACCGCTCACCTGAGAACAAATTATTATAAGCCAATGGAAGGTGAACATCATGCCAGTGTCACCATTTTAGCCAATTATGATGGGCTGGCTCGGGTCTGCAGTTTACTTCAATCGGTCCAGCATTTTTCGGATGTTTGAACATGTTGAAGATATATCTTCAAAATTCCTGAACCGTAGATTTCCTTACTGGCTGTCTCTATTGTAAATTGCTGTGTACTTGTACTTCTGTCATTTGTGTTATTTAATTCTGGATAGTTTGCTTTGGATTGATCAAGGTTTCATGTCCCTGTCAACATATATTTTGGAGATGTTGCTTCAGATTTGTGAGTATTTTGCCCTGACATGACATCCCCAGCCCCACCATCCACAGACACCCCTAATGAAATTTCTGGAGTCAATGGTCGATGTCACTCGCTTCACTTTAGCTTGGTAGGTGCTGACCTTTTGTAGCTCTTTGGTTTAACCAACATCAAGTGATTAGTCAAGTTTCATTTGGCGAGGAAGCACTATGCCGCCACATCTATTTTTTAAAGCCCAGATGCACCAGGGCCAAATTCTGGAAGAATTCACAGTCGTTTTAGTTATCAAGAGCTCATTTGCTACTTGATATCATTAAATACCTCTATAATTATAATATTGTGTTCTGCAAGTGATAATTCCAGTAGGACATCATACTGGTACAATTATGTGAGTGTATTCTTAGCTTTCATGGATTTCAAATAATAACAAGGTTCTTTTTTTTTTTCAATCTATTGCTCCACTCTTTTAACTGACAAATCAAAAAATACATGAAATTATAATGAAAAGAAAACATTTAATACAATTATTACCAAAAACAAGCCGTTTTTGCACTTGCCCAATGATGCTACACATGAAAACTGGTCAAGATTGGCCAACTAGTATTAAGGATATACATTATTGAAATTCCCATTAACCCCAATGCAAAATGCGCAAGGGCAGATAACTCCAAAGTGAATGATCTGATTCTGCCAGTAAACAAACTTGACCGAGATTTCATGGCTGTTCTGGTTATCTGTAAGAATAAACCCAATCTGAAAACATTTGAAGCAGCAACAGTGATGACAATATACTCCCCATGTTCAGTCTATAGGCAAATTTTCAAACGCTCAAGGGCACGTAACTCCTGAGCGAATAATCCGATTCGACCCAAAATCAAACTTAATATATGCCATTCTGATTTAATTTCAAAATTCAATATTAGACTTAAATCTCTTCTGCAACAAGGTCTATCGGAACCCGAATTTTATGGTGACTTAGTATATAAATTCAGAAAAATATATAACCGCAATGACTTCAGCACCCAATTTCGTAAAATCATTCTTCGATATAAAAAGATTGGGTACAACATGGATATTATACGACAGACTGCATGCATGGTAGTTAACCCAATCACGGTTGGCAACTTTGCTTCCCTCTTTAATTGCACGCCGGTGGGTCAGGCCTCAGATTCTATGACGGCTCCAACGTAAAGGCTTATTGAAAATTAAAGAGATAATGTTGGTTGGTGCCTGATGCTCTGTCTCTGGTCGGGCTCATCGGAGTCTAACTGTTGGTTTTCTTTTGCTCCAGCATTTCAGTGGTTTCTTGTTGTCGAGTCCTCACCATTGTCTCACCTCTGTGGTTCTTTGATTTCTGTGTTCACGGAGATGTTGCACTGATGAGTTAGGAGGCCTTCATGCGGACTGAACAAATTATTTGTCTAAATCGCGACGGAAGTAAGGGCGAGGATTGTGGCCACGTAAAATCGATTTAAGCCCCCCAGTGGAAATCTTCCACTGACCGTTCCAAGGCGGCTCTTCTGTGGCGATTTATTTATGTTGTTGTTTGTTACTTACTGTGTGTATCACTTGTGTCTTTTAATTTTGGATGGCCATATGGCCATTTTGTGGGAAAGTAACTGTCCATATGGCCTTCCTTTGTTTAGGTTTCCATTATGGTCTGGTCGCTTGGTGTTTGTGTTTCTTTCCCTTTGGTGTCTTTTATGGATGGAGTAAGTTAATTGTATCAATTCCTGATCTTTGTTTTACTTCTACTTAACCAAGATTTTATACCTGTGCTCATTATCTGCAAGAATGAAGCTGATCAGAAAAAAATTGACGAAGCTAGAGTGATGACAAACTTTTTCCTAATTTAAGTCTATGGGAGCTATTTGTTGCCATGGCAACCTGAGTTCCAATCAGATCTGCCTGAAAACCTGATGCAGCCTTTCCACCTGCCCAAAGATGCTACAAAAGAAATTTGATCAAGATTGGCTGAGTAGTATTTGAGATCTACATCTTTGAAATTCCTATTGGCCCCAATGCAAAAACGCACAAGGGCAGGTAACTCCTACATGAATGATCCGATTCTGCCAGTAATCGAACTTGACCGAGATTTCATGGCTGTCCTGGTTATCTGTAAGAATAAACATAATCCGAAAACATTTGAAGCAGCTACAATGATGACAATATTCTCCCCATGTTAACTCTATAGGCAAATTTTCAAACGCTCAAGGGCACCTAACTCCTGAGCGAATAATCCGATTCAACCCAAAATCGAACTTAACAGAGATTTTATACCTGTCCTCATTGTCTGCAAGAATGAAGCCGATCCAAAAATCAAAGTACTGAAAGTACTAATAGAAGGTGATGGTAGAAAACTGTTAGTTTTTACATTGGGTCATTTCATTTCATTACCTTTTTTGATTTTTAAAACAGTCATGGTTTTATATGATTGTTGTAACGCGAGGAGCAGACAAATGAAATGTCAAAAACAAAATTGAGGATCGAACGCTACATGTTGTGAATCCCTTCTTGTGTCAATGAGAATAATTCTGGAGACAATTACATACATAGTCTCTAGCAATAAAGACTAGAATACTGTCGATGGCGCGCCATCGCAAATCCCCACGCTTTCTACAAAGAGGCCAAGTACCAAAAACCCCTCACCCTGGGCCCTAATTTGACCCCAGGGTCAAAATATTACCTGTATTATATTCTACTAATCATGCCCTTCAATTTATTATGCCACATGACTATGTTCCAAAAAACTTAAATTTTGACCCTTTGACCCCTCCCCCAGGGCTCCAATCTGACCCCAGGGTCAAAATTTTACTTGCATTGAATTCTACTAATCACCCCCTTCAATTTGATATTCCATATGGCAATATTCGGTAAAATTTGAATTTTGACCCCTGACCCCCCCCCCCCAGTCCGACCCCTTGGGCATGACCCAGGGGTCGCAGCTAAAATCTCGTCCAATATGTGTTACATATATCATTAATCATTACTTATGCAAAGTTTGGTTTTAAAATCTATAAAATTGACTTTGAAATTGAATTTAATTGATATATGACCTTTTGACCCCTCCCCAAGGCCCCTGGGGACGGGGCCAAAAATAAATGTGACGTTGCACGCCCTCATCATGTGAACCAAATTTGGTTACATTCCGACCAGTGGTTAAGGAGGAGATAGCCGGACGGACAGACGGACGGACGGACGGAGGCGATAACAATATCCCCACTTATTCTTCGAAAAGACGTGGGGATAATAATTTACTCAACACTATACGTTCTAGTAGCAAATGGCTTTCTAACACCAATATTCCGGGACACAGACTGGTTTTTTATCTGAGACTTCGATCAAAAGTTTAAAAGTTTGTTGGTTGCTATGTTTTGTCAAGTGTTTGAAAGACGTCCGTCGACCCAGTGAAACCTGGATTAAACAAGAGGGGCATAATGACCCTGAGGATGAAGTCTTTTCAAAGTTCCCTTCTAAAGAGCTGACTTATATGTTACTACCTGGACATTTTCCGGACATTGAGGGTCATGTCCTAGTGAATGGTTATGAATTTGCTCAGCATCACGTGAACAAATCCGTTAAATGACCCCCACCCCCTTTGTATGGAGAAAACTGCATGGGGTTTACGAAGGTATACATTGTTTTTCTTATTTCTGCTCCAGGACATAGGTTGTGGGTACTCGTTAGAAACGCCTTACTGAGGCCTTCTAACGAGTACCCTCAACCTATATTTTGAACATTAGTATAAAAAATATCAAGGTTTTTCATCAGAAAACTAGCCGTTTTGGAGATGTGACAAATGCTCTGTCACACAGGTGAGTTATCGTAATGGTCTAACTTACAATGCCTCACTGTGACAATTGGCGGGGGTGGGAGGTGGGGGGGGGGGGGGTGGGGGGGCAAGAATTGTCGTAAAATGACAGCCATTGGTTCCCTTTGACAATACAGAGCTAACTTGTATGTCACTATCTGGACATATTGTGAACATTGTGGGCATCGAGAGTCAGGCAGGTCCTATAGTGCAACAGAGGGTAATGAATTAGTTTAACTAATACTGTCACATGGTGACAAAGGGAGGATGGTTATGTGTCAGTGGTTCCCTTTGACAATACAGAGCTGACTTGTATGTCACTGTCTAGGCACCTTGTGGACATTGAGGGTGCACCAGAAGGAGATTAATCGGCTCAGTCTTAACCCTATATAAAACCAGTGGGCTCCAGGCAGGTCCAGTTTTGACCCGCTGGGGTTATAGTTTGGACAATCTTGGTAGAGGGCAACTAGAGGAAGTTTCATTCCAAATATCAAAGACTTGGGCCTTCTGGTTTCAGACGAGAAGGTATTTAAAGGTTTTCAGTACGTAAGTCTGTGAAACCAGTAGGCCCTGGGCGGGGCCATTTTTGACTCCAGGTTTTTGATTTGTATAATCTTGGTAGAGGTCATCCGCATGAAACTTCTAGCAATATATCAAAGACCTGGGCCTTGGTTTTTTTTTAGAAGAACATTTTAAAGGTTTTCCATGTATGGCTATGTAAAACCGGTGGGGCCTGAGGCGGGGCAACCTTACGTCCAAGGGCTTTAATTTACAAAGCATAGTAGAGGACAACCAGATGAAGCATTATACCAAATATCAAAGATCTGGGCCTTCTAGTTCCAGATAAGAAGCTTTTTAAAGGTTTTCCATATAATAATATTATAAGTCAACATAAAACCAGTGGGCCCCAGGGCAGGGCCATTTTTGACCCGAGGGCCATAATTTGAACAATCTTGGTGGAGGTCTGCAAGATAAATCTTCACAAATATCAAAGACCTGGGCCTTGCGTTTACAGAGAAGTTTTAAGATTTTCCTTATATATCCCAATGTAAGAGCAAAGGGCACCGTGGGGGGGGGGGGGGGGGGGGGGGGGGGGAGTGATTTTGGCACAAGGACTATAATTTGAAACTATTGATATAGGTTCACAAGACGAAGTTACATACCAAATATCAAATATCTGAGATCTGCGGCTTATAGTTTCAGACAAGAAGATTTTTGAAGATTTTCCCGCGAGATGTCTATGTAAAACCAGTGGGCTACAGGGGGGTGGCATTTTTGGTCAGAGGGCTATAATTCTAACAATCTTGATAGAGGTCCACTAGACGCAGCTTCATATCAATTATCAAACACCTAAGCCTCCTGGTTTCTGACAAGAAGATTTTCAAAGGGTTTCCCTGTATAAGTCAGTATAAAACCAAAGTGCCTCGGGGCGGGGGCATTTTTGGCCCCAGGGCTATGATTTGAAGTCGGAAAGTCCATTGGACTCGCTCATAGTGTGGCAAGGCTTTAAATGCCATTTCATCACAATGTTAGGTAAGAGTCCAACGAAATTCGAAGCACGTCGGTACAGTTTTGTTTGTTTGATTTGGGGTTTAACGCCCCGTCAACACTTTATAGGTCATTTTGGAGACATCGCTTCCAATTGTGTCGGACTTTTACCCGACATTGAGATGAAATGGCAACTCAGCCTCTGCCGCACAATGCAACCAATAGAGCTTATATGCATGGGTGGTCCAACACGCACCACCTTTCCTGGACAGGCTTAGAATCCGAACCTTTACGGTGTCTACCAGTACTCGTGCTCGGTCGATTTCAGCTCTGCGTGGAAGCATCATGCAGCCCAATCTGTTTCCTCAAGCCCCGGTGGGCGGGGCCGTTATACAGTCTTGACAGGGACGTTAAACGTCAAATCAATCAAATCAAATACACCTCAGAAAAAAAAGGGGAATATTCAGATACAGAAATAGAGGAAACAAAATCTGATATTTTCTGACCTCGGCTAAAAAAAAACACAAAAAAAAAAAAAAACAAGCGCCCACCGCCCGGAATAAATGTGTATTATCCAGTACTTTATACGTTAAAGGAGTTTAAGTTATAAAGTTATATTTTCCCGATGGTTCACAAATATATCCATGCAACAGTGAATCGCACCCCCCCCCCCCCCCCCCATCGGGGCTTGGAGAAATATATGGGCTGCATGATGCTTCCACACAGAGCTGAATCCGACCCGCACACGAGTACTTATAAACCGCTTAGAGGATCTAAGCCTACCCAGGCAAAGCGGTATGCACGAGTATGACCGTCCATGCTTATAAACCCTATTGCTTTCATTGGGAGAAAGGCCTGGAGATGTCATTTCATCTCAATGTCGGGTAAAAGTCCCACAACATTGGAAGCAACGTCTCCAAAATGACCTTTACAGTGTTGATGGGGACGTTAAACCTCAAATCAAAATAAATGCAACAGTGAAGGTAACTTCTCTTTATCCGCCCCGCCCATGGAGGCTTGGAAATATATGGGCTGCATGATGCTTCCACGCAGAGCTGAATCCGGCCCGCACACTAGTACTGGTAAACCGCTTAGAGGATCTAAGCCTGTCCAGGAACCGCGGTGAGAGGCAGACCCTCCATGCTAATAAACCTTATTGGTTTCATTGGGCGAGAGGGCTTGAGAGGTCATTTCATCTCAATGTCGGGTAAAAGTCCCACCAAATCGGAAGCAACGTGTCCAAAATGACATTTACAGTGTTGACGGGGACGTTTAACCTCAAATCAAACAAACAACCAAAACTTCGCTCTATCTGTAGTATAGCAAGTCGTAGTATTCCATTCATGCTGTCAACTCATTCATTGAATTATTAATCCGCGATCTAGATTTTGAGCGAGTTCAGTTGACGTACTAGAGTTCACAAGAGTTGACTTGTTCCAAAACGCGTCATGTAGGAATATTGCGACTGCGAGAGTTAGCTTGGTATGAGAGATGGAAGCCTTGCCTAGTAACAACGAATACGGTGGAAGGTTGTAAGTTAAATGCAATCCGAAAATCGATTATTTCCAACTTTTTGAAATTTTGGCCACGTGTTGGAAAAATCACGTCCAACTTGAAAACATTTTTATACTTTCGATTTACCCGAGGGCAAACGATGACATTTTCTTGACGTCAGTAGAGTTCTGAATCTGAATCGTTACTGGCGACGCATCAAATGAAATTTGATGCTTCCTGTCGCTTGTAATTGTGGGATCGAAAAGTGGGGCGTGGGGTGAAACAGTCATTATACAATTTTGTACAGGAGTAAGCCTACTGTCTCCCCTACTTTTCTTGAGTTAACTTTAGTTGGTCAACTGAACTCGCTCAAAGCAAAGTAGGTCATGACAAAGCTGCGTATCGGGACCAATTTGAACCATAGGGTTAATTTTATGGCATTTTACTCTGAAGTTAGTTGTTTGTGTAATTGGCTTCCTCAGTTTGACAATCAGCATCATATTCACTTATCAAATGATACATGCGCGTCTATTGATAAATATATGGAGACTTATTTTTCTTGAACCATAGGAGTTATTCGTCATCGAGGTGGGCTGGTGTCGATTGACATAAGAAGGTGAGACCTGAAAGGGCATCACCTTCTAATAAATTTATATTCATTTTAATTAACCTACTATTATCCCCCTGCCGTCGTGGTTTTGTTCTTGCTAGACAGAACTCCCAAATCCCAAAGCAAGCTTGATTGAACTCATGTTAACTCTAGTAGTGCGGCACGAGCCATAACCCCCGTGTTTTGGTGTAACTATAGTTAACTCTAGAAAGTCAACCGAACTCGCTCTTAATAACTAGGCCAGGTCAGCTGCGAAACGAGACCAATTTCAAATCTAAATCAATTTTATGACATTTAACTCTGAAGTTCATTATTTGTGTATTTTGCATCCACAGTTTTTATTTCAATCTGCATATTATTTTCACATATCAAATGATACAAGCGCATCTCTTCACTGATTTATGAGGACCTATTTTTCTTGAAAAAGGAGTGATGCGGTATCAAGGGAATTCACTGAGTGTTGCCATAAGAAGGTGAGACCTGAAAGGTCATCACCTTCTAAAAATTGACGACGCTAGAGTGATGACAAACTTTTTCCTATGTTAAGTCTATGGGAGCTATTTGTTGCCATGGCAACCAGAGTTCCAATCCGATCTGCCCGAAAACAGTATGCAGCCTTTCCCCCTACCTGATAATGCTTCACATGAAATTTGATCAAGATCGGCCCACTGGTTCCAGATATACTTCTTTGAAAGTGTGGACGACGACGGAAGACAACGACGGACGCCGGCTCATGGTATACTAATACCTCACATGAGCCTTCGGCTCAGGTGAGCTAATAAGCCAAGAAAGCCCATTGTCATGAAAACCTTATGCAGTCTTTCCACTTGCCCTATAATGCTACACATGAAATTTTATCTAAGTCGGCCAAGTAGTCTTCAAGATATACATTTTTGAAATTCACATTAACCCTTATGCAAAAATGCACAAGGGCAGGTAACTCCTAAGTGTATGATCCAATTCTGCCAATTATCGAACTTGACCGAGATTTCATGGCTGTGCTGGTTATCTGTAAGAATGAAGCCAATCCGAACAAAATTGAAGCAGCTACAGTGATGACAACATTTTCCCCATGTTAAGTCGATAGGCAATTTTTCGGGCACTCAAGGGGACGTAACTCTTGAGTGAATTATCTGATTCGGCCAAAAATCGAACTTGACCGAGATTTTATGCCTGTACTGGTTATCTGCAAGAATGAAGTCGATCAGAAAAAAATTGACGGAGCTAGAGTGATGACAAGCTTTTTCCTATGTCAAGCTTATGGGAGCTAGATGTTGCCATGGCAACCAGAGTTCCACTCAGATCTGCCTGAAAACCTAATGAAGCCTTTCCACTTGCCCAATAATGCGACACATGAAATTTGATCAAAGTTGGCCAAGTAGTCTTTAAGATATACATTTTTGAAATTCCCATTAACCCTAATGCAAAAACACACAAGGGCAGGTAACTCCTAAGTGAATGATCCGATTCTGTCAGTTATAGAACTTGACCCAGATTTCATGGCTGTGCTGGTTATCTGCAAGAATAAAGCCAATCTGAAAATAAATGAAGCAGCTACGGTGATGACAACATTCTCCCCATGTTAAGTCAATAGGCAATTTTTTCAACGCTCAAGGGCACGTCACTCCTGAGTGAATAATTCGATTCAGCCCAAAATCGAACTTGATCGAGATTTCATGCCTGTCCTCGTTATCTGCAAGAATGAAGTCGATCAGAAAAAAATTGACGGAGCTAGAGTGATGACAAGCTTTTTCCTAATTCCCATTAACCCTAATGCAAAAACACACAAGGGCAGGTAACCCCTAAGTGAATGATCCGATTCTGCCAGTCATCGAACTTGACCGAGATTTCATGGCTGTGCTGGTTATCTGCAAGAATAAAGCCAATCTGAAAATAATTGAAGCAGCTACGGTGATGACAACATTCTCCCCATGTTAAGTCAATAGGCAATTTTTTCAACGCTCAAGGGCACGTAACTCCTGAGTGAATAATCCAATTCAGCCCAAAATCGAACTTGATCGAGATTTCATGCCTGTCCTCGTTATCTGCAAGAATGAAGACAATCAGAAAAAAATTGACGGAGCTAGAGTGATGACAAACTTTTTCCTATGTTAAGTCTATGGGAGCTATTTGTTGCCATGGCAACCAGAGTTCCAATCCGATCTGCCCGAAAACAGTATGCAGCCTTTCCCCCTACCTGATAATGCTTCACATGAAATTTGATCAAGATTGGCCCACTGGTTCCGGAGATATACTTCTTTGAAAGTGTGGACGACGACGACGACGGACGACGGACGCCGGCTCGTGGTATACTAATACCTCACGTGAGCCTTCGGCTCAGGTGAGCTAATAAATGGGGGGGGGGGGGAGGGAAGGAGTCGGGATGGATCCAATGTCTGTATCAGTCAATGCATCTTATCATAAAGAGCAATAATATATATGGTTAAGGGGTGGGGATATGGATAGTTTCTGAGATATAAAGACTTTAATGAAGCAAAGGGGGCGGGGCATGGCCCAGGGGTGACTGTAGGGATCCAAAGTCTGTGTCATGGAATGTGTCAAATCATAAGGAACAATATATATGGTTGAGGGGTTCGACGAATCCGATTAATTTAGACATTTAGACATTTTGACAGTTTTGCATACAAATTTCTATATAACAGGGGGGGGGGGATGGGGGGGGGGGGGGGGTCAGCATGGACCCAATGTCTGTATCAGTCAATGCATCTTATCATAAGGAACAATAATATATATGGTTAAGGGGTGGGGATATGGATAGTTTCTAAGATATAAAGACTTTAATGAAGCAAAGAGGGCGGGGCATAGCCCAGGGGTGACTGTAGGGACCCAAAGTCTGTGTCATGGAATGTGTCATGTCATAAGGAACAATAATATATATGGTTTAGGTGTTCGAATCTGATAAAATTTTCAAGATAATTAGACATTTTGACAGTTTTGCATGCAAATTCCTATATGACAATTTTGACCTGTTACGCAATCTGACCCCTAGGCCCACCCAGGGGCCTGACTTTGGGTCAACTTGAACATGAACTGATAGGTCTTGGTCTGAGTAGATGTCATACCAAATTTCAACTTTGTAGCACAACAGGTAAAAAAATTATATGCAAGTCCGAGGTTTCAGCTCGACATTTCAGCCCGAGGTCGACATTTCAGCCCGAGGTGGTTACGAACGGGACATACGCACGAACGCACGTACGCACGTACGGACGTAACATCACGGGGAAACGCTATATGCCCCACTCCTGCCAAGGCAGGCGGGGGCATAATAAAAATAAAGTTGCTATCGTGGTCACAACGTATTTTTTTATGCTCAAGGGCAGGTAACTCCAAGGCAAATATTCCGATTCGGCCCAAAATCGAGCTTAACCGACATTTTATGTCTGTCCTCGTTACCTGCAAGTTTGAAGCTGATCTGAAAAAAAATTCAAGTCGCTATCGTAGTCGCAACATTTTTCCCTAATTAAGTCTATGGGCAAATTTTTTGTCGCTCAAGGTCACGTAACTCCGAGGTCAATATTCCGATTCGGCCCAAAATTGAACTTAACCGAGATTTTATGCCTGTCCTCGTTACCTGCAAGTTTGAAGCTGATATGAATAAAAATTAAGTTGCTATCGTGGTCACAACGTATTTTTTTATGCTCAAGAGCAGGTAACTCCAAGGCAAATAATCCGATTCGGCCCAAAATCGAACTTAACCGAGATTTTATGTCTGTCCTCGTTACCTGCAAGTTTGAAGCTGATCTGAAAAAAATTCAAGTCGCTATCGTAGTCACAACATTTTCCCTATGTAAAGTCTATGGGCAAATTTTTTGTCGCTCAAGGTCATGTAACTCCGAGGTCAATATTCCGATTCGAACTTAACTGAGATTTTATGCCTGTCCACGTTACCTGCAAGTTTGAAGCTGATCTGAATAAAAATAAAGTTGCTATCGTGGTCACAACGTATTTTTTTATGCTCAAGGGCAGGTAACTCTAAGGCAAATAATCCGATTCGGCCCAAAATCAAACTTGACCGAGATTTTATGCCTGTACTGGTTATCTGCAAGAATGAAGTCGATCAGAAAAAAATTGACGGAGCTAGAGTGATGACAAGCTTTTTCCTATGTGAAGTCTATGGGAGCTAGATGTTGCCATGGCAACCAGAGTTCCACTCAGATCTGCCTTAAAACCTAATGAAGCCTTTCCACTTGCCCAATAATGCGACACATGAAATTTGATCAAAGTTGGCCAAGTAGTCTTTAAGATATACATTTTTGAAATTCCCATTAACCCTAATGCAAAAACACACAAGGGCAGTTAACTCCTAAGTGAATGATCCGATTCTGCCAGTTATCGAACTTGACCGAGATTTCATGGCTGTGCTGGTTATCTGCAAGAATAAAGCCAATCTGAAAATAATTGAAGCAGCTACGGTGATGACAACATTCTCCCCATGTTAAGTCAATAGGCAATTTTTTCAACGCTCAAGGGCACGTAACTCCTGAGTGAATGATCCGATTCAGCCCAAAATCGAACTTGATCGAGATTTCATGCCTGTCCTCGTTATCTGCAAGAATGAAGTCGATCAGAAAAAAATTGACGGAGCTAGAGTGATGACAAGCTTTTTCCTATGTAAAGAACGCTCAAGGGCACGTAACTCCTGAGTGAATAATCCGATTCAGCCCAAAATCGAACTTGATCGAGATTTCATGCCTGTCCTCGTTATCTGCAAGAATGAAGACGATCAGAAAAAATTGACGGAGCTAGAGTGATGACAAACTTTTTCCTATGTTAAGTCTATGGGAGCTATTTGTTGCCATGGCAACCAGAGTTCCAATCCGATCTGCCCGAAAACAGTATGCAGCCTTTCCCCCTACCTGATAATGCTTCACATGGAATTTGATCAAGATTAGTCCACTGGTTCCGGAGATATACTTCTTTGAAAGTGTGGACGACGGACGACGACGGACGACGACGACGGACGACGGCCCATTGGTATACTAATACCTCACATGAGCCTTCGGCTCAGGTGAGCTAAAAATGAACCGCGACAGAAGAGTCGCCTTTGAACTATCAGTCTCTTTCAAATATACTTGTGTTTCCCGCTGTCGATGGGAAAAGACAAGCATTTGTTTCGCAGGGGCAAATTCTTACCTTTAAGAGCAAAACTCTTTTGCAGAAGGGAAGCGAAGAGTAAATCTGCAGGTTTTGTTCAGCACCCGTTTAAATGCTTGTATAATGGGAACAGTGTAATTTAGCATACGACAATCCTCAAGAAAGCACCCCAAAATGCACATTCTACGCACACACGAAGGTGCAAACGAAAAAGTACTTGGATTTTCAAGGCCATGCGTTTTTGATTACTTTTGTTTTATTTTTAGATTTTTTTTTCTCTTTTATGCTTTAAAACACGAAACATAGATTGTGGGTACTCGTTAGAACCGCAACAATGAAGCGACTGTAACCAGCACCCACAATCTATGCTTGGCACAGAAATATATCACAGATAATCAGGAGTCAAATGACATTTTAGGAGCCATGAAATATCGCAATATACCACATAGGGCTATTGCCCTTTAATATTACAAAGAAAGTGAAACGCAATCTTCAACTAGCGTTCCGCAAATGAAAAAGTAAATCATTCGTGGTACTGTTAGGCTTTGGGAAACAGTAAATTGGGAATGGCTGATGTGTTTTCAGGTGAAGATCAAACTTCATAATACAACACATAATAAGATAAGGTGGTCAGATTCAAATGCTAAACCGCTGGAGTTAACGATAAACATATTTCAGCGAAAATTAAGCTAGCATGAAAAAGTGCATGGAAGATGAAAAAAAAAAAAACAAAAAAAAAAAACTTTACAGGTATATAGGGAAACATAAAAAAAAATATTTTAATTATATTCCAACTCCTGTTGTATTAAAGCATTTTGCGAGACTTGAACCTCCGCCTGTGATGATTTCGTTTTGTATGCATGTTTTGTTTTTGCCCTGACTCTCGTCTAACCCACTCGGCCATCTCCATAAGCCCATTTATATAACCATTACTGTTATGTTTTATATCTGTCTTTATGTTTCTATTTAAAGGGGCACGACTCTAATTGTTTCACTGAGGACATGTTTTTGCATTGGCATGGTGGTATTAGTAGCTTTCCAAGTGCGACCAAATCAATTTTAGCTTAGTTTATAATAGCAGACTTCACACGATAAGCAATGTAAGGACTAAGGAACACAAATAGCTAATTCTTTTGTCTATAAGCAGTACCACCACCGTTTAATATGTAGTCGATATATAATTTCAAATTTTATGAACCTCGAATGTCTTGCACATTACACCAAAATTTGGTGAAAAGCTTTTTCCGACACACGCTGTTAGACCAGCTTACCCTCCATGAAAACTTACTGGAGGTAGGGCGTATGCAATTTGCATGCGTATTCAAGCGGTTTCTCGGTGAGGAGCCGCAAATAGCAGATCTCTCTCTTTCTCTCTCTGCATTCTTCCGTAATCTGTCTTAATTTTCCTTTCAAACTCGTTACACAAATGTAACTACTAGCTTTCCCTCAACCTCTCTACAAAGCGAAGTCAATGCAACGTGTTTTGATGTCGGACAACTATAAAACATTAACTTGTTGGGATCTTCCACGTAATAGGATATACCATCTCCTATTTCTGAGGTACCGGGCTGTTTTATATGCTGAAAGATATACAAAACCATCATGTATTTTAAGCAAAGAATGTAGAACCTGATCAGACACCGCTTTCGGTACACATATCAGAAATATTCAACTGAAGTTGGTGATGAAAGACCGCTGTCAGGAAAAAAATCTCCTTACTCACAATGTAAATTGGGGCATATTCCATGTCCTACCACATTTCAACAGGTCTAAAGTGTCCATAATAAGGCATATATACATATAAATAGTTGCACATTTCAGTACCGGTCATGAACAGACTCAATAAAACCGAGTCTAGTGTTTTCGTTTATTTGGTGTATTCCTTGCTTCCAAATGATCTAACTTCAGAACTTATTTATTTTCAATGTAGCTGGTGTTGTGCCGTGTGACGGCCGTAAAACGTCTCCCCGTACATCATCATAGTGCAGATTATATTTACTGGTCCTTTGGGTTCATGAACCTTTACAGGTATATGAACTATACATATCATGAATAGAACCAATATCAGAACTTAGATAATTTGACAGTAAGACCATTTACATTCCAGAAGCAGCTGAAACAGTGCGTGTTGTGCGGCATATTTTGGCCTTTTCGGCAGTTAGTGTCAACAAACCCATACCGCAGCGAAAAAAAGTCTAGGCGTTTCCAGTGGCCAGTCAGCATTATTTTCTGGTTCTTTTTAAAACCAGCTGCTTTTTACAATAGCAAATACCTACTTATATTTCTTCTAATAAACAATAGTACTTCTTAGAAAAATAATGGCTTAGGACAAAATCCAATCAGAAGCAGCAGAAAATTCATTCTGTACTGAAAGCTCTCCCCAAAGCAAGCACAGCTTTCATAAAGACCAATGTTTTGCTGCTGTGCAACCGTCATGCCTTTGGGTATGTCACAAACCCGCCAAAACAAAGTCGTGTCAATGCTGGCGCATTGCGAACGGTTTTTCTTAATCATACAAACACACAGAGAACAAACGATAGTGTGTGCACATAAGCAACATTTAGACACTGTGCTTTAGAGCTGTACCTTGTATTTTTACCGTACATTTGCGCGAGTGAGTCTTGCAGAATGGAATTGATGATACACAACCATTTATTGCAAACCAGCAAAGAAACAATGTGAGAGCATTTCCTTTACGTTAAAACGTCCTCGAAATTAACTCTTTCGAAAACCAAGCTTCATATAGTGAAATGTTGGGTTGTTGCAGGGACGTACAGTAGTTTTCTGTCCGGAGACATATGTTGTGGGTACTCGTTAAAAACCGCTTAACTGATTCGATTATAACAGGTGCCCATAACAAACGCCTCCTTGAGGCGGTTCATGCGAGCACTCATGACCCATACTATTTGCATAAATAAAACGTATGACAATTTAATCGGAAACTGGTCGGCCGCCGCCCATCGGGACTTGAAGAAATAGATGGGCTGCACGATGCTTCCACGAAGAGCTGAAACCGACCCGTACACGAGTACTGGTAAACCGCTAAGAGGACTTAAGCCTACCCAGGTGAAGCGGTGCGAGTCTGCCCGCCCATGCTTATAAACCCTATTGGTTTCATTGGGCGACAGGGCTTGAGATGTCATTTCATCTCGGTACTGGGTAAAAGTCCCACAAAATCGGAAGCGACGTCTCCAAAATGACCTAATCAGTGTTGACGGGGACGTTAAACCTCAAATCATTATGCCAACTAATACGTCGAGCAAGGCGCGAGTAAATTCTGTTTATTATAATAGAGGGAAGCGCGTTGTTTCACTTTCCGTATGTATGCAAACTGTTCATGAGCACATCAAACACCTTGAACAAACTGCAGAAACTAGTCATACGACACGTTTGTGCCTGCTCATAAGTGTACTCCTTGGTTTCACAAGTCACCATGTACCTCTTCCAGCGCGACCCCATCTCAGTTACCATAAGCAATAATCGTACGAAGTTTCTTCTACACTGAATGCGCCTGAAGAGAATGGGCACATATATAGTGGATGCAAAATGGAAGTGAATGCAATGATCAGACATCGATACAAATTAACCCACAATTGGCATCAGAGACACCAACATGGAAAGAAACACGAACATGAAATAACTAGAACCTAATGGAAACATCACTAGCGGAAAGCCAAACGGACAGTTACTTTCCTACAAAATGGCCAATTGCCTATTCAAAACAAAAATAAAAGCGGCACCCACATTCAAAGACAAACTATAAAAAAAATGAACCGCGACAGAAGAGTCGCCTTTGAACTATCAGTCTCTTTCAAATATACTTGTGTTTCCCGCTGTCGATGGGAAAAGACAAGCATTTGTTTCGCAGGGGCAAATTCTTACCTTTAAGAGCAAAACTCTTTTGCAAAAGGGAAGCGAAGAGTAAATCTGCAGGTTTTGTCCAGCACCCGTTTAAATGCTTGTATAATGGGAACAGTGTAATTTAGCATACGACAATCCTCAAGAAAGCACCCCAAAATGCACATTCTACGCACACACGAAGGTGCAAACGAAAAAGTACTTGGATTTTCAAGGCCATGCGTTTTTGATTACTTTTGTTTTATTTTTAGATTTTTTTTCTCTTTTATGCTTTAAAACACGAAACATAGATTGTGGGTACTCGTTAGAACCGCAAAAATGAAGCGACTGTAACCAGCACCCACAATCTATGCTTGGCACAGAAATATATCACAGATAATCAGGAGTCAAATGACATTTTAGGAGCCATGAAATATCGCAATATACCACATAGGGCTATTGCCCTTTAATATTACAAAGAAAGTGAAACGCAATCTTCAACTAGCGTTCCGCAAATGAAAAAGTAAATCATTCGTGGTACTGTTAGGCTTTGGGAAACAGTAAATTGGGAATGGCTGATGTGTTTTCAGGTGAAGATCAAACTTCATAATACAACACATAATAAGATAAGGTGGTCAGATTCAAATGCTAAACCGCTGGAGTTAACGATAAATATATTTCAGCGAAAATTAAGCTAGCATGAAAAAGTGCATGGAAGATGAAAAAAAAAAAACCTTTACAGGTATATAGGCAAACATAAAAAAAAATATTTTAATTATATTCCAACTCCTGTTATATTAAAGCTTTTTGCGAGACTTGAACCTCCGCCTGTGATGATTTCGTTTTGTATGCATGTTTTGTTTTTGCCACTGACTCTCGTCTAACCCACTCGGCCATCTCCATAAGCCCATTTATATAACCATTACTGTTATGTTTTATATCTGTCTTTATGTTTATATTTAAAGGGGCACGACTCTAATTGTTTCACTGAGGACATGTTTTGCATTGGCATGGTGGTATTAGTAGCTTTCCAAGTGCGACCAAATCAATTTTAGCTTAGTTTATAATAGCAGACTTCACACGATAAGCAATGTAAGGACTAAGGAACACAAATAGCTAATTCTTTTGTCTATAAGCAGTACCACCACCGTTTAATATGTAGTCGATATATAATTTCAAATTTTATGAACCTCGAATGTCTTGCACATTACACCAAAATTTGGTGAAAAGCTTTTTCCGACACCCGCTGTTGGACCAGCTTACCCTCCATGAAAACTTACTGGAGGTAGGGCGTATGCAATTTGCATGCGTATTCAAGCGGTTTCTCGGTGAGGAGCCGCAAATAGCAGATCTCTCTCTTTCTCTCTCTGCATTCTTCCGTAAACTGTCTTAATTTTCCTTTCAAACTCGTTACACAAATGTAACTACTAGCTTTCCCTCAACCTCTCTACAAAGCGAAGTCAATGCAACGTGTTTTGATGTCGGACAACTATAAAACATTAACTTGTTGGGATCTTCCACGTAATAGGATATACCAGTTCCTATTTCTGAGGTACCGGGCTGTTTTATATGCTGAAAGATATACAAAACCATCATGTATTTTAAGCAAAGAATGTAGAACCTGATCAGACACCGCTTTCGGTACACATATCAGAAATATTCAACTGAAGTTGGTGATGAAAGAACGCTGTCAGGAAAAAATCTCCTTACTCACAATGTAAATTGGGGCATATTCCATGTCCTACCACATTTCAACAGGTCTAAAGTGTCCCTAATAAGGCATATATACATATAAATAGTTGCACATTTCAGTACCGGTCATGAACAGACTCAATAAAACCGAGTCTACTGTTTTCGTTTATTTGGTGTATTCCTTGCTTCCAAATGATCTAACTTCAGAACTTATTTATTTTCAATGTAGCTGGTGTTGTGCCGTGTGGCGGCCGTAAAACGTCTCCCCGTACATCATCATAGTGCAGATTATATTTACTGGTCCTTTGGGTTCATGAACCTTTACAGGTATATGAACTATACATATCATGAATAGAACCAATATCAGAACTTAGATAATTTGACAGTAAGACCATTTACATTCCAGAAGCAGCTGAAACAGTGCGTGTTGTGCGGCATATTTTGGCCTTTTCGGCAGTTAGTGTCAACAAACCAATACCGCAGCGAAAAAAAGTCTAGGCGTTTCCAGTGGCCAGTCAGCATTATTTTCTGGTTCTTTTTAAAACCAGCTGCTTTTTACAATAGCAAATACCTACTTATATTTCTTCTAATAAACAATAGTTCTTCTTAGAAAAATAATGGCTTAGGACAAATCCAATCAGAAGCAGCAGAAAATTCATTCTGTACTGAAAGCTCTCCCCAAAGCAAGCACAGCTTTCATAAAGACCAATGTTTTGCTGCTGTGCAACCGTCATGCCTTTGGGTATGTCACAAACCCGCCAAAACAAAGTCGTGTCAATGCTGGCGCATTGCGAACGGTTTTTCTTAATCATACAAACACACAGAGAACAAACGATAGTGTGTGCACATAAGCAACATTTAGACACTGTGCTTTAGAGCTGTACCTTGTATTTTTACCGTACATTTGCGCGAGTGAGTCTTGCAGAATGGAATTGATGATACACAACCATTTATTGCAAACCAGCAAAGAAACAATGTGAGAGCATTTCCTTTACGTTAAAACGTCCTCGAAATTAACTCTTTCGAAAACCAAGCTTCATATAGTGAAATGTTGGGTTGTTGCAGGGACGTACAGTAGTTTTCTGTCCGGAGACATATGTTGTGGGTACTCGTTAAAAACCGCTTAACTGATTCGATTATAACAGGTGCCCATAAGAAACGCCTCCTTGAGGCGGTTCATACGAGCACTCATGACCCATACTATTTGCATAAATAAAACGTATGACAATTTAATCGGAAACTGGTCGGCCGCCGCCCATCGGGGCTTGAAGAAATAGATGGGCTGCACGATGCTTCCACGAAGAGCTGAAACCGACCCGTACACGAGTACTGGTAAACCGCTAAGAGGACTTAAGCCTACCCAGGTGAAGCGGTGCGAGTCTGCCCGCCCATGCTAATAAACCCTATTGGTTTCATTGGGCGACAGGGCTTGAGATGTCATTTCATCTCGGTGTCGGGTAAAAGTCCCACAAAATCGGAAGCGATGTCTCCAAAATGACCTAATCAGTGTTGACGGGGACGTTAAACCTCAAATCATTATGTCAACTAATACGTCGAGCAAGGCGCGAGTAAATTCTGTTTATTACAAGTAAAAAATTGCTCCATGTTGGAGCAAAGGAGGAAGCGCTGCGGAAAACAACTTTTTATACCCGCTTTCTCGAAGAAAAATCGGGTATATTGTTTTCGTGTCAGATTCGAGTATCTATCAGTCCGGGGGTCTGTATGTATGTATGTTTGTATGGAAGTATGTGTGTGTGTGTGTACATACGTCCGTCGAGTTTCTGTGGAATGGATCTCCTCTGAAACCGGCTAAGATACATTTTTCAAACTTTGCCTGTGGATAATTAATGGAATGTAGATAGCACTGGGCTACTTTTGGCGTGACCTTGACCTCAACATGGCCCCAAGGTCAAAGGTCAAAAAGTATTATTTTGCCATATCTTCTAAACTATTGGAGTTACACTTCTGGAACTTTGGTTATTGGATGACCATTTGAATATAGAATAAATTGGGCTCCTTTTGGTATGACCTTGACCTCAACATGACCCCAAGGTCAAAGGTAAAAAAGTATGACTTTGTCATATCTTCTAAACTATCGGAGTTACACTCTGAAACTTTGGTTATTGGACGGCCCTTGGAATATAGAATATATTGGGCTACTTTTGGTGTGACCTCGTTCTCAACATGACCTCAAGGTCAAAGGTCAAAAAGTATGATTTTGCCATATCTTCTAAACTATTGGAGTTACACTTCTGAAACTTTGGTTATTGGATGGCCCTTTGAATATAGAATAAATTGGGATACTTTTGGTGTGATCTCGACCTCAACATGACCCCAAGGTCAAAAGTTAAAAAGTATGACTTTGTCATATCTTCTAAACTATTGGTGTTACATTTCTGAAACTTGGATATTGGATGGCCGTTGGAATATAGGATAAATTGGGATAATTTTGGTGGACCTCAACATGATCCCAAGGTCAAAGGTAGAAAGTATGACTTTGCCATATCTTCTAAACTATAAGAGTTACACTCCTGAAACTTTGCTTATCAGTTAGAATGTTCTTTGCAACTTTTTTTAACTTATATGTAGTTTTGGCTAGCTAATACATATGCATTTGTGATATTCATAGAAAAAGCGGGTATTTGTGATGGTATACCATCGACTGCGCGATCTAGTTTACCTTTAATTTCATTAAAAGATTTCATGATTGTGCATGTCTTTAAAGGGTTTGACCTAATACATGAGAATGAGCCTTTTCTTACCGATTCATTATAGGAAAGGTTTTCTAAGGCCATTCCCAATTGCGGGCAGTACAAATCGTAAACAGAGAAGGTGGAAAAAGAGTATGAAACATCGCGAGCAGGTCATAAAGAGCATTTCGCCGCAAATAAGCAACAGAATACTTTAGGAATTTTGAATGACTTCAGAATTATAGCTTTGAGATCTTTCTGTCACCAGTCAATGACACATTACATAATTGTTCGTTATTTTCCCCTGATCGATACCATACGTCCGTGTGTGGGTGTTTGTGTGGGTGTCCGTGTGTCCGGAAACTTGTGAACAGGATTAAAGACAATGCCATCATCGGAGAAGCATCATACCTTCCATAAATGTTCCCCATGGAAAGAGAATATATCCTATTGATTTTCAAGGTCAAGGGTCAAATGCCAAGTTAACAATGGACTTGACATTAAAAACATTGTGAACAGGATAAAAGGCAAAGCTATCATCATTGAAGTATCAAACATTCCACAAATGTTTCCCGTGGAACGATAATGAACACTATAGATTTTCGAGGTCAAGGGTCAAATGTCAATGTCACGATGCACCGTGTGAAAAACACTGAAGTTTCCTATGCACTCTGAGGTGAGTGACTCTATATTTGCCTTCTGGAATGACCCTAGGAAATGCTGGTTCTTCTCTATCGGTAGAGTCACATACCAGAATCAGCATTCGGAATTATTACTGAGAATACGGCAAATGCCATTCAAAGATCAGGACCTAGGAAGTTATCTCTGGCTCTCACGAAAGAGACAAAATTAGCTTCAGTATTATCAGCACCTTCAACTGTGGAAATGATTGAATCGGAAAGAGCATTCCACTCTCTAATGGTCCGACGGAAGATTCTTTGTACATACGGGACAATTGGGATCACCATGCCTCATGTCAAATCAAGGGACTTTACCTGTACTGGCATTTTTCCAGCTCCGAAAATCCCGAAAAAATTAAAACAACCTCAAAATGACCCAATTTGATTTTATTTGATTTTCTCAAATTTAACACTGGATGAAAGAAAAATAATTGTTCTACTTAAATTTTCAGTCCCATTTTTCATTGCATAATGAATGTTTTAAATACTGTAGTTTAAAATCAGTATGAGAATATCAAGAACCCAGCAGGCACACGTCGCAAGGGCAACGTTAACTCAAAGTCGGTGAAGCACCGACGTAGATGTGACGTTGCATTAAAGTCATGACGTTGCACCGACGTTGATGTGACGTCATAATTACATCATGTGCCTGATGGGAAGTAACCAACAATGTCGGAAATCGCTGTTAATTCCACCCCTCCCAGACCCACACAAAAACACTTTTTGGGTCGATTGTTTGCCAATCGACCAAAGTTACTAAGCACACAACTTTCAACGTTGCGCTCACGTGACTATCACTCTTTACCAAAGAACACCTATTCAAATACATTGAAAATTTTACCGTCAAAAAAACTTTCAGATAGAAGAAAATCTGATATTTATCATATTTCTGTTCAAAATATAGATTGTGATTACTCGTTAGAACCGCCTCGGCCCGGCGGTTCTAACGGCATCTACAAGCTATTTTTAATCACAAATAAGAAAAAATAATGGGTATCACCGTTAACTCTAGTTTCAGTATATAAAAGTTGGGTTTAAGCGGGTCAAAATTATAAAGGCGTGTTTTTTAGGAAATCAAGGTAAGGATCATTTACAAAAAAAAAAAAAAAAAAAAAAAACAACGCCCCCGCCCATCGGGGCTTGAAGAAATAGATGGGCGGCATGATGCTTCCACGCAGAGCTGAAACCGACCCGCACACGAGTACTGGTAAACCGCTAAGAGGATATAAGCCTGCCCAGGCAATGCGGCGCGAGTCGGCCCGTCCATGCTTATAAACCCTATTGGTTTCATTGGGCGGCAGGGCTTACGTTGTCTTTTCATCTAAATGTCGGGCGGCCCCCGTCCATCGGGGCTTGAAGAAATAGATGGGCTGCATGATTCTACCACGCAGAGCTGAAATCCGACCCCACACGAGGACTCGGTGGTAAACCGCTTAGAGGAACTAAGCCTGCCCATGTAAAGCAGTGCAAGTCGGACAGTCCATGCTTATAAACCCTATTGGTTTCATTGGTCGACATGGCTTGAGATGTTATTTCATCTCAGTGTCGGGTACAAATCCCACAAAATTGGAAGCAACGTCCCCAAAATGACCTTTACAGTGTTGACGGGGACGTTTAACCTCAAATCAAAAAAAAAAAAAAAAAAAAAGCCGCGTTATTTACAGCTTAAAGAATTATCTGTAGAATCTGGACTGCAATCATGTGTTGGGTTTTGCAAACAGTGTATACCCATATCAGAACGCGGTGTCTGTTCAGGGTCAACACTGTTTGCTTAGGGTAAAGGGTTAAACGAAATAGTTCAAGTTCCCCTTCAGGGCCATTTTTTCAATCTACACTAAGAGATACTGGACCTATCAGTGCTGTCAGTGCTTTGATTTATTTACCCTCTTCAACCCTTTCACCCCTGAGTTATCGGCGTGGGCTCTACCATCACTGACTTTGGGCACGTCCATTCTTCTTTATATAGTATCTAGCTTAAAAGAGTCATCAGGATAACAAGTTATATATTCCTATAAGGTGGCTCATTATGCGCCATATCTCATCAGGATCTACATGTTTGCATTAGTATCTGTGCCGGGCTTCAGGGTTGAAAGGGTTAACCTTTGCTGCAGTAACAGTCTTAAATATTGCGCAGTAAACAATCATTGGAATCGAAAGGGATACGTTTAAACCGTAGATTGTACCATTCTGTGTAGAAGCACTCTCATCTATTTTAAACACACATAGACTTCTGTCATCCATTTCAAACAATGAATTTTAATTTTGGGATAATGAAAAAGCAGGAGTATATTCAGGACTGTACTGACTGAAAATAAAATAATAATCAAAACCGAATACCCTTTCGATGATTATAACAAAAAACATAGTTCGTTATTAAAAATCTAGAATGTATCACAAATAGAATTCGAATGGCAAAAATTCAGATTTCAAATGTATAATTGAATGTAGTAGCAAATTAAAATTGTTAAAAAAGTGTTTTAATTTTATCAATAACGCGAACTTCTGTAACTGACAATTCGCTTACATCATTGAAAAGTCAAGTTTCATGATTACATAGTCCGTGTCTCAAACTCATTACAAATGGCGCTGCGTTGGTACGCAGCGCAATAATAGAGGGAAGCGCGTTGTTTCACTTTCCGTATGTATGCAAACTGTTCATGAGCACATCAAACACCTTGAACAAACTGCAGAAACTAGTCAAACGACACGTTTGTGCCTGCTCATAAGTGTACTCCTTGGTTTCACAAGTCACCATGTATCTCTTCCAGCGCGACCCTATCTCAGTTACCATAAGCAATAATCGTACGAAGTTTCTTCTACACTGAATGCGCCTGAAGAGAATGGGCACATATATAGTGGATGCAAAATAGAAGTGAATGCAATGATCAGACATCGATACAAATTAACCCACAATTGGCATCAGAGACACCAACATGGAAAGAAACACGAACATGAAATAACTAGAACCTAATGGAAACATCACTAGCGGAAAGCCAAACGGACAGTTACTTTCCTACAAAATGGCCAATTGCCTATTCAAAACAAAAATAAAAGCGGCACCCACATTCAAAGACAAACTATAACAAAAATGAACCGCGACAGAAGAGTCGCCTTTGAACTATCAGTCTCTTTCAAATATACTAGTGTTTCCCGCTGTCGATGGGAAAAGACAAGCATTTGTTTCGCAGTGGCAAATTCTTTCCTTTAAGAGCAAGACTCTTTTGCAGAAGGGAAGCGAAGAGGAAATCTGCAGGTTGTGTCCAGCACCCGTTTAAATGCTTGTATAATGGGAACAGTGTAATTTAGCATACGACAATATTACTTTTGTTTTATTTTTAGATTTTTTTTCTCTTTCATGCTTTAAAACACGGAACATAGATTGTGGGTACTCGTTAGAACCGCAACAATGAAGCGACTGTAACCAGCACCCACAATCTATGCTTGGCACAGAAATATATCACAGATAATCAGGAGTCAAATGACATTTTAGGAGCCATGAAATATCGCAATATACCACATAGGGCTATTGCCCTTTAATATTACAAAGAAAGTGAAACGCAATCTTCAACTAGCGTTCCGCAAATGAAAAAGTAAATCATTCGTGGTACTGTTAGGCTTTGGGAAACAGTAAATTGGGAATGGCTGATGTGTTTTCAGGTGAAGATCAAACTTCATAATACAACACATAATAAGATAAGGCGGTCAGATTCAAATGCTAAACCGCTGGAGTTAACGATAAACATATTTCAGCGAAAATTAAGCTAGCATGAAAAAGTGCATGGAAGATGAAAAAAAAAAAAAAAAAAAAAAACCTTTACAGGTATATAGGCAAACATAAAAAAAAATATTTTAATTATATTCCAACTCCTGTTATATTAAAGCTTTTTGCGAGACTTGAACCTCCGCCTGTGATGATTTCGTTTTGTATGCATGTTTTGTTTTTGCCACTGACTCTCGTCTAACCCACTCGGCCATCTCCATAAGCCCATTTATATAACCATTACTGTTATGTTTTATATCTGTCTTTATGTTTATATTTAAAGGGGCACGACTCTAATTGTTTCACTGAGGACATGTTTTTGCATTGGCATGGTGGTATTAGTAGCTTTCCAAGTGCGACCAAATCAATTTTAGCTTAGTTTATAATAGCAGACTTCACACGATAAGCAATGTAAGGACTAAGGAACACAAATAGCTAATTCTTTTGTCTATAAGCAGTACCACCGTATAATATGTAGTCGATATATAATTTCAAATTTTATGAACCTCGAATGTCTTGCACATCACACCAAAATTTGGTGTAGTGCTTTTCACCTGGTTCAGGAGACTCCGTGATATACGGTTTTTTATCTGGTACCAGGTTTACAGGACCGCGAAGTCAAGTCCTTTACACACACATATATATATTGCATATATTTGTTCTAACTGAAAAGTCAGTTTATTCCAGTATGAATCCTGAGATTCGTTTTGAAGGGCTAGAGACTAATCACGTCAATATAGACAGACTTGAGAGAACTGTGAAACTTACACCTGTGGATCCGAGGAACCAGCTGTCATATGGAGAGCTTTTGAATGGGCTGTGTGCTGAAGGCGTAGAACCTAAGGAGATATCCGGCATTTTCAAGGTCAGTGCTACTGATTCTTCGTACTCCGTTCTTTTTAAGTACCACGATACAGTGGAAAGATTAATGGCGCTGGAGGAAATCACTTTTTCTAACAAGACTTTCTTGATAATGAAGATGACAGAGCAGATTGTGAGTGTTAGGGTGCACTGGCTCCCTATATATTTTGACAACTCAATTTTACGGGAGATCTTTCAAAAGTTTGGGACCGTAATGGAGATCACTATGATGACTACAGCTCATGAAAAGTTAGTGGCTTTCAACGGGATCCGTGAGGTCCGAATTAGAACGGATGAGTTGCGCAAACAGCAGATTCCGCACCTCGTCCGGTTTAATTCGGGCCAGTCCATTCTGCTAACTATGGCCGGTCGTCCGCCATATTGTCTACGGTGTAGACACGTGGGACACGTGAGACAAAGATGTCCAAATAGTAGTTTCGCAGCTAGGGTTGAGCGAAGTGTAGAGCCTAAGATTGTGGAAGACAAGACTGCGGATCCCGGTCCGGCGTCGCCCCCTGCCCCGGAGGAGCCGGTGGCCCCAGCCTCTGTGTCAGCAGACCCAGATGTTGGGGTGAATTCCCCTAGTGGGGACACTGGTGCCTCCGGGGGTGGGTTGCAGGATCCGGATCCGCAACAGCCCATGGAGGAAGAAACTGATGGAAGCCTGAAGAGGAACAGGGGGTCTGATGAGGAGGGAGGACCTTGGATAACGCCGAATAAGACGGCCAGGCCAAAGTCCCCTTCCCCGGACCCCTTGACCCTCAACCAAGGATTTACCCCTATTTACAAGGACAGACTGACATGAGACAAGGGTTTCTTGGCAGCCTGTACTTGCAAATTGACGCGGACTGATTATGGATTTTGAGATAGATTACGGAATGGCAATAAATGAACTAGCTGGAAAACGACCATGGCGAGCTTACGGACTATGAGTATGGACACCCTTACGGCAATAAAACCTTTCTTTATTGTCAGTCTTTTTTCTTGCTTGTACCTTGTATCATACTTACCATGCACTGTACCTTCCTTTATTTTCATTATTTTTCAATACTTACTTCATAGCATATGCCTGCAAAGGAAAGGAATAAGACTCTTTGTCTGCCGTCAGATGTCAACAATGGCAAGTGGTGGCAGATTTGGAGTCGTTTCTTTACCTTGTTTCTCAAAACCAGTCTTCTTACTTCTCTGTAAATATTTACCCGACAACATATACCTGGAAAAGAAAATCTGTCAATCGTTTAAATTTTGTTTCCTCATTATAAAAGTTCTCTGTTTTCGCCGTCCCTCGCCTTTATTGGCGTGGGACGGTGGAGACAGAGTTCTTTTTCGCTGTATTCCATTTTCGTCATACCCCATTATATACATATATAATTTCTCCGTTTGTAAAAACAGCTCACTACATGTACATAAACTTGATCACACTATGTCTCAGATAATCACCTTACCTGTATATACATTACCTGTGTTCGATAAAATGCACCTGATGCGCTTCGTAGCGCACCAGGTGTATTTTACCTATCTGATTATTGTCTACTCGGTTCTTCACTTCACTGATTTTCGATTTGTCCAATACGCCTATCTAATTTACTTACCTGTGTATATTTGTTCTGTTTTCCATGTGATTTGTAACATACCCTGTACAGGTAAAATACACTCGATACACTTCGTTGCAGTGTATCGGGTTTATTTTACCTGGCTGATTTTAATTTTCCTTGTTTGTCGCTGCACTAATTCTTCGTCTTTCCACTTTACCTGTATACAGTTTTCAGCTAACTTAGATCGCTTCAATTATTCTCTCGGTATTACATTATTGGAAAATATACCTGCAGTAACTTTGGATTTTTTTTTATCTTGACTGCTCGGCTAACTTCGGTGAAATACTCGGATGGTTCCGGAAGGCGTCGACACATGTGTAACACGGTATTTTTACCTTCACAACTTTATTCATCACACTAACTTGGCGAGATGGATCTGAATATAGCAAGCTTAAATGTCAATGGATTTAGATCCAAATTTAAACAAGATTTGATTAAAGGTTTTGCGACTAAGAATAAAATTGATATTTTACTTTTGCAAGAAACTTATGTTGACAATGTACTATTGGCTAGATCTATTGAACAAAAATTCAATCTTAATAAAAGATGTATTTGGAACTTTGGTAAATCTAACTCATGCGGTGTAGCTATTTTTCTCTTCAATGACAAACTTGTTGTTGAGAACTTTGATACTGATATTTATGGAAGATTGATTCGTCTAGATTTTTCCGGGGAAGAAATTTCAAACTTCAGACTTCTTAATATATACTGTCCGACTAATTCAACAGAAAGAGTGGATTTCATTCCCAGTTTGTCAAGACATCTTTGTGGAGCTAAAAATCTTATCATTGGTGGCGATTTCAATTTTATTATGGACTCAAGATTAGATAAGCTTGGTGGAAACTTAGATAAAGGCATGATTGGGTCGAAATCTTTCAAATCATTAATTGGGAAAATGAGCTTGGTAGATTGTTTTTGACACCTGTATCCTAACAAACGTGCTGTAACTTGGATGATAAAGAATATTCCTAACTACGATATGATTGGCACAAGAATAGATAAATTCTATATTTCTTCTATCTTGAAGGAAAACTTGATAGCTTTTGATACTTTACCTTGTGCATGTTCGGATCATGATTTCATTATGATGCAGTTGAATTGTCAAAATGGAGCTGGGACAAATTTTGGTAAATCCTATTGGAAATTAAACGATGAACTTCTGGAAGATAAAGCTTTTGTTTCTGCTTTCAAAATATTTTGGGAAATAACTTCTAAAACTGAAAATATTGATTTAAACTGGTGGGACAATATGAAACAAAACATAAAATTATTTTGCATAGATTACTCTAAATCTAAAAATAAGACCTTGTATGGTGAATTGAAACTTCTGAAGCAAAAATATAACCGTTTGGACCTTAAGCAGACTTCAGATTTGAAACTTTTAGATGAAATTAAAACTAAGGTGAAAGAAATTGAAACTTCTCTTTCTAAAGGATCTTTGATACGGAGTAAGGCGAAGAATTTAGAAACTAATGAAAATCCATCCAGTTATTTTTTTTCAAAAAGAAGTATCTACTTCCAAATTTAAAACTATAAAAAACATTACTCATCATAATGTATCATACTCATCATCATCAGATATACTCACCTGTTTTAAATCATTTTATGAATTGCTCTATACTGAAGAACCTTTAGACTCATCCTTAAACTCTCTTTTTCTTGATAATCTTCCTCAAGTTGAACCCTCTGACAATAATTACCTAAAAAATAAAATAAACAAATCCGAAATCTTATCTGCCCTGAAAGAAATGAAACCCCATAAATCCCCCGGTAGTGATGGCCTTTCCAGTTCTTTTTATATAACATTTTTGACATACTTGGTGATACTTTGTGTAGAGTTATAAACTTAGCTTTTGAAAAAGGTGAATTATCAGACAGTCAAAAACTTTCTTATATCACTCTGATTTGCAAAGATGACACTAGGGCGGATGAAATGAAATGTTATAGACCTATATCACTTCTAAATGTTGATTATAAAATTATTTCGAAAGTTATCTCTAGTCGACTAAGTCGGGTTTTACCCAAGATTATACATATGGATCAAACTTGTGCTATTAAAGGACGTTCGATTTTTGACAATGTTCACCTTTTACGAAACATTATTGATTATATTGAACAGAAAAACTTATCAGCATGCTTCATTTCTTTGGATCAAGAAAAAGCTTTTGACAGAGTATCTTGGTCTTATTTATATGACACTTTGACAGCTTTTGGGTTTGACAATGACTTCTTGAAATGGGTCAAACTATTATATACCGACATTTCATCTTCAGTAATTGTAAATAACTTCATTTCGGAACCATTTCCTCTCAAACGCGGTGTTAGGCAAGGTTGCTCCTTATCTCCTTTACTTTATGTAATTTGTCTTGAACCTTTTGCAAATAAAATTCGAAACTTAGAGGAAATCAAAGGACTGAAATTACCTGGAACAAACTTAGAAGCTAAAATGTCTGCTTATGCTGATGATAGCACTGGTATATTGACAAGTGACACTTCCATTCATTTATATTTTTATTGGGTAAAACAGTTTGGCAGAATTTCGGGTTCAAAAATTAATTATGATAAATCGAAAGGATTGTATCTTGGTAAATGGAAAACTCGGTCTGACCATCCCTTTGGTATTAGTTGGGTGATGATGATGATGATTTCGTGTTTTACGACGCGTCAACCCTCTTTGTGGGTCATAAGCGTCAAACGGTTAATGGTTAAACGGCAAGAATAATTATGATGATATTAAAAGTAAAAAGTCAGAATGATAATGTATAAAAATCTGAAACAGTTAAATCTTTTGAAAAAGTCCAATTTCTTTTAAGAATAAAATAATATTATCAACAGGTACATCTCGAAACAGTTGTTGTAAAGTGTCAGCTTTGAAATATAAAATACGTGAGGGTGAAAAGTCAACACAGTCAATTAAGATATGTTTCACAGTGAATGGCTGATCACAACCTACACAAGAAGGTTGATCATCACCATTAAAAATATAAGAATGAGTAACTCTAGTATGGCCGATGCGCAGTCGTGTTAATACTACGTCCTCTTTTCTGGAAAACTGTGGAGGAGAGCATTTTGTACTAACGACAGGTTTAATGGCATGGAGTTTGTTATTTATTGCACGGTCCCATTCGCCTTGCCATTCCGACAAGATGTATCGGTTAATAAATGGTTTAAAATTATTAAAAGGAATTTTAAAAACAGATGGATCAAGATTGAGCGATTCCTTTGCTTTCTTGTCAGCATATTCATTGCCGACAATGCCAATATGGCTCGGAAGCCAACAAAACAAGATTTGGTGTGTTTTAGAAATTTCATGATGTTTTTCGATCAATTTTTGAATTTGAGGATTTTTAGATGATGAATGGTCTAAAGCCTTAAGCACAGAAAGTGAATCAGAAAATATAATTGCTTTTTGAATTGTTGAAGAACTGATAAAATCTAAAGCTAGGTCTATTGCTTTGGCTTCAGCTGTAAAAATAGATGAACCATCTGGAAGGCGCATGGTTTTGTGCGTATCTTTAGAAACATACGCACAGCCAACTTTATCTCCTTCTTTGGAACCATCAGTATAGACTTGCTGGTAATCATTGTAACGTGACTGCAGTACCTGAAAGTTTTGTTTGAGAAGTATTGGATTTGATTCGGATTTTTTTCCATCATGTAAGTCGAACAGAATAGAAGGTTGTTTAATACACCAAGATGGAACTTCGGCGGTTTCATGTTTTTGAATATTTTTAAGGTCGATACCTGAATTTTCCAGCAGTGGTAAAATACGTAATCCAAAAGGTTTGATTGCTGTGGGTTTTGTTTCATACTTATCTACAAATTGAGGTGGAAATGAAATTTTGGATGCCGGGTTAGATGGATTTGCAGCAAGTCTGATAGCATACTGAAGAGAAAGTTTCTCTCTGCGTGAGGTTAAAGATGGTTCACCTGCTTCTACATAAAGGCTTAATACGGGAGAAGTACGGAAGGCTCCCATGGCCAGACGAAGGCCTTGGTGATGGATAGTATCCAAGGATTTCAAATAGGACTTTCTGGCAGAACCATAAACAACAGACCCATAATCTAATTTAGATCTTATTAAAGACCGGTAAAGATGTAATAAAGTATACCGATCTGCTCCCCAACTTGTATGAGCTAAAACTTTCAAAAGATTCAAAGCTTTTAAGCATTTCGCTTTAAGATATTTAATATGTGGAATAAAAGATAACTTTTGATCAAATATGACCCCAAGAAATTTGGCTTCTTCAACAACAGGAATTTGTGATCCGTATAAAAACAGGGAAGGATGTTCGTGTTTCTTCCGTAGTTTACAAAAATGAACACACTGCGTTTTCGACTTGGAGAACTTGAAACCATTTTTATCAGTCCATTCTTCTATTCTTTTTAAATTTTGTTGTAACTTTCGTTCAATTGTTTTCATATTTTTTGAACGGTAACATATACAAAAATCATCAACATACAATGAACAATCAGTTTTGTCGTCCAAACATTGTACAATATTGTTTATTTTGATGTTAAATAGCGTAGTTGAAAGAATACTACCCTGTGGGACACCCTGTTCTTGATCATAGAAATCTGACAGGGTAGACCCCACACGCACCTGAAACATGCGCTCCCCTAAAAAGCTTTCAATAAAACTGGGAAGTTTTCCTCTTAAGCCAATGTTATGTAGATCTTTCAATATTCCATAACGCCATGTTGTATCATATGCTTTCTCCAAGTCGAAAAAGACAGCTACTACGTGTTCTTTGTTAATAAAAGCATCTCGTATAAATGTTTCTAGTCTTATTAAATTGTCTTTGGTACTGCGTTCCGAACGAAAACCCGATTGATATTCTGAAATGAGGTTGTTGGACTCTAAGTACCAGACTAATCTCTTGTTTATCATTCTCTCCAATGTTTTACACAAACAACTTGTCAAAGCTATCGGACGATAATTTGTAGGTTCTGCATGATCTTTCCCTGGTTTTGGAATTGGTACAACTGTAGCTACACGCCAGCTCTCAGGACAGACCCCCGTTTCCCAAATATTATTAAAGATATCTAAAAGTGTTGTAAGAGAACTTTTTGGCAGATGCTTAAGCATCTGATAATGAATTTCATCGGGGCCGGTTGCCGTATCATGTGATTTTTCAATGGCTTCAACGAGTTCGGATAAGTTAAAAGGTGTGTTGTATTCTTCGTGATTAAGGGATTTGAAGTTAAGATTTCTTTTCTCTTGGTCCTTTTTGAAATTTCTAAAAGTGTCAGAATAATTACGCGATGATGAATTTCTCAAGAATGTGTGACCAAGAGTATCTGAAATATCTTTTTTAGTTGAAGCTTTTGTGTCAAAACCAGTATTTAAATGTGTAAAACTAGAGGACTTTGTTTTTCCTGAAATTTTTCGTACCATATCCCAAACCTTTTTAATGGGGGTTTTGTAGTTCAATTTGGAGACATATTCTCTCCATGACTTTCGTTTGGAAGCTCGGATTGTTCGCCGAGCTTTAGCTCTAAAAACTTTAACGTCGTTTAGCTTTTCTGAAGTGGGATTTTTGCAGAACTTATTTAGAGCTTGTTTGCGCTTTTGAATAGCTTCTTTACAGTCATTATTAAACCAAGGCTTGCTTTTCTTAGTATTTGTGGAGGTCTTTGGAATGCATTGTTCTGATATATTAATTAGTTTATCTGTGAAATCAGAAACAATGTCAGATGATTCATTTAAGTGACCAACTGATAACTCTTCTTCACATAAATTACGGAATAATTCCCAGTCGGCTTTATTCATTTTCCATTTCTGGCTACAGTCCTCATCTTGTTCGTTTACGCTCTCAATTATAACAGGGAAGTGATCACTTCCGCACTGATCATCATGAACAGACCAGTCATAGTCCAAGAAGAGAGATGGGTGACACAAAGAGAGATCTAAAGAAGACAAATGACCTGTCGCTGGGTGAAGGTAAGTATAAGATTTATCATTCATCAAGCAAAGATCGCTCTTTGCAATAAAATCTTCAACAAGTGCTCCTCTGTTATTGATATCTTTACAGCCCCATAGAATATTGTGACCATTGAAGTCGCCAACTAAAAGATATGGGGATGGAAGCTGACTCAGCAATGAGTCAAGATGTTCGGGCTTTAAAGAAAATGAGGGTGGAATATATAAAGAGCATATTGTAGTTTCTTTATCCAGAGAAACCGATACTGCTACAGCTTGTAGGTCTGTTTTTAATTTGATCTCTCTTTGTGGTAAACATGATTTAACAAGAATTGAACTGCCACCAGATGGTTTGTTACCATCAGAATAGATATAGTTGTATGTATTGAAACCCCTGACATCAAGGTTGTCATCAGTTTTTAAAAAAGTTTCTTGCAAACAAAAAACCGACGGGTTTAATAACGAAATAAGTAATAAGAGTTCATTATAATTTGATTTAAGACCTCGACAATTCCATTGCATTATTTTGTGTTTTAAATCCATTATTTGAAGAGATTAAGACTAGAAACTATATTGGAGCTGCAATTGGTGATATAGATCTGCTACCACCAGCTCGTGGTGTTGCTGACCTCGATCTGTTATTGCCACTTGGTGATGATGGAGTTTCAGCGAACTCCATATCACTGTCACTCAAAGATCCGAATCTGTTCTGGAATCTTATATTGTCTCTTTCCATTTTACGTTGTCTGTCTGTTTTTGAGACAATTGTTTTTTTCGGATCTTCCGATCCTTTATTAGTTCGACCCGAGTCGAGTTTCTCTTTTGCATGTGGCGCTGGCTTCGGTACGGTCGCTGTCGACCGATCCGAAGCAACCTGGATTGCGCCATTTGATAATTTGGTTGAACTTTGTGGTGCTGGAGTGGATTTACTCCATGCACCAGATTTTTCAGTTCAGCTATGCATGATTCAACAGTCTGCGTTGCGGAGGTAGAAACTTGTACACCAGCACCCTTTGTGATGCTGGCGTAACTGGTCGTTGGTGTTGTGTATCGCTCGTCAACAATTTTCCGTGCTTCTGGGAATGTTAACCCCCTTTGGTATTTGACAGTAAGTATTTCTTTTTCTTTTTTCCATGCCGGACAATCTCGAGAGAAAACAGCATGCTTGCCACCACAATTGACGCATTTGGCCTCATTCTTACAGTTTTGATGGTTATCGACATGCTTTTCTTCACCACAATTTGGACAGAGTTGCTTCTTCTGACATCTGCTTTCGTGGTGGCCAAAAACCTGACACGAGTAACATCTGAGAGGGTTTGGTATATACACCTCTACATTAACTGAAAGGTAAGCTACTTTGATTTTCTTGGGCAGAACTGGTGTATTGAAAGTCAACACGTAAGTACCTGTTGGCTTCAATACACCACCTCTACGAACTTGGATGTTACGTACGCCAATGACGCCCTCAGATCTCAAGTTGTCAATGATCTCTGCATCAGTACATGGACGCAGCTCTGGGCTGCGGATGACACCTTTACATGAATTAAGAGTGTTGTGCAGAGAAACCTTGACCTTGAGATCGAAGAGCTTTGTGGTACCAAGCAGGCTTTTCACCTGCTGCTCTCTCTCGACTTCTAATAAAAGGTCACCTGACTTAAGCTTTTTTATGCTTTTGGGATGTCCGGCAATGGACACTATGCTTTTTTCTATCACGAATGGTGATAAACTGGACACAGTGCGTGCATCGTCACTGGAGGTCATTACCAAGAAACGTGGAAAATTGGTTGACTTTGGTGCTGCAGACTGCTGACTAGACTGTTGAGTAGAATGCTGAGACTGCTGACTTGACTGTTGACTGGGTTCATCCGTTCCGGATGAATCCTCGTCTTTTTTACGTTTAGCTGCGTTGCGGTTATGTTTTTTTCCATGAGGCATAAGGAAAAATTTCTAGTTTCGTCCCAAGTGCTCTCCGCCCTCCGTGGAGCCCTACAAGGGAACACCATAATGGAGTGGTTATCCAACTCGCAGGTGTTAGAGATACACGTGAGATATACTCGCATAAACAAAATGCCTACACGATTGATCCGTTTAGCCACCGCCTTCTAGAGATAAAAAGACAGAATAGGTAAGGTAAATGGGCATATGGTTGGTATCAGGAAAGATACAAAAAGAGTTGAAGAGAAAGCAAAGCGGTATCTCTAGGGCTCGGCGCGACCAGCCGATTGACCGTGCCGGACCGCACGGCCACCCGTCTACACCGAAAAGCCAGGCCAAAGAGGCGTGTTGGGTACCTGAAGCACCGCCACCTCAGGTAACCCTCAACCTCCAGGATCCCTTCTTCCGGCTTACAGGACGCCACCCACGGCAAACGGGTGGTACTTCCTTTAGCTCTTCCCAGTGGGCACAGAGACCACAGCGGCAATGTGCCCAGTGGGAATTGAGCCCCCAGGGCCACGGCAAGGCAGGAAGTCTAATACCTGGGGGATTAGTTGGGTGAAATCCTTGAAAATAATAGGTTATCATTTTGGAGAAAATTTAGACAGCGATGAAATTTGGTCCAAACTTTATCTCAGATTTGATAAAACATTGAACCTTTGGAAACTAAGAAAACTGTCTTTGAAGGGGAAATCTACAGTTTTGAATTCTCTGGGTTTGTCGAAAATTTTATATTACGCTTCTGCGGCCATAATATCTTCCCATTATATCACACTGTTAACTAGATCTAGCTTTTTGTTTTGTTTGTTGCGAGAAACACCCTGTACCTTAGTTTCCTAAACGGCGGCCTTAATATTCCTAATTTTAAATTGAAATGTGAAGCTATGTATTTGTCCCACATACAAAAATTGATTATTGGATATGAAGCTAAGTGGACTTATTTTGCTAAATATTGGATTGGCATTAAACTTAGAAAATTTAACCCTTCGTTGGCTACCAATTCTTCTCCCCACGGCGATACACTACCTCATTTTTATGAAATTTCTCTTGCTGTTTTTAGAAAATTCACTAATAATAATATTTCGATTACAACTATGAAAACTAAAACTTTTTATGACACCCTCTTAAATAATCCCAATATCAGACCCAAATTCCAAAATATTTACCCCCAAATTAACTTTAACATTTTGTTCAAAAATATGTATTTACCCTGTATTGATTCGGAAGTCAGAGATATTTTTTTGGAAGATTATTCACGAAGTTATATATGTAAATTATTATTTATTTGATAAGAAAATTAGTAAAGAAAATTCATGTCCCCTGTGCAAATCAAAATTAGAAACAATAAATCACTTATTTTTAGAATGTAAATATGTTGTGCCTTTGAATAGAATTGTACTTAAACTCATCAGGGAAATTACACAGAACCAGATAACGTTTTCAGAACTTATTTTTCGATTTCACATCCTTCCAAATTTACCAAAACGTATCACAGAAATTTGTCTAATTTTACTTACCGAATCGCGTTATGTTATCTGGATTAATCGAAATTTAGCTAAATTTGAAAATAAAAACATTTCTTCATTTTCTTTGGTTTCGCAATTTTTTAGTAAATTACAGTTTAGAATTTTGGCCGATCAATATTTAATGTCTTTGGATTCTTTTATCAAAAACTGGTGCATTTTAGGCGGAGTTTTTTGTAATTTTGATTCAAATTCTAAAACAGTCATTTTTAATAAACAGCTTTATCCACGTCATTATTTCAAAGGCCCAACATAAATTATTCATTATTTCATTAATTCTTTGTAAAAATCTGTTTATCTTTTCTCATCCCCAGACTGCAGCTGGCCTGTATGTCCGAGGCTTTGAAAATATATACATCTTTCGTCTTTCGCTGTAACCACACATTGAATTTATTCCATAATTGTATATATGCATATATTAATACACTGTTCTCGTTTCAGACTGGCCTAGCCGTCTGACGAACTAGAAACTATACATGTACTTGCCATTTGTGAATATTTCGTGTATCGTACTAACCTATATATGTAGAGTCCGACTCTATTGCAAATAGCATCTGCAACATATTTTTTAATTTAGAAATTACCCCCCCCCCCCTTTTTTTAACATGAACGCAGTCTCGCGCCCTAGTGGGGAAAGGTACCCGAGTCTTTCGTCACCGGGGCGTGCGGCTGTAGTTTTCAAGTCCTTCAACGCCCTTCAGAATAGGTCAAAGAGCGATTTCCAGGGTCCAATATATAGAAAAGAGATAAGGTTTAATTTTGCTTTTTCCTCTCCCTGGCTATATACGGTGTATTTTTACCCCACATATTGCAAAGGTTCACAAACTAGCGCATATTACACCGTATACCAAACCCAGCTTTTTATACTGATTTTTCACATTCTAGCCAATTTGTGTCCCATTTTTTAAGTGTGTGATCGTCTATTGTCGTCGTGTTACCCACAGTGTCAACGTTGTTTCCATGATCATAAATGTTTGTCTTTCCCTCTGATTCATTTATAAAGAATAATTTAAGACCCAGGTTGGTGTTTTTCTCGCTGGTGCCGTGAGCCTCGGACAACATTGTTGTACGACGCTTGCGACATCAGCCAGATCACCAGTGAAGGACTGAAAAATCCCCAACCCTTATTTTTTCGGTACATTTGAAATACACACATTAATTTTTCATAGGCATTATTCGTTTTATATATCATTATATTTGCATAGGAGTCAGATCATTACTAACCTTGCAATTACGACACCTGTTAGGGCTAGGTTTATAACTTAATTTCATATATTTGTATTTCTGTGCACCGTTATTGTGTGCACATAAGGTTCATTTCATTAACGTCAACTCTATCCTTTTCCAGTTTTCCTTCCTCAAATCAATGTTCAATTAAACAATTCTATCTAGGCTGTTGCAATATTTTCTCCAATTTTTTATTTTCTATATCTCGATGTGTAACGTTTTTTCTAGGTCTTTCGGTTAGGTTTCATACTGTAATATCAAAGGTGTCGGCCGTGTGGGGCTCCTTACACCCCACCGGTTTTTATTGTAAATAGGAAAATTTAATAAATTTATGAAAAACAAAAAAGACACACGCTGTTGGACCAGCTTACCCTCCATGAAAACTTACTGGAGGTAGGGCGTATGCAATTTGCATGCGAATTCAAGCGGTTTCTCGGTGAGGAGCCGCAAATAGCAGATCTCTCTCTCTTTCTCTCTCTGCATTCTTCCGTAATCTGTCTTAATTTTCCTTTCAAACTCGTTACACAAATGTAACTACTAGCTTTCCCTCAACCTCTCTACAAAGCGAAGTCAATGCAACGTGTTTTGATGTCGGACAACTATAAAACATTAACTTGTTGGGATCTTCCACGTAATAGGATATACCATCTCCTATTTCTGAGGTACCGGGCTGTTTTATATGCTGAAAGATATACAAAACCATCATGTATTTTAAGCAAAGAATGTAGCACCTGATCAGACACCGCTTTCGTACACATATCAGAAATATTCAACTGAAGTTGGTGATGAAAGAACGCTGTCAGGAAAAAAATCTCCTTACTCACAATGTAAATTGGGGCATATTCCATGTCCTACCACATTTCAACAGGTCTAAAGTGTCCATAATAAGGCATATATACATATAAATAGTTGCACATTTCAGTACCGGTCATGAACAGACTCAATAAAACCGAGTCTACTGTTTTCGTTTATTTGGTGTATTCCTTGCTTCCAAATGATCTAACTTCAGAACTTATTTATTTTCAATGTAGCTGGTGTTGTGCCGTGTGGCGGCCGTAAAACGTCTCCCCGTACATCATCATAGTGCAGATTATATTTACTGGTCCTTTGGGTTCATGAACCTTTACAGGTATATGAACTATACATATCATGAATAGAACCCATATCAAAACTTATATAATTTGACAGTAAGACCATTTACATTCCAGAAGCAGCTGAAAAAGTGCGTGTTGTGCGGCATATTTTGGCCTTTTCGGCAGTTAGTGTCAACAAACCCATACCGCAGCGAAAAAAAGTCTAGGCGTTTCCAGTGGCCAGTCAGCATTATTTTCTGGTTCTTTTTAAAAACCAGCTGCTTTTTACAATAGCAAATACCTACTTATATTTCTTCTAATAAACAATAGTACTTCTTAAAAAAATAATGGCTTAGGACAAAATCCAATCAGAAGCAGCAGAAAATTCATTCTGTACTGAAAGCTCTCCCCAAAGCAAGCACAGCTTTCATAAAGACCAATGTTTTGCTGCTGTGCAACCGTCATGCCTTTGGGTATGTCACAAACCCGCCAAAACAAAGTCGTGTCAATGCTGGCGCATTGCGAACGGTTTTTCTTAATCATACAAACACACAGAGAACAAACGATAGTGTGTGCACATAAGCAACATTTAGACACTGTGCTTTAGAGCTGTACCTTGTATTTTTACCGTACATTTGCGCGAGTGAGTCTTGCAGAATGGAATTGATGATACACAACCATTTATTGCAAACCAGCAAAGAAACAATGTGAGAGCATTTCCTTTACGTTAAAACGTCCTCGAAATTAACTCTTTCGAAAACCAAGCTTCATATAGTGAAATGTTGGGTTGTTGCAGGGACGTACAGTGGTTTTCTGTCCGGAGACATATGTTGTGGGTACTCGTTAAAAACCGCTTAACTGATTCGATTATAACAGATGCCCATAAGAAACGCCTCCTTGAGGCGGTTCATACGAGCACTCATGACCCATACTATTTGCATAAATAAAACGTATGACAATTTAATCGGAAACTGGTCGGCCGCCGCCCATCGGGGCTTGAAGAAATAGATAGGCTGCACGATGCTTCCACGAAGAGCTGAAACCGACCCGTACACGAGTACTGGTAAACCGCTAAGAGGACTTAAGCCTACCCAGGTGAAGCGGTGCGAGTCTGCCCGCCCATGATTATAAACCCTATTGGTTTCATTGGGCGACAGGGCTTGAGATGTCATTTCATCTCGGTGTCGGGTAAAAGTCCCACAAAATCGGAAGCGACGTCTCCAAAATGACCTAATCAGTGTTGACGGGGACGTTAAACCTCAAATCATTATGCCAACTAATACGTCGAGCAAGGCGCGAGTAAATTCTGTTTATTATAATAGAGGGAAGCGCGTTGTTTCACTTTCCGTATGTATGCAAACTGTTCATGAGCACATCAAACACCTTGAACAAACTGCAGAAACTAGTCATACGACACGTTTGTGCATGCTCATAAGTGTACTCCTTGGTTTCACAAGTCACCGTGTACCTCTTCCAGCGCGACCCCATCTCAGTTACCATAAGCAATAATCGTACGAAGTTTCTTCTACACTGAATGCGCCTGAAGAGAATGGGCACATATATAGTGGATGCAAAATAGAAGTGAATGCAATGATCAGACATCGATACAAATTAACCCACAATTGGCATCAGAGACACCAACATGGAAAGAAACACGAACATGAAATAACTAGAACCTAATGGAAACATCACTAGCGGAAAGCCAAACGGACAGTTACTTTCCTACAAAATGGCCAATTGCCTATTCAAAACAAAAATAAAAGCGGCACCCACATTCAAAGACAAACTATAACAAAAATGAAACGCGACAGAAGAGTCGCCTTTGAACTATCAGTCTCTTTCAAATATACTAGTGTTTCCCGCTGTCGATGGGAAAAGACAAGCATTTGTTTCGCAGGGGCAAATTCTTTCCTTTAAGAGCAAGACTCTTTTGCAGAAGGGAAGCGAAGAGGAAATCTGCAGGTTGTGTCCAGCACCCGTTTAAATGCTTGTATAATGGGAACAGTGTAATTTATCATACGACAATCCTCAAGAAAGCACCCCAAAATGCACATTCTACGCACACAAGAAAGGTGCAAACGAAAAAGTACTTGGATTTTCAAGGCCATGCGTTTTTGATTACTTTTGTTTTATTTTTAGATTTTTTTTCTCTTTTATGCTTTAAAACACGAAACATAGATTGTGGGTACTCGTTAGAACCGCAACAATGAAGCGACTATAACCAGCACCCACAACCTATGCTTGGCACAGAAATATGTCACAGATAATCAGGAGTCAAATGACATTTTAGGAGCCATGAAATATCGCAATATACTGTAACGGCGTTACCTCGGCCAACTATGACCTAAAAAAGTGTTGATTTGTCAGGAAAGGTGAAACCGTTGCAATAATATTTTGTGGGATCGACCTGGGTCGTACTCAATGTTGAGAGGGAGTGAAATAACAACGGGTCATTTAGTTTTTACTATTTATTGAGTTTCCCTTAACAATATCCAATAAGGACAGTATTAAACTCAAACTCATAAAATAATCTAACACATCAAGTACATATATGTCAATGGTTTGAATCTACAGTTTTGAACCGATAGCCCTTAATCAAGCAATGCATAAGTTTTAGAATTTAATATGATTGTGAGCATCCACTTAAGCCTAGAATAACCTATGCAATTAAGAAGCAAATCTATGCAAGATTTAGCCACTTTAATGTGATTGTATGATTCCTACTATTTAATGAATTTATTGAAATATGATAAGCAGGCGGAGTTAATTCTAGTTAGGCTTAGCTACAGTTAATTCCCTTAATATGCTTTGGTACAACTGATATTAATGAACTCTACTTCGGTAACAGAGTATAACATACAATTTCACACAACATGCTTTTCACAAGCAATCAGGGCTGTAACGTAGTAGAAGTTCATCCTGCACTAGCATCTATTTTAATATGATAGAATATGAAAGTATTTATATACTTGGAATACACTTTCTTGAACAGTTAGCGCCTAGAAAAATTATCAAAATAATATTTCCCTTAGTTTAGCTTGGCAGGCCTAGCCTTTAAAAACAATCTTCAGCCGGACTAGGCAGAATTCATCCTAGGTAGGCGTAAGCACTGCTACTTTTATATGAAAGTTTAGAAAGATGAACCAAAGTGAATAACTTGATCATTGACAGCTTAGAAGTTGCCAACAAACGCTTTTCACAAGCACACAAACATGCAACGAGCCAAACTGTCAATGATTTTGTGCTCCGCCTATCTCGGAGTAGTTAGAATTCCGCCAGATTCGGCTGAAAATTAAATTAAGCCAAAAATGCTCACAGACAATGTATGCAACAAACTGTTATTATAAACAACTTCAGCCTTACTTATACTATCAATTTATATGGAAAACCTGTGCCAACTTCGCCTAAATGAGGATAGAAGAAGGAGAGAAAGTTTCAGCCTAGCTCGGCTGAGCCTAGATCGGCTGAGCCTAGATAGAAGTGGGTGGGGTGGATAAACAAAGTTTATTCATACACTGGATGGGCGATTCTCGAAAGACTTCTTTCTAGGGGGCATATTCAGCCAAAGATCAAACAGTCTTATGATCAGGCTGCGCCTCAGTCGGCTGAACAATTCAACTTCGGCTGAACAATTCAACTTCGGCTGAACAAGCGATCTCGGCCGAGCCTAGCTTCACAAACTTCGGCTGCGACAACAACAACAACAAGCCAACAGCGGTTGCTACACAATCTTAGCAACTGTCATTTTCAGCCAATGAATGGGTATTTATACTATTGCCTGGTTCTGCACGTTCTGGTGCTTTCCATAGTGCAGAACGTAAGCGGCCGGGAACCAGTCATGTCACGCGATAGAATCAAGATGGTGGAGCGGGACGATTTGAAAACACATTTTTGAGCAGGAAAACACGAACAATGCAGCAATTTAAGTGCAGTAAACGGGATAAAATCAGTAAGTCCAGACTGCGGCAGGGGATTTCTTTATATTTGTAAGCTGAAATGAAGCTGCCAGTGCGTTTTCGTGCTGAAAAATGTGGGCGAAGTTGACGCAAATCGGAACTGTCAAAACACATTTCAGAGAAAAACATCGGGATTTATACAGCGAAAATACAATATTGTAGGTCGAAAACAAGCATAAAAATGTTGTGTATGTAAAGTTATTGCAGAATAGCTCAGCGCCGTTACAACAGCCCCCTACCTTGAAAAGGCATGGACCCCATGTGGAACGTAAAGTAAGTATTTAATAGTCTATATACAGCTTGGAAAGTTGGAATATCATAATAGTATAACAATTTTATGGAGGCAGCTGGCTATCATGCTGTAACTTTATATTTCTTGGCCATCGGTTCGGATTATAAATATTCATGAATTAGTATTGAACACTAAGAGGCATTTTACTCTTTTGGAGCACAACTCTTTGTATGTGCAAATATAGATCAATAAATTGTACAATTATCTACCAAATACCTACAACAACATATAAATTCTGCAGGTATAAATAAGTTTAACCATTTGTTACTTACAGTTTCATTTTAGCATCAAGGAAGGAGGAATAGGTCCATAGTAAATGAGGCATATTCCCACTCACTTGAGTCTAACCCACTCAAAACTTCAGGTGAACAGCAATGACATTCTGCCACCAACTGTAATTGTAACATGTGAGCTTGAGACAAAGCAAAATGTGCCTCTAGGAAACAGAGTCATACATACATATACTTTCACAATAAATAATTGACTCTCCAAGGTGAAATAATCAGACAATTTCAATATACAGTGTTTGTCAATAACAACTATTAGTATATACGAATGCGCTTGCATTCGTTGTCAAATTGTTGCTCTCATTATTTTCATTCAAATACAATCATACTACATTCATATTATGATTTGGGATAATATCAAATGCAACATGACAATACACACTACTCAGAGCTTACATCAAATATGAAATATTGTATCTTGAGCATTTCTAACATAAATTCAATACAATTAATAATGGGATTAGTCTTATCATCAAACATAACTCAGTTGATGATAACTGAACTTGAATGCTCTAAGCGGTCATTTTGCATATCATAAACATTTTGAAATCATGTCAGTGAGAAAACTTGCACACAAATATTAATATGTTAAGTTATTGCAAATGTAAAGTAGAAGTAGAGCAATGACCATGAATCTATACACTTAACTTACTCCTCCTAGCAAGTTTTGTTGGTCTCTTCAAAAGCATAAGCATTCTAAAATTGTTGTTATCAACTCAAAACATGTTATAAGGTGAATTAATTCTTGATGGAAATTCATATGATCCATAGAATTTGAATTATCAAATGTTCAGATACATACAAGATGAGGATAATTACAATTGTCAATTTCCTTACCATACCCCTTCTCAAGATCAGTAATAGCATTAGTCTTAACTTAAGCTCTTCCTTATTAGTTGTATACTTCAAGGCCACACATGTACTCCTATTAATAAAATACAGGAACAAGTTAAAAGAATACAGTCGTGCAAAGATGTTTAGGGCCTAAACATTTTTACTAAGACCGTGCTTGGCCAAGAAGGAGTCAACTATAGGAAGCATGGAGAGTCAGTGGCATAATGATTAACATTTGGGATAAAAATGAACAATTATGTAATCATCAAAATTGCACGCAAAATGAATTCCAGCAAGGAAACAACAAGTGAATCAGTCATGCAGTAAGATGTGAATATTTAAATACCCTTACTACCATAAAAGTCTAATATATCTTGCAAGACTTTACATGAAAAAGAAATATTTGGTAAGGCTTTCAGTGACACAAATATGAATATTCTCCTCAATTGCGATCAAGCTTTGTACTTACGTAATTCTGGAACTCTTAGACAGTGCCAACCATCCTAGAAATTAGGCAAGTTACATGAGTAGATAACCTCACCTAACCACATATAACCAGCAGTCGCCCAATTGCTAGGTGTAAAGCATCGTCCAAGAATTGCAGAAAGATATAATCAAGTTTTCAGATATTGTTACCGGTATATACAAAAAAAAATCTTATTCCAGAGTAAATCTCTTTTTTTGAATTTAAGCCATTAAACTTGCTTAATTGATTAACTGAATTGATCACTATATTTCAACATTTACAGACTGTGGAATGCTAGACCATAACCTAGATGAGAAGTTGACTTTACAAGATGATAAATTAAAAGGTAATTGTTTCAAAGAATTTGAAGATCCAAATATTTGCTCAGAAAGTACGTAAACAGTTGTTTAAAACTTTTGTACAATACTAAAACTTATTACCTAGAATATCTTAACTAATAGACTTAAACTAATTCCAGTGTCCTCTTTCAGTGGTATCTCCATAGATGTTGTTGCGATTATTGTAAATTGTCTATAAATGGCGTTGCCGCGATATAATTATCTCTAAAATTGAAGATGAAATACAATTGTCTCTATTTTTGTTAGAATCTCTTCCTGATGAATATTAAAGTTCATTTTTGTTAATCTATGCTTATGTTAAAACGCGTAAAATTTCACAATAGTTAAATTTGATATTTAAACAAGTTATATTTATAAGTACGCGATAACGCGGGTCTTGTTGGAATTGTTTCTTCAGGTCATCTCAGCTAGCCAACAACGTCCATCTGGTCCTTACGAACCACAGCAGCAACATAAGGTTCATACGAACCACAACAACAACAGTTGGTTCATTTGAACCACAACAGCAAGGTCTGGCTCAAAAGAACCACAGCAGCAACGTTTGGTTCATATGAACCACAGCAGCAACAAATCAGCAACTCAGCCTAAATAGTAGGGGTTACAGTAAGCATTCCATCTATGTGTTACCGGTGTAGATATTCTACATCAGTCCATCCCGTACAGTTCTGAAGTTATTTTCAGCCTTCTTTTAACCAATTTTGTCAGTCCTTTAACTCTATAATATTCACATTCCTTTTTCAATTCTTGCAGATGTCGCCTTTCCCTTGGAAGCATTGATGGAATATACTCCAGACCATACCGTAAGTAATTTAAAATTATCTTGAAATGTGAAGCATCTCTATCAATAAACACACTGTTTCCTTGTTGTATAATTGGGGAATCACTTGTAAATAGTTTAGCTAAAAGGGAGTTAGGATCATTTCTCAAGGTCTGAGTACATGTTTCAAACCGTTGTCCTCCTATGTTAAGGATTACTTTACTCCCTTGAATCTTGGCTATAAAGTTGCGATCTTCATCCTCTTCTTCATCGCTCTCATTACCCTCCAGCAACTGTCTTTTCTTTCCTGCACCATCATTCTCTTTCTCATCATATTTCCTCTTTTCTGCTTTCTTTCTTAACTCCTCCATTTCTCTTTCATTATTTTCATTTATTAATTTTTCAACCACCTGCTCTGCTAGTTCATCGTACTCACAGTGTGCAACAATCTTACTCACTCCATCAACCACTATCCCAGCAAACAGATCAACCCCTTCATCATATGTGTTAAACTGAATGGTATTTTCTCCTGATATGCTGGCTACTGCTCTTTCAGTTTCTTCAAAGTCTTCACTCTCCTTTCTGCCCTCAACCTCTTGAATGGTAGATGCACATATTGGTATATTGGGAGTGTTCAACTTATCATGTTCAGTATTTTGATTCTCATTCCTTACATTCTGTTTCACCTTCAGCTTTCTACTTTCATATTCTTTTATAGAAATTTTTGATTTCTTTGAATTTTCTTCGTTTGTTTTGTTTTTATTATCTTTACACTTTTCTCTTTCCTTTTCAGATGTATTTATTCTTTCAACACTGTCCTCATCTTTCTCTTTTTCATTTACTATTTTGTTGTCACTGACTTTTTCTGCTTTATCATCACTTCCTACAGTCCCTATCTGAATTTTATTTCTCTTATCATTAACTGATTTTCTATCCTTTTTGTCATTTGCTTTCATAGTTTCTTTATCTTTCAATGAACTATCGCCTTCCTTCTCACAATTTTCCATAACTACTTTCCTTATTTCAGCTCCACTATCCTTTCCTTCAGGTATTCCTCTATCTTTCTGAGTTTTACAATTGTTTTTGTCCACATTGTTTTCTGTTGCTACATCTTGATTATTGTCATTGTCTCTTTCTTCACTTATGTCTCTTTCTTCACTTATATCATTTTCCATTTCTTGATTTTCAATTATTTCACTTTCAAACATACTTTTCTCAGTTTCGTTTTCTTCACTTATTTGTTTATCCTTTTCTTCTCTGATTTCCGTTTCTTTGCCCTGTTTTCTACTTTCATCTTCCATGATCTCTTTCTCTTCACTTTCAGTGTGTTCAGTTTCATTGTCTATACTTATCTCTTCACATTTATGTATACTTGTATCCGAATCCTTGTCACTATTCTCCTCAGTCATTTCCTGTCCTTTATCAACATTTTCCTTTGTTTCATTTTCTTTTATCCTTTCTGTTTCTTTATCAGTTTCTGTCTGTTTTCCCTGAGTTTCATTATTAACTGGCATTACTTCTATCCCTTTACTAACACTTTTCTCAGTTTCCTTATCTTTGTTTGTCTCTTCCTCAGCTCTTGATTCATTCTTTTGACTTTTACTACTGACTTTCACTACTTCCTTTTCTTTTCTAACTCCTCTTTCAGTTTCTGTTTCTTTGCTTTTCTCATTTTCCTTTGCATTTCTTATTTCCTTGTCTTTGCTTACAGCATTCCTACTTTCACTTTCTTTTCTCTTTACTTTATCTTCCCTAGTTTCTGTTTCCTTTCTTGTACCTTTAACACTTTCTTGACCTCGCCTATTTTCTTTCACAGTCTGTTTTTCTTTCTGATTCTTCATTGTCTTTTTCTCAATTGATAAATCTTTCACTGTCCGCCTATCCTCTACTCCTTCAAGCTGCCTGATTCTATCACTGCTCAACTTCTCCATTTCTGACTTATCTCGAACTATTTTCGGCACAATGTCATGATTTGTGTCATCTGCTTTCCTTACTACTTTCCTTCCCTTTTCGTTCTGTTTTACACACTCGTTATCATCGATTTCACTTTCATCTTCAGATGATGATGAACTTGATGAAGATGAGGATGAGCTGGATGAGGATGAGCTTGATGAGGAGCTACATGATAAATCCCGGAGCAGCCGACTCAGTCGTCGTTTCTTGGATGCCGGCCGCGCTTCTTCCAACGTGATAGGCTCTGGGGATCCCATTGACTCTGGTGACCTTTCTTGCCTCTTCCGTGACTTCCTCGGCCGTGGCTCTCTTGCTGGCTCTGTTCTTTTCTCTGGTATAGGACTCTCTTGTAAGTACATCTCCTCATCTGATCTAACAAACTTCCAGTAGGTATCCAGCTCCTTCTCCTTGAAATTCTTAAGAGTCTGGAATGCTACCTCCCCGAATTCTCCAGTCATCACATTCACATAGTCCATGTCAGATTCTTTGGCGTTGCAAGTGTGGCCCTTGTTTCGTCTGTGGAACAGCCACCCGCACAGGTTACATTGGAACTGTATTCCTGAGTGCTGTTCTTCAAGGTGCCGTTTAACATCAGACTTGTTCCTGAAGAACCTGGGTATCTTTTGGCACTTAAGACATTGGTAGTGGTACCCCTAGAATGTAAATGCAAACATCATTAAGAATAATGTGCCTGTATGATATGCCTGTTAGCATATCCTCAGCTACAGCAACATTGACAATTCTTTGGGTCAGCACCACTGTTTGCAATTCTTTGTTTAGTTTCAGACTACAACTGATATATCATTCAGTGCAGTTCATACTTAAATCTTATTCAGATATGTATGTTCTTTTTAAGGTTAGACAAAGTACAGCTCACTTCATAGAAGTCATCGTTAACAACAGTGAAGTGTTCCATCTTTGCCTAAGTCACCATTCAACTCTGTCAAGGGTACCAGCATAGACATCAACCATCCTCAGCCAGCTTTCAGCAATCAGTGCAAACTGATTATCATAGAGACACCAAGCATCTATGTCAACAGTGCCACTACATATGCAGCCAAATCATAAGATACTTGTTTATGAAAGAATGTATTTGTAATTATACATTTACTGAACAATAGAACATATAGGTTATGATTCAAGTATCTTTAAGGATTTCCTAAATTTTCAGCTTTGGATTGGGATCCAACACTTTTAGGTATATATATATAGAAAATAAAAAAAAAAAAAAAAAAAAAAAAGTCCGATATTGCCACACAATTCTTTATTATTCAGTAGACTTCTACCTCGGTTTCACTGTTTTAACAGATTTTCAAGAAGACATTAAATGGTAATGTAGCAACAATGCGTAACGACCTTTAATATTTTCTTGTATATATATATATATATATACATTTTTATAAGTTTACGTATCAACACCTTGCCTCGGCAAACTTGTCTGTAAGCAGTTAACCAGAAACTGACAAACAGGCCTTCTTGAATAAACAAAAAAAAAAAAAAAAAGAATGACTTGTAGAAAAGATTTCATGAACAGCCTCCATGAAAGAATGTTGCTGGCACCAGCAAAAATCAAACCTCTGGCCTCCTGATCATCAGTCAGAGGCGCATCGTAACTAGATACCGAGGCTGGGTAAAAATATACTACAATTTGATATGTGTGTCTTTTGATACAAGCTCCACAGAACCGTCAGTGGACATACAACAAACAGTCAAAGGCACACAAATTAACAAATATATACATTTTTAGAGATTAAATAGAATAGATAAAGGTCTGAAATTTTAGATCAGAGATACAGAGAGTAAGCTAGTTGGCACAGGTCATTTTTCTCATTAAAGGGATAACCAATGTTTGATTTAAAAAACAAAATGCATTTATATGTATAATAAAGATCTTGGTTTTATTTATTTCCTTCCCTAACAGTCTTAGCCACGTTTTGTGTGTTTAGGTTTTCTTATTGACAAACCATTCAGGCTTGTCCTCCCCTAAGTATGGTTTTAGCTTATCATGATGAACAACTATTGGTTTATTCTTTGGACCAGATTGGACTCTGAACAGAACATCATTCAAGCATTCAACCACGATCATAGGTCCTTTCCAGGGCCTCTGCAATTTTGGATTAAACCCGACTTAACGTTTGGGGAAATAGTACCAAACTGCATCACCTACTTTGTATGGTATTTTGTATGTCTTCACATCATATCTCCTTTTCATGCTTTCGCTTGAAATGTTTAGATGTTTTCGAGCAAAATCATGAACATCAAGGAGTTTTTGTTCAAGTTGGTATGCATGCTCCGTGGCACAAAGTCTGTCATAACGAATAGGTCTGCCAAGCGTCAAATCTATAGGGTGGGTCAGTTCCCTGCCAAACATCATCATGGCTGGTGACAGTCCTGTTGTTTCATGCACAGACGATCTATATGCCAACATCAACAGAGGTAAGTTCTCATCCCAGTCGTCTTGTGAATCAGAAATATAGGAGGAGATCATATTTTGTATAGAGCGATTAGCCCTTTCAACCATACCATCGGACTGGGGTCTTCTAACAGTCGTTCTGGTCTTGTCAATGCCAAGAAGTTTGCATACCTCTTGAAAAACTTTCGACTCAAAGTTTGAACCTAAGTCAGTATGTAATTGTAAGGGTACACCAAATATAGATATGAACCTATTCACCAACTTTGAAGCAACATATTTTGCTTCTTGCGTTTTTAATGGTATAGCATCTACCCATTTGGTAAAATAGCAAGAAATTACCATCAAATATCTATGTCCTTTCTTTGAAACAGGAAAAGGACCACATATATCTAATCCAATGCGTTCCATTGGAAAACCAACATTGTACTGTCTCATGGGTGCTTTTGCATTCCTGTGAGGCGTCTTCCTTGACCCACAGGTAGAACATGTTCTACACCAGTATGATACATCTTTATGCATACTACACCAGTAGAATCGTTTCCTTATTTTGTCATAAGTTTTTCTTCTGCCTAAGTGTCCCCCAGTCACATTTGCATGTAACTGACGGAAGACTTCTTTTCTGAGAACAGCTGGCATAAGAAATAGATATTCGGCATCATTTTCAATCTCTCTGAAACGTTTATTACAAAGAACACCATCTCTCAACTCTATGGTGTCCCATTTATGCCAATAAGCTTTAAGTTCTCGGCAGAAAGGTGCCACAGTAGACCAAGGGGGTTTATCACCTTCTCTCTTCCATTGTAACAAATGTTTTAAAACAGCATCATCTGCCTGTTTTAAACGTATATTTTCCTGTGTAATCACTAAGCATTCATCTCTCTCTTTACAGGAAGTATTGGATTGGCCAGATCCATCTGTAAGCTGACTGACATTGAAACATAATTCACATGTGCTGTGGTTACATCTTTGATTAGCCTGAAGACTGTCAGTGTTTGGGTTATTTGTACCCATACTACTCTCGTAAAGACCCTGCAGCTTGTCATTACGAGCCTTTTCTAGTTTTGCCACGCCAGCGTGAGCAACATTCATATCGTCCGGGCTGTCCCCAGTCTCAAACAAACACCCAAACATTGATGAATCTTCAAGCTTATCCATCCAATCTTCTCCATAATTTGCTGCCTCTCTACAGCAACAACAACATTGTTGACGACTGTCAATATTTTTATAAACTTCTGCATTTTTGATTTTGTTTGCAGAACTGTTTGTTATATGCATAGAAAGAGGAACCCCAATCTGAGACATTCCATTTGATGTCCCCGGAAAGGGCACGTCTTCTATGTCAGATATCAAACATGTGATAGAGTGATCAGTTCTACCACGGTGGTCGTCAAAAGTACTGGGCCCATAAATACCAGGATCCTCATCCTGTTTAGCATGAGAAACACTTCCTACGTGTTTCAGGATGGTACCATCATTAGGTAGAGTGATGTCATGGTCATCCCCATCATTAGGGCAAACAACAGCATGATCGTCACTCTCCAAGCAGGGAAGGGTGACCCCCGTTTCACCCTCAGTATTGCCTTCAACTACGGCAAGGTTCTTCACAGCACTAATTTTCCCTGCAGTTTTATTTAAGTCAGCTAATATCTCGGGAGCATACTTCTGCTCATAGCGATCACAATATTTGCATTGATTACTGTTACATGGTCTACGTGACATTGAATCAGCATTGTTGTGCACCCTTCCCGCACGGTGTACAACAATAAAGGTGTAGGCTGATAAGGTCCCAATCCAGCGTGCGATTTGACCTTCACAATTTTTAAATCTCATTAACCATTGAAGCGACCCATGATCAGTCCTTACTGTAAAATTTTGACCAATCAAATAATGATGGAAATGTTTTACAGCTTTAACAACAGCTAACAACTCTTTTCTGGTAGTGCAGTATTGTCTTTCCGACCTGGAAAGACACTTACTGAAGTAGCTAATAACCTTTTCCTCACCATTCTGCTCCTGAGATAAAACAGCACCAACCCCTACATTAGAAGCATCACAGTCCAAAATAAAAGGTTGGCCCTGCAACAAAGGGTAGCTAAGGATTGGAGCAGTGGTAAGTAAGTGTTTAACATTATCAAAGGCTTTTTGACATTGTTCACTCCAAACAAACCTAACATCTTTCTCTGTCAGCTTATGTAAGGGTTTGCATACGGTGGCAAAATTGGGAATGAACTTTCTGTAGTATGATGCTAAGCCAACAAACTGTCTTATTTCTGTAGCAGACTTAGGTTCAGGCCAGTCTCTAACAGATTCTATTTTTGTTGGGTCAGTAGCAATACCGTCTTCTGATACTTCATGCCCAAGGAAAGCCACTTTATTGCACAGCAAATTACACTTTTTGGGGTTGAGTTTAAGGTTAACATTCTTAAGCCTTTCAAGGATGACCTTAAGGTTCTCCAAATGCTCATCGAACGTCTTTGAATAGACAATTATATCGTCCAAATAAATTAGCAAAATGAGAAAGGTTAGACCAGCGAAGACTCTCTCCATCAGGCGTTCAAACACACTTGGAGAGTTGATCAAACCAAAAGGGAGAACTCGCCATTGCCACAAGCCACTGCCTGGTATGGAGAATGCGGTTTTGGGTCTATCTTCCTCTGCAATGCTCACTTGATGAAAACCACTTTTTAAGTCCAATGTTGAGAACCAACAGGAACCTCCGAGAGCATCTAATGTATCGTCAATTCTCGGCAAGGGGTGACTATCTGGTATAGTCAGCTGGTTCAGTCTTCGATAATCAATGCAGAACCTGGTCGAACCATCACGTTTCGGAACGAGAACAGCAGGGGCGGACCATGCGGAGAAAGAGGGCTCAATCAGTCCTTTTTCTGCCATGGCCTTGACTTCATTTTCAGCGAAATCTCTTTTGGCAAGAGGTATCCTGTAGGGTCTCAATTTCACAGGCTTACAATCAGGTATAGTTTTGATTGTGTGCTCTACCAAATTTGTACAGCCTAAGTCATGTGAGGATTTGGAGAACTGATCCTTATATTCATACAGTAAAGACCTTAACCTATCAACTTGCGACTCATTTAAATTTGAAGAACTTTGGCGTATGAGCTCATCAACATGAGCATAATTCTCATCAGTTTTATTTGAATCAGTGTTAATTGAATTGACCTGCTCATGTTTTCCTATTTTTACTGGCTCATACATTGCAGCAACAGTGTTTTTGTACAAAGTGTAAGACTCATCACTCAAATTCATTATTCGCAGTGGCACAGTTCCAAATTCAGGACACACTAAAGCTTTTGCGATCAGAAGTCCACTGCGATCAACAAAGTTTTCAGTAGCCTCCAGTACACCAACACCCTTACTATCAACAACATCTAATGGTTTGCCCATCACAAGCATTTCGCACTCTGGTGGAACTTCAACAGTCTCTAATATTGCTATCCTACTACAGGTGGGCAAGGCATCAACAGTGCTACGAAAACATGCAATCTTCTCACCATTCAGGAGCAAGTAATTTCTGCTCAGAAACATGTCACAATGATGTTTTGTCAAAAAGTCCATTCCAAGAATACCATCATTCTTGACATCAGCAAACAAAACATCATGGCGAAATTTCTGATTGCCCAGCATAATATCTACCTCAGCCTTGCCAAGAAAAGGAGAACTTTCACCTGTAGCAGTCACGAGATGCAAGTTAACAGGCATCAAAGTTGGGCGTGTTTCTGGTGGCCATCTTTCAAACATAGCTTTACTGAGTATAGTGCAGCATGAGCCAGTATCAACAAGGAAAGCATGAGTTTCATTATGTACTTTACCAGCGACAAAATAACCATCCTCCATACATTTTAATGGTGTATTATGGGGCCTATTTAATACAGGTGCCGGGTTGTGGCCCTCCAACCCGACTGGTTCCAGTTTCCCTGGTAGTTTCTAGACTGAGCATCCCCATTTCCTTGATTATATCCAGCAGCATCCCTATTGTCTTGCCTACCCCTCGGACCAAAGTTATTGTTTCTGTCATTAAACTTACGGGTAGACTGGTTTTGTCGAGTGTTTTGATAAGGGATATTACCTCTGTGATGACTATTAGACTGCCTTTGTGAGCCAGAAGAAGGAGGATTATTTTGACGTGGTCGATTTGGTCTGTCATTTTTATCTTGGCTAAAGTTATTTTGTTGTCTATTGGCCTTAATATGTGTTTTAGAGTTTTTGTTTGGACCTTTTAATTTATTAAGATCTTTCACCTGAGTGGTGAGTGAATCAATTGAATTTTGTAAGGTTTCCAGCTGGGGACCAGATTCCCATTGAGTGTCAAGTTTGTTCTGCCCTGAATTAGCGTCAATCTGACCAACTAAACGTGCACGCTGTTTGTCGGCAATCTTATGCGATTCAAGACGTAGAGCAGTTCTTTCAGCATCAGCCAAAGTCTTTGGACAGAACTCTCTAACTCTCAGGCGTATATCAGAGTCAGACAATGCATCTATAAAATGGTCTATAGACAGTATTTCAACAACATCCTTGCTAACACCAGGATATGCTTGCCTTACCAATTTCTTAATTGCTTGTGCAAGTTCAGGAATAGTCTCACCCTTGTTCCTCGCCCTGGATTTCAACTGTGTCCTAAAAATTTCAGATCGGTTCTCTGAACCAAATCTGCCAGCTAGTTTATCAACTAGGGTGTTATAATCACGTTTACCCTCATAATCAAGTTCACTGAAAAGAGAGCGCGCATCACCTGTCAAACAGCTTGCCAGGTATAAGGACTTTTCTCTATACAGCCAGCCGTTTAGCTCACTAACAATTTCAAATTGTGAAAGAAATTCATCAAAATCGGTTGCCCCATTGTAATTTTGTGGTTTGATTTTACATTGAGAGCGATCTATGGTTTGTTGGGAGCTACACTGAATAGGTGGTTCACCAGACGCTAGGTTATTTCGAGCAGGCCCTGTAGGGGTATGAGGGACAGAAGAATTTTCATTAGAATTTTGTCTGGCGGGTATGAGATCAGCAATTAAACTGTTAAACCTCATATCTACTTCGTTAAGCCTTTGATTCATGGTATCTGTCAGCCCTGTGACTGTGTCTTTCATCATCTTGCCCATTTTGGACAGTTCAGTCTCAACTTTATTTTCAAGTAAAGACATCTGCAAAGTGCCAGCCGAACTTGGGATTGAAATGTCATCATTCAGGGTATCATTGTTAATAATTTGTTGGGATGTTGATGGATTAATATTATCCCTAACAGGTGGATTATTTTCATCTGCCATTATGCTAGGTTATTAGGTTTATTAAATGAGAACTATTCACTTCCTCTCCAACAAAGACCAAACGCCAGGATTTAACACTTCAGTTTTTGTGATAGGTCAACAGTATATAATACAGTATGCAACAAAGCTCCTGCTATTGTTTCAAGGCTTATGAACAGCTGCTTGAACAACCAAGCCGCTGTACTCGTAACTGCCAATCCACAACTTTATTCCAAAAAGTTTTTCTATCCCACTTCTGACACCAAATTGTAACGGCGTTACCTCGGCCAACTATGACCTAAAAAAAGTGTTGATTTGTCAGGAAAGGTGAAACCGTTGCAATAATATTTTGTGGGATCGACCTGGGTCGTACTCAATGTTGAGAGGGAGTGAAATAACAACGGGTCATTTAGTTTTTACTATTTATTGAGTTTCCCTTAACAATATCCAATATGGACAGTATTAAACTCAAACTCATAAAATAATCTAACACATCAAGTACATATATGTCAATGGTTTGAATCTACAGTTTTGAACCGATAGCCCTTAATCAAGCAATGCATAAGTTTTAGAATTTAATATGATTGTGAGCATCCACTTAAGCCTAGAATAACCTATGCAATTAAGAAGCAAATCTATGCAAGATTTAGCCACTTTAATGTGATTGTATGATTCCTACTATTTAATGAATTTATTGAAATATGATAAGCAGGCGGAGTTAATTCTAGTTAGGCTTAGCTACAGTTAATTCCCTTAATATGCTTTGGTACAACTGATATTAATGAACTCTACTTCGGTAACAGAGTATAACATACAATTTCACACAACATGCTTTTCACAAGCAATCAGGGCTGTAACGTAGTAGAAGTTCATCCTGCACTAGCATCTATTTTAATATGATAGAATATGAAAGTATTTATATACTTGGAATACACTTTCTTGAACAGTTAGCGCCTAGAAAAATTATCAAAATAATATTTCCCTTAGTTTAGCTTGGCAGGCCTAGCCTTTAAAAACAATCTTCAGCCGGACTAGGCAGAATTCATCCTAGGTAGGCGTAAGCACTGCTACTTTTATATGAAAGTTTAGAAAGATGAACCAAAGTGAATAACTTGATCATTGACAGCTTAGAAGTTGCCAACAAACGCTTTTCACAAGCACACAAACATGCAACGAGCCAAACTGTCAATGATTTTGTGCTCCGCCTATCTCGGAGTAGTTAGAATTCCGCCAGATTCGGCTGAAAATTAAATTAAGCCAAAAATGCTCACAGACAATGTATGCAACAAACTGTTATTATAAACAACTTCAGCCTTACTTATACTATCAATTTATATGGAAAACCTGTGCCAACTTCGCCTAAATGAGGATAGAAGAAGGAGAGAAAGTTTCAGCCTAGCTCGGCTGAGCCTAGATCGGCTGAGCCTAGATAGAAGTGGGTGGGGTGGATAAACAAAGTTTATTCATACACTGGATGGGCGATTCTCGAAAGACTTCTTTCTAGGGGGCATATTCAGCCAAAGATCAAACAGTCTTATGATCAGGCTGCGCCTCAGTCGGCTGAACAATTCAGCTTCGGCTGAACAATTCAACTTCGGCTGAACAAGCGATCTCGGCCGAGCCTAGCTTCACAAACTTCGGCTGCGACAACAACAACAACAAGCCAACAGCGGTTGCTACACAATCTTAGCAACTGTCATTTTCAGCCAATGAATGGGTATTTATACTATTGCCTGGTTCTGCACGTTCTGGTGCTTTCCATAGTGCAGAACGTAAGCGGCCGGGAACCAGTCATGTCACGCGATAGAATCAAGATGGTGGAGCGGGACGATTTGAAAACACATTTTTGAGCAGGAAAACACGAACAATGCAGCAATTTAAGTGCAGTAAACGGGATAAAATCAGTAAGTCCAGACTGCGGCAGGGGATTTCTTTATATTTGTAAGCTGAAATGAAGCTGCCAGTGCGTTTTCGTGCTGAAAAATGTGGGCGAAGTTGACGCAAATCGGAACTGTCAAAACACATTTCAGAGAAAAACATCGGGATTTATACAGCGAAAATACAATATTGTAGGTCGAAAACAAGCATAAAAATGTTGTGTATGTAAAGTTATTGCAGAATAGCTCAGCGCCGTTACAATACCACATAGGGCTATTGCCCTTTAATATTACAAAGAAAGTGAAACGCAATCTTCAACTAGCGTTCCGCAAATGAAAAAGTAAATCATTCGTGGTACTGTTAGGCTTTGGGAAACAGTAAATTGGGAATGGCTGATGTGTTTTCAGGTGAAGATCAAACTTCATAATACAACACATAATAAGATAAGGCGGTCAGATTCAAATGCTAAACCGCTGGAGTTAACGATAAACATATTTCAGCGAAAATTAAGCTAGCATGAAAAAGTGCATGGAAGATGAAAAAAAAAAAAAAAAAAACCTTTACAGGTATATAGGGAAACATAAAAAAAATATATTTTAATTATATTCCAACTCCTGTTATATTAAAGCTTTTTGCGAGACTTGAACCTCCGCCTGTGATGATTTCGTTTTGTATGCATGTTTTGTTTTTGCCACTGACTCTCGTCTAACCCACTCGGCCATCTCCATAAGCCCATTTATATAACCATTACTGTTATGTTTTATATCTGTCTTTATGTTTCTATTTAAAGGGGCACGACTCTAATTGTTTCACTGAGGACATGTTTTTGCATTGGCATGGTGGTATTAGTAGCTTTTCAAGTGCGACCAAATCAATTTTTTTTTTTTTTTTTTTTATTGATTAAATTTTATTTTTGTTTCATTTGGTTTAAACATATTTTATTCGTATTCTACAAGTACAATACAAAGCAAATATGACTGAAATCATACAAAAAGGGATTCAGAAGAAAGTCAGAGACTTATTTGAATCTGTTTCCCTAAACATTTGCGATAATACCATTGAATTAAATCTATATAATTGTCGATGCAAAACAGTAACTATTGTAAGTACAGAATTAGCGACTATGTTCAAAGCTATTTTGTAGCATTTTTACATACTAAAAATGGTTAAGGTGAAGGTAGCGTTGGAGGGAGGGGGGGGGGGCTCCACGGGGAATCCATCAGGGTAAAAAATAACAAAGAAAAAACAATACAGCTTCTGCCGCTCTCATGTAAAAGGTCTGAGACATTCAAATCAAAGGTGTTTTATCAAGTACCAATAAAACTATTTCTTCAAAGGCGGAACGTATAGGTTTGTCGTTCTGAAGGTTGGATATAACTTAGGTTAAGGTCGTATGGTTAACTTTGCGAGGTAGTTCTCTAAAAACAAAATAAGAGTAACAAACCAAAATATTTAGGTGTACTCTTACCAGCTACAGTGGGAGAAAATGTTTCGTATAGCCTTCGTAATTCTACCAACATTCAAACTATTCACAGTCACTCACAGCTCTACTTTAATTCTTTTCTTCCAAGTGCGATAAGAACTTGGAACTCTCTGTCTGAGGAGATCAGAAACAGCTCCAGTTTAGCATCACTTAAACGTCAACTCAATACTAACTTAATCCCTACGCCTCGTCATTTCAACGCAGGGAAACGTCTCGGACAAATTTATCACAGCCGGCTTAGAACCAAATGCAGCTCCTTAAACGAACACCTCTTCTCAAGAAACATTGTCCCAAGTGCTTTATGTGTATGTGGTCTCGTCGAAGACACCGAACATTTTCTTCTTCACTGTCCACGATATGCGAACTTTAGAGAAGAAATGTTAAGATCAGTTTATCAGTTTTGTCAACCAACTCTCGATACTCTACTTTATGATGACCAAACACTAAATTACAACGAGAACAAACAAATCGTCCTCCTTGTCCGTAACTTTATTTTAAAAACTAAAAGATTCCAAACCAACCATAATTAGGCGATGAATGCACGTATCATTTCCTACCGTATTAGACACACTTTCACTTCTTTTTTTTCCCTTTTTGATGTTAGTCCGAGAACAGAGTGTGGGGCTAGAATATGTCTTTTTTAAATCTACGGCAAGTTTACTTGTCTAACCAGGCTCTTTTCTGTGATAATCTCCCGAACCGGTAATTCTCCAACAAATACACCTAAATCAATTTTAGCTTAGTTTATAATAGCAGACTTCACACGATAAGCAATGTAAGGACTAAGGAACACAAATAGCTAATTCTTTTGTCTATAAGCAGTACCGCCACCGTTTAATATGTAGTCGATATATAATTTCAAATTTTATGACCCTCGAATGTCTTGCACATTACACCAAAATTTGGTGAAAAGCTTTTTCCGACACACGCTGTTGGACCAGCTTACCCTCCATGAAAACTTACTGGAGGTAGGGCGTATGCAATTTGCATGCGAATTCAAGCGGTTTCTCTCTCTTTCTCTCTCTGCATTCTTCCGTAATCTGTCTTAATTTTCCTTTCAAACTCGTTACACAAATGTAACTACTAGCTTTCCCTCAACCTCTCTACAAAGCGAAGTCAATGCAACGTGTTTTGATGTCGGACAACTATAAAACATTAACTTGTTGGGATCTTCCACGTAATAGGATATACCATCTCCTATTTCTGAGGTACCGGGCTGTTTTATATGCTGAAAGATATACAAAACCATCATGTATTTTAAGCAAAGAATGTAGCACCTGATCAGACACCGCTTTCGTACACATATCAGAAATATTCAACTGAAGTTGGTGATGAAAGAACGCTGTCAGGAAAAAAATCTCCTTACTCACAATGTAAATTGGGGCATATTCCATGTCCTACCACATTTCAACAGGTCTAAAGTGTCCATAATAAGGCATATATACATATAAATAGTTGCACATTTCAGTACCGGTCATGAACAGACTCAATAAAACCGAGTCTACTGTTTTCGTTTATTTGGTGTTTTCCTTGCTTCCAAATGATCTAACTTCAGAACTTATTTATTTTCAATGTAGCTGGTGTTGTGCCGTGTGGCGGCCGTAAAACGTCTCCCCGTACATCATCATAGTGCAGATTATATTTACTGGTCCTTTGGGTTCATGAACCTTTCCAGGTATATGAACTATACATATCATGAATAGAACCCATATCAGAACTTAAATAATTTGATAGTCAGACCATTTACATTCCAGAAGCAGCTGAAAAAGTGCGTGTTGTGCGGCATATTTTGGCCTTTTCGGCAGTTGTCAGCGAAAAAAGTCTAGGCGTTTCCAGTGGCCAATCAGCATTATTTTCTGGTTCTTTTTAAAAACCAGCTGCTTTTTACAATAGCAAATACCTACTTATATTTCTTCTAATAAACAATAGTACTTCTTAGAAAAATAATGGCTTAGGACAAAATCCAATCAGAAGCAGCAGAAAATTCATTCTGTACTGAAAGCTCTCCCCAAAGCAAGCACAGCTTTCATAAAGACCAATGTTTTGCTGCTGTGCAACCGTCATGCCTTTGGGTATGTCACAAACCCGCCAAAACAAAGTCGTGTCAATGCTGGCGCATTGCGAACGGTTTTTCTTAATCATACAAACACACAGAGAACAAACGATAGTGTGTGCACATAAGCAACATTTAGACACTGTGCTTTAGAGCTGTACCTTGTATTTTTACCGTACATTTGCGCGAGTGAGTCTTGCAGAATGGAATTGATGATACACAACCATTTATTGCAAACCAGCAAAGAAACAATGTGAGAGCATTTCCTTTACGTTAAAACGTCCTCGAAATTAACTCTTTCGAAAACCAAGCTTCATATAGTGAAATGTTGGGTTGTTGCAGGGACGTACAGTAGTTTTCTGTCCGGAGACATATGTTGTGGGTACTCGTTAAAAACCGCTTAACTGATTCGATTATAACAGATGCCCATAAGAAACGCCTCCTTGAGGCGGTTCATACGAGCACTCATGACCCATACTATTTGCATAAATAAAACGTATGACAATTTAATCGGAAACTGGTCGGCCGCCGCCCATCGGGGCTTGAAGAAATAGATAGGCTGCACGATGCTTCCACGAAGAGCTGAAACCGACCCGTACACGAGTACTGGTAAACCGCTAAGAGGACTTAAGCCTACCCAGGTGAAGCGGTGCGAGTCTGCCCGCCCATGATTATAAACCCTATTGGTTTCATTGGGCGACAGGGCTTGAGATGTCATTTCATCTCGGTGTCGGGTAAAAGTCCCACAAAATCGGAAGCGACGTCTCCAAAATGACCTCATCAGTGTTGACGGGGACGTTAAACCTCAAATCATTATGCCAACTAATACGTTGAGCAAGGCGCGAGTAAATTCTGTTTATTATAATAGAGGGAAGCGCGTTGTTTCACTTTCCGTATGTATGCAAACTGTTCATGAGCACATCAAACACCTTGAACAAACTGCAGAAACTAGTCATACGACACGTTTGTGCATGCTCATAAGTGTACTCCTTGGTTTCACAAGTCACCGTGTACCTCTTCCAGCGCGACCCCATCTCAGTTACCATAAGCAATAATCGTACGAAGTTTCTTCTACACTGAATGCGCCTGAAGAGAATGGGCACATATATAGTGGATGCAAAATAGAAGTGAATGCAATGATCAGACATCGATACAAATTAACCCACAATTGGCATCAGAGACACCAACATGGAAAGAAACACGAACATGAAATAACTAGAACCTAATGGAAACATCACTAGCGGAAAGCCAAACGGACAGTTACTTTCCTACAAAATGGCCAATTGCCTATTCAAAACAAAAATAAAAGCGGCACCCACATTCAAAGACAAACTATAACAAAAATGAAACGCGACAGAAGAGTCGCCTTTGAACTATCAGTCTCTTTCAAATATACTAGTGTTTCCCGCTGTCGATGGGAAAAGACAAGAATTTGTTTCGCAGGGGCAAATTCTTTCCTTTAAGAGCAAGACTCTTTTGCAGAAGGGAAGCGAAGAGGAAATCTGCAGGTTGTGCCCAGCACCCGTTTAAATGCTTGTATAATGGGAACAGTGTAATTTATCATACGACAATCCTCAAGAAAGCACCCCAAAATGCACATTCTACGCACACAAGAAAGGTGCAAACGAAAAAGTACTTGGATTTTCAAGGCCATGCGTTTTTGATTACTTTTGTTTTATTTTTAGATTTTTTTTCTCTTTTATGCTTTAAAACACGAAACATAGATTGTGGGTACTCGTTAGAACCGCAACAATGAAGCGACTATAACCAGCACCCACAACCTATGCTTGGCACAGAAATATGTCACAGATAATCAGGAGTCAAATGACATTTTAGGAGCCATGAAATATCGCAATATACTGTAACGGCGTTACCTCGGCCAACTATGACCTAAAAAAGTGTTGATTTGTCAGGAAAGGTGAAACCGTTGCAATAATATTTTGTGGGATCGACCTGGGTCGTACTCAATGTTGAGAGGGAGTGAAATAACAACGGGTCATTTAGTTTTTACTATTTATTGAGTTTCCCTTAACAATATCCAATATGGACAGTATTAAACTCAAACTCATAAAATAATCTAACACATCAAGTACATATATGTCAATGGTTTGAATCTACAGTTTTGAACCGATAGCCCTTAATCAAGCAATGCATAAGTTTTAGAATTTAATATGATTGTGAGCATCCACTTAAGCCTAGAATAACCTATGCAATTAAGAAGCAAATCTATGCAAGATTTAGCCACTTTAATGTGATTGTATGATTCCTACTATTTAATGAATTTATTGAAATATGATAAGCAGGCGGAGTTAATTCTAGTTAGGCTTAGCTACAGTTAATTCCCTTAATATGCTTTGGTACAACTGATATTAATGAACTCTACTTCGGTAACAGAGTATAACATACAATTTCACACAACATGCTTTTCACAAGCAATCAGGGCTGTAACGTAGTAGAAGTTCATCCTGCACTAGCATCTATTTTAATATGATAGAATATGAAAGTATTTATATACTTGGAATACACTTTCTTGAACAGTTAGCGCCTAGAAAAATTATCAAAATAATATTTCCCTTAGTTTAGCTTGGCAGGCCTAGCCTTTAAAAACAATCTTCAGCCGGACTAGGCAGAATTCATCCTAGGTAGGCGTAAGCACTGCTACTTTTATATGAAAGTTTAGAAAGATGAACCAAAGTGAATAACTTGATCATTGACAGCTTAGAAGTTGCCAACAAACGCTTTTCACAAGCACACAAACATGCAACGAGCCAAACTGTCAATGATTTTGTGCTCCGCCTATCTCGGAGTAGTTAGAATTCCGCCAGATTCGGCTGAAAATTAAATTAAGCCAAAAATGCTCACAGACAATGTATGCAACAAACTGTTATTATAAACAACTTCAGCCTTACTTATACTATCAATTTATATGGAAAACCTGTGCCAACTTCGCCTAAATGAGGATAGAAGGAGGAGAGAAAGTTTCAGCCTAGCTCGGCTGAGCCTAGATCGGCTGAGCCTAGATAGAAGTGGGTGGGGTGGATAAACAAAGTTTATTCATACACTGGATGGGCGATTCTCGAAAGACTTCTTTCTAGGGAACATATTCAGCCAAAGATCAAACAGTCTTATGATCAGGCTGCGCCTCAGTCGGCTGAACAATTCAGCTTCGGCTGAACAATTCAACTTCGGCTGAACAAGCGATCTCGGCCGAGCCTAGCTTCACAAACTTCGGCTGCGACAACAACAACAACAAGCCAACAGCGGTTGCTACACAATCTTAGCAACTGTCATTTTCAGCCAATGAATGGGTATTTATACTATTGCCTGGTTCTGCACGTTCTGGTGCTTTCCATAGTGCAGAACGTAAGCGGCCGGGAACCAGTCATGTCACGCGATAGAATCAAGATGGTGGAGCGGGACGATTTGAAAACACATTTTTGAGCAGGAAAACACGAACAATGCAGCAATTTAAGTGCAGTAAACGGGATAAAATCAGTAAGTCCAGACTGCGGCAGGGGATTTCTTTATATTTGTAAGCTGAAATGAAGCTGCCAGTGCGTTTTCGTGCTGAAAAATGTGGGCGAAGTTGACGCAAATCGGAACTGTCAAAACACATTTCAGAGAAAAACATCGGGATTTATACAGCGAAAATACAATATTGTAGGTCGAAAACAAGCATAAAAATGTTGTGTATGTAAAGTTATTGCAGAATAGCTCAGCGCCGTTACAACAGCCCCCTACCTTGAAAAGGCATGGACCCCATGTGGAACGTAAAGTAAGTATTTAATAGTCTATATACAGCTTGGAAAGTTGGAATATCATAATCGTATAACAATTTTATGGAGGCAGCTGGCTATCATGCTGTAACTTTATATTTCTTGGCCATCGGTTCGGATTATAAATATTCATGAATTAGTATTGAACACTAAGAGGCATTTTACTCTTTTGGAGCACAACTCTTTGTATGTGCCAATATAGATCAATAAATTGTACAATTATCTACCAAATACCTACAACAACATATAAATTCTGCAGGTATAAATAAGTTTAACCATTTGTTACTTACAGTTTCATTTTAGCATCAAGGAAGGAGGAATAGGTCCATAGTAAATGAGGCATATTCCCACTCACTTGAGTCTAACCCACTCAAAACTTCAGGTGAACAGCAATGACATTCTGCCACCAACTGTAATTGTAACATGTGAGCTTGAGACAAAGCAAAATGTGCCTCTAGGAAACAGAGTCATACATACATATACTTTCACAATAAATAATTGACTCTCCAAGGTGAAATAATCAGACAATTTCAATATACAGTGTTTGTCAATAACAACTATTAGTATATACGAATGCGCTTGCATTCGTTGTCAAATTGTTGCTCTCATTATTTTCATTCAAATACAATCATACTACATTCATATTATGATTTGGGATAATATCAAATGCAACATGACAATACACACTACTCAGAGCTTACATCAAATATGAAATATTGTATCTTGAGCATTTCTAACATAAATTCAATACAATTAATAATGGGATTAGTCTTATCATCAAACATAACTCAGTTGATGATAACTGAACTTGAATGCTCTAAGTGGTCATTTTGCATATCATAAACATTTTGAAATCATGTCAGTGACAAAACTTGCACACAAATATTAATATGTTAAGTTATTGCAAATGTAAAGTAGAAGTAGAGCAATGACCATGAATCTATACACTTAACTTACTCCTCCTAGCAAGTTTTGTTGGTCTCTTCAAAAGCATAAGCATTCTAAAATTGTTGTTATCAACTCAAAACATGTTATAAGGTGAATTAATTCTTGATGGAAATTCATATGATCCATAGAATTTGAATTATCAAATGTTCAGATACATACAAGATGAGGATAATTACAATTGTCAATTTCCTTACCATACCCCTTCTCAAGATCAGTAATAGCATTAGTCTTAACTTAAGCTCTTCCTTATTAGTTGTATACTTCAAGGCCACACATGTACTCCTATTAATAAAATACAGGAACAAGTTAAAAGAATACAGTCGTGCAAAGATGTTTAGGGCCTAAACATTTTTACTAAGACCGTGCTTGGCCAAGAAGGAGTCAACTATAGGAAGCATGGAGAGTCAGTGGCATAATGATTAACATTTGGGATAAAAATGAACAATTATGTAATCATCAAAATTGCACGCAAAATGAATTCCAGCAAGGAAACAACAAGTGAATCAGTCATGCAGTAAGATGTGAATATTTAAATACCCTTACTACCATAAAAGTCTAATATATCTTGCAAGACTTTACATGAAAAAGAAATATTTGGTAAGGCTTTCAGTGACACAAATATGAATATTCTCCTCAATTGCGATCAAGCTTTGTACTTACGTAATTCTGGAACTCTTAGACAGTGCCAACCATCCTAGAAATTAGGCAAGTTACATGAGTAGATAACCTCACCTAACCACATATAACCAGCAGTCGCCCAATTGCTAGGTGTAAAGCATCGTCCAAGAATTGCAGAAAGATATAATCAAGTTTTCAGATATTGTTACCGGTATATACAAAAAAAAATCTTATTCCAGAGTAAATCTCTTTTTTTGAATTTAAGCCATTAAACTTGCTTAATTGATTAACTGAATTGATCACTATATTTCAACATTTACAGACTGTGGAATGCTAGACCATAACCTAGATGAGAAGTTGACTTTACAAGATGATAAATTAAAAGGTAATTGTTTCAAAGAATTTGAAGATCCAAATATTTGCTCTGAAAGTACGTAAACAGTTGTTTAAAACTTTTGTACAATACTAAAACTTATTACCTAGAATATCTTAACTAATAGACTTAAACTAATTCCAGTGTCCTCTTTCAGTGGTATCTCCATAGATGTTGTTGCGATTATTGTAAATTGTCTATAAATGGCGTTGCCGCGATATAATTATCTCTAAAATTGAAGATGAAATACAATTGTCTCTATTTTTGTTAGAATCTCTTCCTGATGAATATTAAAGTTCATTTTTGTTAATCTATGCTTATGTTAAAACGCGTAAAATTTCACAATAGTTAAATTTGATATTTAAACAAGTTATATTTATAAGTACGCGATAACGCGGGTCTTGTTGGAATTGTTTCTTCAGGTCATCTCAGCTAGCCAACAACGTCCATCTGGTCCTTACGAACCACAGCAGCAACATAAGGTTCATACGAACCACAACAACAACAGTTGGTTCATTTGAACCACAACAGCAAGGTCTGGCTCAAAAGAACCACAGCAGCAACGTTTGGTTCATATGAACCACAGCAGCAACAAATCAGCAACTCAGCCTAAATAGTAGGGGTTACAGTAAGCATTCCATCTATGTGTTACCGGTGTAGATATTCTACATCAGTCCATCCCGTACAGTTCTGAAGTTATTTTCAGCCTTCTTTTAACCAATTTTGTCAGTCCTTTAACTCTATAATATTCACATTCCTTTTTCAATTCTTGCAGATGTCGCCTTTCCCTTGGAAGCATTGATGGAATATACTCCAGACCATACCGTAAGTAATTTAAAATTATCTTGAAATGTGAAGCATCTCTATCAATAAACACACTGTTTCCTTGTTGTATAATTGGGGAATCACTTGTAAATAGTTTAGCTAAAAGGGAGTTAGGATCATTTCTCAAGGTCTGAGTACATGTTTCAAACCGTTGTCCTCCTATGTTAAGGATTACTTTACTCCCTTGAATCTTGGCTATAAAGTTGCGATCTTCATCCTCTTCTTCATCGCTCTCATTACCCTCCAGCAACTGTCTTTTCTTTCCTGCACCATCATTCTCTTTCTCATCATATTTCCTCTTTTCTGCTTTCTTTCTTAACTCCTCCATTTCTCTTTCATTATTTTCATTTATTAATTTTTCAACCACCTGCTCTGCTAGTTCATCGTACTCACAGTGTGCAACAATCTTACTCACTCCATCAACCACTATCCCAGCAAACAGATCAACCCCTTCATCATATGTGTTAAACTGAATGGTATTTTCTCCTGATATGCTGGCTACTGCTCTTTCAGTTTCTTCAAAGTCTTCACTCTCCTTTCTGCCCTCAACCTCTTGAATGGTAGATGCACATATTGGTATATTGGGAGTGTTCAACTTATCATGTTCAGTATTTTGATTCTCATTCCTTACATTCTGTTTCACCTTCAGCTTTCTACTTTCATATTCTTTTATAGAAATTTTTGATTTCTTTGAATTTTCTTCGTTTGTTTTGTTTTTATTATCTTTACACTTTTCTCTTTCCTTTTCAGGTGTATTTATTCTTTCAACACTGTCCTCATCTTTCTCTTTTTCATTTACTATTTTGTTGTCACTGACTTTTTCTGCTTTATCATCACTTCCTACAGTCCCTATCTGAATTTTATTTCTCTTATCATTAACTGATTTTCTATCCTTTTTGTCATTTGCTTTCATAGTTTCTTTATCTTTCAATGAACTATCGCCTTCTTTCTCACAATTTTCCATAACTACTTTCCTTATTTCAGCTCCACTATCCTTTCCTTCAGGTATTCCTCTATCTTTCTGAGTTTTACAATTGTTTTTGTCCACATTGTTTTCTGTTGCTACATCTTGATTATTGTCATTGTCTCTTTCTTCACTTATGTCTCTTTCTTCACTTATATCATTTTCCATTTCTTGATTTTCAATTATTTCACTTTCAAACATACTTTTCTCAGTTTCGTTTTCTTCACTTATTTGTTTATCCTTTTCTTCTCTGATTTCCGTTTCTTTGCCCTGTTTTCTACTTTCATCTTCCATGATCTCTTTCTCTTCACTTTCAGTGTGTTCAGTTTCATTGTCTATACTTATCTCTTCACATTTATGTATACTTGTATCCGAATCCTTGTCACTATTCTCCTCAGTCATTTCCTGTCCTTTATCAACATTTTCCTTTGTTTCATTTTCTTTTATCCTTTCTGTTTCTTTATCAGTTTCTGTCTGTTTTCCCTGAGTTTCATTATTAACTGGCATTACTTCTATCCCTTTACTAACACTTTTCTCAGTTTCCTTATCTTTGTTTGTCTCTTCCTCAGCTCTTGATTCATTCTTTTGACTTTTACTACTGACTTTCACTACTTCCTTTTCTTTTCTAACTCCTCTTTCAGTTTCTGTTTCTTTGCTTTTCTCATTTTCCTTTGCATTTCTTATTTCCTTGTCTTTGCTTACAGCATTCCTACTTTCACTTTCTTTTCTCTTTACTTTATCTTCCCTAGTTTCTGTTTCCTTTCTTGTACCTTTAACACTTTCTTGACCTCGCCTATTTTCTTTCACAGTCTGTTTTTCTTTCTGATTCTTCATTGTCTTTTTCTCAATTGATAAATCTTTCACTGTCCGCCTATCCTCTACTCCTTCAAGCTGCCTGATTCTATCACTGCTCAACTTCTCCATTTCTGACTTATCTCGAACTATTTTCGGCACAATGTCATGATTTGTGTCATCTGCTTTCCTTACTACTTTCCTTCCCTTTTCGTTCTGTTTTACACACTCGTTATCATCGATTTCACTTTCATCTTCAGATGATGATGAACTTGATGAAGATGAGGATGAGCTGGATGAGGATGAGCTGGATGAGGAGCTACATGATAAATCCCGGAGCAGCCGACTCAGTCGTCGTTTCTTGGATGCCGGCCGCGCTTCTTCCAACGTGATAGGCTCTGGGGATCCCATTGACTCTGGTGACCTTTCTTGCCTCTTCCGTGACTTCCTCGGCCGTGGCTCTCTTGCTGGCTCTGTTCTTTTCTCTGGTATAGGACTCTCTTGTAAGTACATCTCCTCATCTGATCTAACAAACTTCCAGTAGGTATCCAGCTCCTTCTCCTTGAAATTCTTAAGAGTCTGGAATGCTACCTCCCCGAATTCTCCAGTCATCACATTCACATAGTCCATGTCAGATTCTTTGGCGTTGCAAGTGTGGCCCATGTTTCGTCTGTGGAACAGCCACCCGCACAGGTTACATTGGAACTGTATTCCTGAGTGCTGTTCTTCAAGGTGCCTTTTAACATCAGACTTGTTCCTGAAGAACCTGGGTATCTTTTGGCACTTAAGACATTGGTAGTGGTACCCCTAGAATGTAAATGCAAACATCATTAAGAATAATGTGCCTGTATGATATGCCTGTTAGCATATCCTCAGCTACAGCAACATTGACAATTCTTTGGGTCAGCACCACTGTTTGCAATTCTTTGTTTGGTTTCAGACTACAACTGATATATCATTCAGTGCAGTTCATACTTAAATCTTATTCAGATATGTATGTTCTTTTTAAGGTTAGACAAAGTACAGCTCACTTCATAGAAGTCATCGTTAACAACAGTGAAGTGTTCCATCTTTGCCTAAGTCACCATTCAACTCTGTCAAGGGTACCAGCATAGACATCAACCATCCTCAGCCAGCTTTCAGCAATCAGTGCAAACTGATTATCATAGAGACACCAAGCATCTATGTCAACAGTGCCACTACATATGCAGCCAAATCATAAGATACTTGTTTATGAAAGAATGTATTTGTAATTATACATTTACTGAACAATAGAACATATAGGTTATGATTCAAGTATCTTTAAGGATTTCCTAAATTTTCAGCTTTGGATTGGGATCCAACACTTTTAGGTATATATATATAGAAAATAAAAAAATAAAAAAAAAAAAAGTCCGATATTGCCACACAATTCTTTATTATTCAGTAGACTTCTACCTCGGTTTCACTGTTTTAACAGATTTTCAAGAAGACATTAAATGGTAATGTAGCAACAATGCGTAACGACCTTTAATATTTTCTTGTATATATATACATTGTTGCTACGTTACCATTTAATGTCTTCTTGAAAATCTGTTAAAACAGTGAAACCGCGGCAGAAGTCTACTGAATAATAAAGAATTGTGTGGCAATATCGGACTTTTTTGTTTTCAATATATATATATATATATACATTTTTATAAGTTTACGTATCAACACCTTGCCTCGGCAAACTTGTCTGTAAGCAGTTAACCAGAAACTGACAAACAGGCCTTCTTGAATAAACAAAAAAAAAAAAAAAAAAGAATGACTTGTAGAAAAGATTTCATGAACAGCCTCCATGAAAGAATGTTGCTGGCACCAGCAAAAATCAAACCTCTGGCCTCCTGATCATCAGTCAGAGGCGCATCGTAACTAGATACCGAGGCTGGGTAAAAATATACTACAATTTGATATGTGTGTCTTTTGATACAAGCTCCACAGAACCGTCAGTGGACATACAACAAACAGTCAAAGGCACACAAATTAACAAATATATACATTTTTAGAGATTAAATAGAATAGATAAAGGTCTGAAATTTTAGATCAGAGATACAGAGAGTAAGCTAGTTGGCACAGGTCATTTTTCTCATTAAAGGGATAACCAATGTTTGATTTTAAAAAAAAAATGCATTTATATGTATAATAAAGATCTTGGTTTTATTTATTTCCTTCCCTAACAGTCTTAGCCACGTTTTGTGTGTTTAGGTTTTCTTATTGACAAACCATTCAGGCTTGTCCTCCCCTAAGTATGGTTTTAGCTTATCATGATGAACAACTATTGGTTTATTCTTTGGACCAGATTGGACTCTGAACAGAACATCATTCAAGCATTCAACCACGATCATAGGTCCTTTCCAGGGCCTCTGCAATTTTGGATTAAACCCGACTTTACGTTTGGGGAAATAGTACCAAACTGCATCACCTACTTTGTATGGTATTTTGTATGTCTTCACATCATATCTCCTTTTCATGCTTTCGCTTGAAATGTTTAGATGTTTTCGAGCAAAATCATGAACATCAAGGAGTTTTTGTTCAAGTTGGTATGCATGCTCCGTGGCACAAAGTCTGTCATAACGAATAGGTCTGCCAAGCGTCAAATCTATAGGGAGGGTCAGTTCCCTGCCAAACATCATCATGGCTGGTGACAGTCCTGTTGTTTCATGCACAGACGATCTATATGCCAACATCAACAGAGGTAAGTTCTCATCCCAGTCGTCTTGTGAATCAGAAATATAGGAGGAGATCATATTTTGTATAGAGCGATTAGCCCTTTCAACCATACCATCGGACTGGGGTCTTCTAACAGTCGTTCTGGTCTTGTCAATGCCAAGAAGTTTGCATACCTCTTGAAAAACTTTCGACTCAAAGTTTGAACCTAAGTCAGTATGTAATTGTAAGGGTACACCAAATATAGATATGAACCTATTCACCAACTTTGAAGCAACATATTTTGCTTCTTGCGTTTTTAATGGTATAGCATCTACCCATTTGGTAAAATAGCAAGAAATTACCATCAAATATCTATGTCCTTTCTTTGAAACAGGAAAAGGACCACATATATCTAATCCAATGCGTTCCATTGGAAAACCAACATTGTACTGTCTCATGGGTGCTTTTGCATTCCTGTGAGGCGTCTTCCTTGACCCACAGGTAGAACATGTTCTACACCAGTATGATACATCTTTATGCATACTACACCAGTAGAATCGTTTCCTTATTTTGTCATAAGTTTTTCTTCTGCCTAAGTGTCCCCCAGTCACATTTGCATGTAACTGACGGAAGACTTCTTTTCTGAGAACAGCTGGCATAAGAAATAGATATTCGGCATCATTTTCAATCTCTCTGAAACGTTTATTACAAAGAACACCATCTCTCAACTCTATGGTGTCCCATTTATGCCAATAAGCTTTAAGTTCTCGGCAGAAAGGTGCCACAGTAGACCAAGGGGGTTTATCACCTTCTCTCTTCCATTGTAACAAATGTTTTAAAACAGCATCATCTGCCTGTTTTAAACGTATATTTTCCTGTGTAATCACTAAGCATTCATCTCTCTCTTTACAGGAAGTATTGGATTGGCCAGATCCATCTGTAAGCTGACTGACATTGAAACATAATTCACATGTGCTGTGGTTACATCTTTGATTAGCCTGAAGACTGTCAGTGTTTGGGTTATTTGTACCCATACTACTCTCGTAAAGACCCTGCAGCTTGTCATTACGAGCCTTTTCTAGTTTTGCCACGCCAGCGTGAGCAACATTCATATCGTCCGGGCTGTCCCCAGTCTCAAACAAACACCCAAACATTGATGAATCTTCAAGCTTATCCATCCAATCTTCTCCATAATTTGCTGCCTCTCTACAGCAACAACAACATTGTTGACGACTGTCAATATTTTTGTAAACTTCTGCATTTTTGATTTTGTTTGCAGAACTGTTTGTTATATGCATAGAAAGAGGAACCCCAATCTGAGACATTCCATTTGATGTCCCCGGAAAGGGCACGTCTTCTATGTCAGATATCAAACATGTGATAGAGTGATCAGTTCTACCACGGTGGTCGTCAAAAGTACTGGGCCCATAAATACCAGGATCCTCATCCTGTTTAGCATGAGAAACACTTCCTACGTGTTTCAGGATGGTACCATCATTAGGTAGAGTGATGTCATGGTCATCCCCATCATTAGGGCAAACAACAGCATGATCGTCACTCTCCAAGCAGGGAAGGGTGACCCCCGTTTCACCCTCAGTATTGCCTTCAACTACGGCAAGGTTCTTCACAGCACTAATTTTCCCTGCAGTTTTATTTAAGTCAGCTAATATCTCGGGAGCATACTTCTGCTCATAGCGATCACAATATTTGCATTGATTACTGTTACATGGTCTACGTGACATTGAATCAGCATTGTTGTGCACCCTTCCTGCACGGTGTACAACAATAAAGGTGTAGGCTGATAAGGTCTCAATCCAGCGTGCGATTTGACCTTCACAATTTTTAAATCTCATTAACCATTGAAGCGACCCATGATCAGTCCTTACTGTAAAATTTTGACCAATCAAATAATGATGGAAATGTTTTACAGCTTTAACAACAGCTAACAACTCTTTTCTGGTAGTGCAGTATTGTCTTTCCGACCTGGAAAGACACTTACTGAAGTAGCTAATAACCTTTTCCTCACCATTCTGCTCCTGAGATAAAACAGCACCAACCCCTACATTAGAAGCATCACAGTCCAAAATAAAAGGTTGGCCCTGCAACAAAGGGTAGCTAAGGATTGGAGCAGTGGTAAGTAAGTGTTTAACATTATCAAAGGCTTTTTGACATTGTTCACTCCAAACAAACCTAACATCTTTCTCTGTCAGCTTATGTAAGGGTTTGCATACGGTGGCAAAATTGGGAATGAACTTTCTGTAGTATGATGCTAAGCCAACAAACTGTCTTATTTCTGTAGCAGACTTAGGTTCAGGCCAGTCTCTAACAGATTCTATTTTTGTTGGGTCAGTAGCAATACCGTCTTCTGATACTTCATGCCCAAGGAAAGCCACTTTATTGCACAGCAAATTACACTTTTTGGGGTTGAGTTTAAGGTTAACATTCTTAAGCCTTTCAAGGATGACCTTAAGGTTCTCCAAATGCTCATCGAACGTCTTTGAATAGACAATTATATCGTCCAAATAAATTAGCAAAATGAGAAAGGTTAGACCAGCGAAGACTCTCTCCATCAGGCGTTCAAACACACTTGGAGAGTTGATCAAACCAAAAGGGAGAACTCGCCATTGCCACAAGCCACTGCCTGGTATGGAGAATGCGGTTTTGGGTCTATCTTCCTCTGCAATGCTCACTTGATGAAAACCACTTTTTAAGTCCAATGTTGAGAACCAACAGGAACCTCCGAGAGCATCTAATGTATCGTCAATTCTCGGCAAGGGGTGACTATCTGGTATAGTCAGCTGGTTCAGTCTTCGATAATCAATGCAGAACCTGGTCGAACCATCACGTTTCGGAACGAGAACAGCAGGGGCGGACCATGCGGAGAAAGAGGGCTCAATCAGTCCTTTTTCTGCCATGGCCTTGACTTCATTTTCAGCGAAATCTCTTTTGGCAAGAGGTATCCTGTAGGGTCTCAATTTCACAGGCTTACAATCAGGTATAGTTTTGATTGTGTGCTCTACCAAATTTGTACAGCCTAAGTCATGTGAGGATTTGGAGAACTGATCCTTATATTCATACAGTAAAGACCTTAACCTATCAACTTGCGACTCATTTAAATTTGAAGAACTTTGGCGTATGAGCTCATCAACATGAGCATAATTCTCATCAGTTTTATTTGAATCAGTGTTAATTGAATTGACCTGCTCATGTTTTCCTATTTTTACTGGCTCATACATTGCAGCAACAGTGTTTTTGTACAAAGTGTAAGACTCATCACTCAAATTCATTATTCGCAGTGGCACAGTTCCAAATTCAGGACACACTAAAGCTTTTGCGATCAGAAGTCCACTGCGATCAACAAAGTTTTCAGTAGCCTCCAGTACACCAACACCCTTACTATCAACAACATCTAATGGTTTGCCCATCACAAGCATTTCGCACTCTGGTGGAACTTCAACAGTCTCTAATATTGCTATCCTACTACAGGTGGGCAAGGCATCAACAGTGCTACGAAAACATGCAATCTTCTCACCATTCAGGAGCAAGTAATTTCTGCTCAGAAACATGTCACAATGATGTTTTGTCAAAAAGTCCATTCCAAGAATACCATCATTCTTGACATCAGCAAACAAAACATCATGGCGAAATTTCTGATTGCCCAGCATAATATCTACCTCAGCCTTGCCAAGAAAAGGAGAACTTTCACCTGTAGCAGTCACGAGATGCAAGTTAACAGGCATCAAAGTTGGGCGTGTTTCTGGTGGCCATCTTTCAAACATAGCTTTACTGAGTATAGTGCAGCATGAGCCAGTATCAACAAGGAAAGCATGAGTTTCATTATGTACTTTACCAGCGACAAAATAACCATCCTCCATACATTTTAATGGTGTATTATGGGGCCTATTTAATACTGGTGCCGGGTTGTGGCCCTCCAACCCGACTGGTTCCAGTTTCCCTGGTAGTTTCTAGACTGAGCATCCCCATTTCCTTGATTATATCCAGCAGCATCCCTATTGTCTTGCCTACCCCTCGGACCAAAGTTATTGTTTCTGTCATTAAACTTACGGGTAGACTGGTTTTGTCGAGTGTTTTGATAAGGGATATTACCTCTGTGATGACTATTAGACTGCCTTTGTGAGCCAGAAGAAGGAGGATTATTTTGACGTGGTCGATTTGGTCTGTCATTTTTATCTTGGCTAAAGTAATTTTGTTGTCTATTGGCCTTAATATGTGTTTTAGAGTTTTTGTTTGGACCTTTTAATTTATTAAGATCTTTCACCTGAGTGGTGAGTGAATCAATTGAATTTTGTAAGGTTTCCAGCTGGGGACCAGATTCCCATTGAGTGTCAAGTTTGTTCTGCCCTGAATTAGCGTCAATCTGACCAACTAAACGTGCACGCTGTTTGTCGGCAATCTTATGCGATTCAAGACGTAGAGCAGTTCTTTCAGCATCAGCCAAAGTCTTTGGACAGAACTCTCTAACTCTCAGGCGTATATCAGAGTCAGACAATGCATCTATAAAATGGTCTATAGACAGTATTTCAACAACATCCTTGCTAACACCAGGATATGCTTGCCTTACCAATTTCTTAATTGCTTGTGCAAGTTCAGGAATAGTCTCACCCTTGTTCCTCGCCCTGGATTTCAACTGTGTCCTAAAAATTTCAGATCGGTTCTCTGAACCAAATCTGCCAGCTAGTTTATCAACTAGGGTGTTATAATCACGTTTACCCTCATAATCAAGTTCACTGAAAAGAGAGCGCGCATCACCTGTCAAACAGCTTGCCAGGTATAAGGACTTTTCTCTATACAGCCAGCCGTTTAGCTCACTAACAATTTCAAATTGTGAAAGAAATTCATCAAAATCGGTTGCCCCATTGTAATTTTGTGGTTTGATTTTACATTGAGAGCGATCTATGGTTTGTTGGGAGCTACACTGAATAGGTGGTTCACCAGACGCTAGGTTATTTCGAGCAGGCCCTGTAGGGGTATGAGGGACAGAAGAATTTTCATTAGAATTTTGTCTGGCGGGTATGAGATCAGCAATTAAACTGTTAAACCTCATATCTACTTCGTTAAGCCTTTGATTCATGGTATCTGTCAGCCCTGTGACTGTGTCTTTCATCATCTTGCCCATTTTGGACAGTTCAGTCTCAACTTTATTTTCAAGTAAAGACATCTGCAAAGTGCCAGCCGAACTTGGGATTGAAATGTCATCATTCAGGGTATCATTGTTAATAATTTGTTGGGATGTTGATGGATTAATATTATCCCTAACAGGTGGATTATTTTCATCTGCCATTATGCTAGGTTATTAGGTTTATTAAATGAGAACTATTCACTTCCTCTCCAACAAAGACCAAACGCCAGGATTTAACACTTCAGTTTTTGTGATAGGTCAACAGTATATAATACAGTATGCAACAAAGCTCCTGCTATTGTTTCAAGGCTTATGAACAGCTGCTTGAACAACCAAGCCGCTGTACTCGTAACTGCCAATCCACAACTTTATTCCAAAAAGTTTTTCTATCCCACTTCTGACACCAAATTGTAACGGCGTTACCTCGGCCAACTATGACCTAAAACTAGAAATGCGTCCATAGGACACGGATGCCCCCGCCCGAAAATATGTCTATGTTCGTATTCATCCATAGAAAGTTATTGACAGTGTTTAAGTTTTGGACCCTTTTTATGCCATTTGACCTCCAAGTATGACCTTGGAGGTACGGATCTGGGTTTGCACGTGACACATTGTCTCATGATGGTTAACATTTCTTCAAAATAATTTCAAAATCCATCCAAAAATAAGTAAGTTATTGGCTGCGTTTAAGTTTCGGACCCTTTTTTTGACCTTTGACCTCCAAGTATGACCTTGACCTTGGAGGTACGGACCTGGATTTTGCATGTGACACATCTACTCATGATGGTTAACATTTCTGCAAAGTAATTTCAAAATCCATCCAGAAATAAGAAAGTTATTGACTGCGTTTAAGTTTCGAACCCTTTTTTTACCTTTGACCTCCAAGTATGACCTTGACCTTGAGGGTACGGACCTGGGTTTGCATGTGACACATCGACTCATGATGGTTAACATTTCTCCAATGTAATTTCAAAATCCATCCAGAAATAAGAAAGTAATTGAGTGCGTTTAAGTTTCGGACCCTTTTTTTGACCTTTGACCTCTAAGTATGACCTTGACCTTGGAGGTACGGACCTGGGTTTTGCACGTGACACGTCGTCTCATGATGGTTAACATTTCTGCCGAGTAATTTTAAAATCCATCAAGAAATAAGGAAGTTATTGACTGCGTTTAAGTTTCGGACGCACGGACGGACGCACGGACGGACGAACGGACGGACAGACGGACGGACGGACGGACAAGGGCAACGCTATATGCCCTTTCCACCATTCTTCGAATGGCGGGGGCATAAAAAGTGTTGATTTGTCAGGAAAGGTGAAACCGTTGCAATAATATTTTGTGGGATCGACCTGGGTCGTACTCAATGTTGAGAGGGAGTGAAATAACAACGGGTCATTTAGTTTTTACTATTTATTGAGTTTCCCTTAACAATATCCAATATGGACAGTATTAAACTCAAACTCATAAAATAATCTAACACATCAAGTACATATATGTCAATGGTTTGAATCTACAGTTTTGAACCGATAGCCCTTAATCAAGCAATGCATAAGTTTTAGAATTTAATATGATTGTGAGCATCCACTTAAGCCTAGAATAACCTATGCAATTAAGAAGCAAATCTATGCAAGATTTAGCCACTTTAATGTGATTGTATGATTCCTACTATTTAATGAATTTATTGAAATATGATAAGCAGGCGGAGTTAATTCTAGTTAGGCTTAGCTACAGTTAATTCCCTTAATATGCTTTGGTACAACTGATATTAATGAACTCTACTTCGGTAACAGAGTATAACATACAATTTCACACAACATGCTTTTCACAAGCAATCAGGGCTGTAACGTAGTAGAAGTTCATCCTGCACTAGCATCTATTTTAATATGATAGAATATGAAAGTATTTATATACTTGGAATACACTTTCTTGAACAGTTAGCGCCTAGAAAAATTATCAAAATAATATTTCCCTTAGTTTAGCTTGGCAGGCCTAGCCTTTAAAAACAATCTTCAGCCGGACTAGGCAGAATTCATCCTAGGTAGGCGTAAGCACTGCTACTTTTATATGAAAGTTTAGAAAGATGAACCAAAGTGAATAACTTGATCATTGACAGCTTAGAAGTTGCCAACAAACGCTTTTCACAAGCACACAAACATGCAACGAGCCAAACTGTCAATGATTTTGTGCTCCGCCTATCTCGGAGTAGTTAGAATTCCGCCAGATTCGGCTGAAAATTAAATTAAGCCAAAAATGCTCACAGACAATGTATGCAACAAACTGTTATTATAAACAACTTCAGCCTTACTTATACTATCAATTTATATGGAAAACCTGTGCCAACTTCGCCTAAATGAGGATAGAAGAAGGAGAGAAAGTTTCAGCCTAGCTCGGCTGAGCCTAGATCGGCTGAGCCTAGATAGAAGTGGGTGGGGTGGATAAACAAAGTTTATTCATACACTGGATGGGCGATTCTCGAAAGACTTCTTTCTAGGGGGCATATTCAGCCAAAGATCAAACAGTCTTATGATCAGGCTGCGCCTCAGTCGGCTGAACAATTCAGCTTCGGCTGAACAATTCAACTTCGGCTGAACAAGCGATCTCGGCCGAGCCTAGCTTCACAAACTTCGGCTGCGACAACAACAACAACAAGCCAACAGCGGTTGCTACACAATCTTAGCAACTGTCATTTTCAGCCAATGAATGGGTATTTATACTATTGCCTGGTTCTGCACGTTCTGGTGCTTTCCATAGTGCAGAACGTAAGCGGCCGGGAACCAGTCATGTCACGCGATAGAATCAAGATGGTGGAGCGGGACGATTTGAAAACACATTTTTGAGCAGGAAAACACGAACAATGCAGCAATTTAAGTGCAGTAAACGGGATAAAATCAGTAAGTCCAGACTGCGGCAGGGGATTTCTTTATATTTGTAAGCTGAAATGAAGCTGCCAGTGCGTTTTCGTGCTGAAAAATGTGGGCGAAGTTGACGCAAATCGGAACTGTCAAAACACATTTCAGAGAAAAACATCGGGATTTATACAGCGAAAATACAATATTGTAGGTCGAAAACAAGCATAAAAATGTTGTGTATGTAAAGTTATTGCAGAATAGCTCAGCGCCGTTACAATACCACATAGGGCTATTGCCCTTTAATATTACAAAGAAAGTGAAACGCAATCTTCAACTAGCGTTCCGCAAATGAAAAAGTAAATCATTCGTGGTACTGTTAGGCTTTGGGAAACAGTAAATTGGGAATGGCTGATGTGTTTTCAGGTGAAGATCAAACTTCATAATACAACACATAATAAGATAAGGCGGTCAGATTCAAATGCTAAACCGCTGGAGTTAACGATAAACATATTTCAGCGAAAATTAAGCTAGCATGAAAAAGTGCATGGAAGATGAAAAAAAAAAAAAAAAAAAAAACCTTTACAGGTATATAGGGAAACATAAAAAAAATATATTTTAATTATATTCCAACTCCTGTTATATTAAAGCTTTTTGCGAGACTTGAACCTCCGCCTGTGATGATTTCGTTTTGTATGCATGTTTTGTTTTTGCCACTGACTCTCGTCTAACCCACTCGGCCATCTCCATAAGCCCATTTATATAACCATTACTGTTATGTTTTATATCTGTCTTTATGTTTCTATTTAAAGGGGCACGACTCTAATTGTTTCACTGAGGACATGTTTTTGCATTGGCATGGTGGTATTAGTAGCTTTTCAAGTGCGACCAAATCAATTTTTTTTTTTTTTTTATTGATTAAATTTTATTTTTGTTTCATTTGGTTTAAACATATTTTATTCGTATTCTACAAGTACAATACAAAGCAAATATGACTGAAATCATACAAAAAGGGATTCAGAAGAAAGTCAGAGACTTATTTGAATCTGTTTCCCTAAACATTTGCGATAATACCATTGAATTAAATCTATATAATTGTCGATGCAAAACAGTAACTATTGTAAGTACAGAATTAGCGACTATGTTCAAAGCTATTTTGTAGCATTTTTACATACTAAAAATGGTTAAGGTGAAGGTAGCGTTGGAGGGAGGGGGGGGGGCTCCACGGGGAATCCATCAGGGTAAAAAATAACAAAGAAAAAACAATACAGCTTCTGCCGCTCTCATGTAAAAGGTCTGAGACATTCAAATCAAAGGTGTTTTATCAAGTACCAATAAAACTATTTCTTCAAAGGCGGAACGTATAGGTTTGTCGTTCTGAAGGTTGGATATAACTTAGGTTAAGGTCGTATGGTTAACTTTGCGAGGTAGTTCTCTAAAAACAAAATAAGAGTAACAAACCAAAATATTTAGGTGTACTCTTACCAGCTACAGTGGGAGAAAATGTTTCGTATAGCCTTCGTAATTCTACCAACATTCAAACTATTCACAGTCACTCACAGCTCTACTTTAATTCTTTTCTTCCAAGTGCGATAAGAACTTGGAACTCTCTGTCTGAGGAGATCAGAAACAGCTCCAGTTTAGCATCACTTAAACGTCAACTCAATACTAACTTAATCCCTACGCCTCGTCATTTCAACGCAGGGAAACGTCTCGGACAAATTTATCACAGCCGGCTTAGAACCAAATGCAGCTCCTTAAACGAACACCTCTTCTCAAGAAACATTGTCCCAAGTGCTTTATGTGTATGTGGTCTCGTCGAAGACACCGAACATTTTCTTCTTCACTGTCCACGATATGCGAACTTTAGAGAAGAAATGTTAAGATCAGTTTATCAGTTTTGTCAACCAACTCTCGATACTCTACTTTATGGTGACCAAACACTAAATTACAACGAGAACAAACAAATCGTCCTCCTTGTCCGTAACTTTATTTTAAAAACTAAAAGATTCCAAACCAACCATAATTAGGCGATGAATGCACGTATCATTTCCTACCGTATTAGACACACTTTCACTTCTTTTTTTTCCCTTTTTGATGTTAGTCCGAGAACAGAGTGTGGGGCTAGAATATGTCTTTTTTAAATCTACGGCAAGTTTACTTGTCTAACCAGGCTCTTTTCTGTGATAATCTCCCGAACCGGTAATTCTCCAACAAATACACCTAAATCAATTTTAGCTTAGTTTATAATAGCAGACTTCACACGATAAGCAATGTAAGGACTAAGGAACACAAATAGCTAATTCTTTTGTCTATAAGCAGTACCACCACCGTTTAATATGTAGTCGATATATAATTTCAAATTTTATGACCCTCGAATGTCTTGCACATTACACCAAAATTTGGTGAAAAGCTTTTTCCGACACACGCTGTTGGACCAGCTTACCCTCCATGAAAACTTACTGGAGGTAGGGCGTATGCAATTTGCATGCGAATTCAAGCGGTTTCTCTCTCTTTCTCTCTCTGCATTCTTCCGTAATCTGTCTTAATTTTCCTTTCAAACTCGTTACACAAATGTAACTACTAGCTTTCCCTCAACCTCTCTACAAAGCGAAGTCAATGCAACGTGTTTTGATGTCGGACAACTATAAAACATTAACTTGTTGGGATCTTCCACGTAATAGGATATACCATCTCCTATTTCTGAGGTACCGGGCTGTTTTATATGCTGAAAGATATACAAAACCATCATGTATTTTAAGCAAAGAATGTAGCACCTGATCAGACACCGCTTTCGTACACATATCAGAAATATTCAACTGAAGTTGGTGATGAAAGAACGCTGTCAGGAAAAAAATCTCCTTACTCACAATGTAAATTGGGGCATATTCCATGTCCTACCACATTTCAACAGGTCTAAAGTGTCCATAATAAGGCATATATACATATAAATAGTTGCACATTTCAGTACCGGTCATGAACAGACTCAATAAAACCGAGTCTACTGTTTTCGTTTATTTGGTGTATTCCTTGCTTCCAAATGATCTAACTTCAGAACTTATTTATTTTCAATGTAGCTGGTGTTGTGCCGTGTGGCGGCCGTAAAACGTCTCCCCGTACATCATCATAGTGCAGATTATATTTACTGGTCCTTTGGGTTCATGAACCTTTACAGGTATATGAACTATACATATCATGAATAGAACCCATATCAGAACTTAAATAATTTAACAGTAAGACCATTTACATTCCAGAAGCAGCTGAAAAAGTGCGTGTTGTGCGGCATATTTTGGCCTTTTCGGCAGTTAGTGTCAACAAACCCATACCGCAGCGAAAAAAAGTCTAGGCGTTTCCAGTGGCCAGTCAGCATTATTTTCTGGTTCTTTTTAAAAACCAGCTGCTTTTTACAATAGCAAATACCTACTTATATTTCTTCTAATAAACAATAGTACTTCTTAGAAAAATAATGGCTTAGGACAAAATCCAATCAGAAGCAGCAGAAAATTCATTCTGTACTGAAAGCTCTCCCCAAAGCAAGCACAGCTTTCATAAAGACCAATGTTTTGCTGCTGTGCAACCGTCATGCCTTTGGGTATGTCACAAACCCGCCAAAACAAAGTCGTGTCAATGCTGGCGCATTGCGAACGGTTTTTCTTAATCATACAAACACACAGAGAACAAACGATAGTGTGTGCACATAAGCAACATTTAGACACTGTGCTTTAGAGCTGTACCTTGTATTTTTACCGTACATTTGCGCGAGTGAGTCTTGCAGAATGGAATTGATGATACACAACCATTTATTGCAAACCAGCAAAGAAACAATGTGAGAGCATTTCCTTTACGTTAAAACGTCCTCGAAATTAACTCTTTCGAAAACCAAGCTTCATATAGTGAAATGTTGGGTTGTTGCAGGGACGTACAGTAGTTTTCTGTCCGGAGACATATGTTGTGGGTACTCGTTAAAAACCGCTTAACTGATTCGATTATAACAGATGCCCATAAGAAACGCCTCCTTGAGGCGGTTCATACGAGCACTCATGACCCATACTATTTGCATAAATAAAACGTATGACAATTTAATCGGAAACTGGTCGGCCGCCGCCCATCGGGGCTTGAAGAAATAGATAGGCTGCACGATGCTTCCACGAAGAGCTGAAACCGACCCGTACACGAGTACTGGTAAACCGCTAAGAGGACTTAAGCCTACCCAGGTGAAGCGGTGCGAGTCTGCCCGCCCATGATTATAAACCCTATTGGTTTCATTGGGCGACAGGGCTTGAGATGTCATTTCATCTCGGTGTCGGGTAAAAGTCCCACAAAATCGGAAGCGACGTCTCCAAAATGACCTAATCAGTGTTGACGGGGACGTTAAACCTCAAATCATTATGCCAACTAATACGTTGAGCAAGGCGCGAGTAAATTCTGTTTATTATAATAGAGGGAAGCGCGTTGTTTCACTTTCCGTATGTATGCAAACTGTTCATGAGCACATCAAACACCTTGAACAAACTGCAGAAACTAGTCATACGACACGTTTGTGCATGCTCATAAGTGTACTCCTTGGTTTCACAAGTCACCGTGTACCTCTTCCAGCGCGACCCCATCTCAGTTACCATAAGCAATAATCGTACGAAGTTTCTTCTACACTGAATGCGCCTGAAGAGAATGGGCACATATATAGTGGATGCAAAATAGAAGTGAATGCAATGATCAGACATCGATACAAATTAACCCACAATTGGCATCAGAGACACCAACATGGAAAGAAACACGAACATGAAATAACTAGAACCTAATGGAAACATCACTAGCGGAAAGCCAAACGGACAGTTACTTTCCTACAAAATGGCCAATTGCCTATTCAAAACAAAAATAAAAGCGGCACCCACATTCAAAGACAAACTATAACAAAAATGAAACGCGACAGAAGAGTCGCCTTTGAACTATCAGTCTCTTTCAAATATACTAGTGTTTCCCGCTGTCGATGGGAAAAGACAAGCATTTGTTTCGCAGGGGCAAATTCTTTCCTTTAAGAGCAAGACTCTTTTGCAGAAGGGAAGCGAAGAGGAAATCTGCAGGTTGTGTCCAGCACCCGTTTAAATGCTTGTATAATGGGAACAGTGTAATTTATCATACGACAATCCTCAAGAAAGCACCCCAAAATGCACATTCTACGCACACAAGAAAGGTGCAAACGAAAAAGTACTTGGATTTTCAAGGCCATGCGTTTTTGATTACTTTTGTTTTATTTTTAGATTTTTTTTCTCTTTTATGCTTTAAAACACGAAACATAGATTGTGGGTACTCGTTAGAACCGCAACAATGAAGCGACTATAACCAGCACCCACAACCTATGCTTGGCACAGAAATATGTCACAGATAATCAGGAGTCAAATGACATTTTAGGAGCCATGAAATATCGCAATATACTGTAACGGCGTTACCTCGGCCAACTATGACCTAAAAAAGTGTTGATTTGTCAGGAAAGGTGAAACCGTTGCAATAATATTTTGTGGGATCGACCTGGGTCGTACTCAATGTTGAGAGGGAGTGAAATAACAACGGGTCATTTAGTTTTTACTATTTATTGAGTTTCCCTTAACAATATCCAATATGGACAGTATTAAACTCAAACTCATAAAATAATCTAACACATCAAGTACATATATGTCAATGGTTTGAATCTACAGTTTTGAACCGATAGCCCTTAATCAAGCAATGCATAAGTTTTAGAATTTAATATGATTGTGAGCATCCACTTAAGCCTAGAATAACCTATGCAATTAAGAAGCAAATCTATGCAAGATTTAGCCACTTTAATGTGATTGTATGATTCCTACTATTTAATGAATTTATTGAAATATGATAAGCAGGCGGAGTTAATTCTAGTTAGGCTTAGCTACAGTTAATTCCCTTAATATGCTTTGGTACAACTGATATTAATGAACTCTACTTCGGTAACAGAGTATAACATACAATTTCACACAACATGCTTTTCACAAGCAATCAGGGCTGTAACGTAGTAGAAGTTCATCCTGCACTAGCATCTATTTTAATATGATAGAATATGAAAGTATTTATATACTTGGAATACACTTTCTTGAACAGTTAGCGCCTAGAAAAATTATCAAAATAATATTTCCCTTAGTTTAGCTTGGCAGGCCTAGCCTTTAAAAACAATCTTCAGCCGGACTAGGCAGAATTCATCCTAGGTAGGCGTAAGCACTGCTACTTTTATATGAAAGTTTAGAAAGATGAACCAAAGTGAATAACTTGATCATTGACAGCTTAGAAGTTGCCAACAAACGCTTTTCACAAGCACACAAACATGCAACGAGCCAAACTGTCAATGATTTTGTGCTCCGCCTATCTTGGAGTAGTTAGAATTCCGCCAGATTCGGCTGAAAATTAAATTAAGCCAAAAATGCTCACAGACAATGTATGCAACAAACTGTTATTATAAACAACTTCAGCCTTACTTATACTATCAATTTATATGGAAAACCTGTGCCAACTTCGCCTAAATGAGGATAGAAGGAGGAGAGAAAGTTTCAGCCTAGCTCGGCTGAGCCTAGATCGGCTGAGCCTAGATAGAAGTGGGTGGGGTGGATAAACAAAGTTTATTCATACACTGGATGGGCGATTCTCGAAAGACTTCTTTCTAGGGGGCATATTCAGCCAAAGATCAAACAGTCTTATGATCAGGCTGCGCCTCAGTCGGCTGAACAATTCAGCTTCGGCTGAACAATTCAACTTCGGCTGAACAAGCGATCTCGGCCGAGCCTAGCTTCACAAACTTCGGCTGCGACAACAACAACAACAAGCCAACAGCGGTTGCTACACAATCTTAGCAACTGTCATTTTCAGCCAATGAATGGGTATTTATACTATTGCCTGGTTCTGCACGTTCTGGTGCTTTCCATAGTGCAGAACGTAAGCGGCCGGGAACCAGTCATGTCACGCGATAGAATCAAGATGGTGGAGCGGGACGATTTGAAAACACATTTTTGAGCAGGAAAACACGAACAATGCAGCAATTTAAGTGCAGTAAACGGGATAAAATCAGTAAGTCCAGACTGCGGCAGGGGATTTCTTTATATTTGTAAGCTGAAATGAAGCTGCCAGTGCGTTTTCGTGCTGAAAAATGTGGGCGAAGTTGACGCAAATCGGAACTGTCAAAACACATTTCAGAGAAAAACATCGGGATTTATACAGCGAAAATACAATATTGTAGGTCGAAAACAAGCATAAAAATGTTGTGTATGTAAAGTTATTGCAGAATAGCTCAGCGCCGTTACAACAGCCCCCTACCTTGAAAAGGCATGGACCCCATGTGGAACGTAAAGTAAGTATTTAATAGTCTATATACAGCTTGGAAAGTTGGAATATCATAATCGTATAACAATTTTATGGAGGCAGCTGGCTATCATGCTGTAACTTTATATTTCTTGGCCATCGGTTCGGATTATAAATATTCATGAATTAGTATTGAACACTAAGAGGCATTTTACTCTTTTGGAGCACAACTCTTTGTATGTGCCAATATAGATCAATAAATTGTACAATTATCTACCAAATACCTACAACAACATATAAATTCTGCAGGTATAAATAAGTTTAACCATTTGTTACTTACAGTTTCATTTTAGCATCAAGGAAGGAGGAATAGGTCCATAGTAAATGAGGCATATTCCCACTCACTTGAGTCTAACCCACTCAAAACTTCAGGTGAACAGCAATGACATTCTGCCACCAACTGTAATTGTAACATGTGAGCTTGAGACAAAGCAAAATGTGCCTCTAGGAAACAGAGTCATACATACATATACTTTCACAATAAATAATTGACTCTCCAAGGTGAAATAATCAGACAATTTCAATATACAGTGTTTGTCAATAACAACTATTAGTATATACGAATGCGCTTGCATTCGTTGTCAAATTGTTGCTCTCATTATTTTCATTCAAATACAATCATACTACATTCATATTATGATTTGGGATAATATCAAATGCAACATGACAATACACACTACTCAGAGCTTACATCAAATATGAAATATTGTATCTTGAGCATTTCTAACATAAATTCAATACAATTAATAATGGGATTAGTCTTATCATCAAACATAACTCAGTTGATGATAACTGAACTTGAATGCTCTAAGTGGTCATTTTGCATATCATAAACATTTTGAAATCATGTCAGTGACAAAACTTGCACACAAATATTAATATGTTAAGTTATTGCAAATGTAAAGTAGAAGTAGAGCAATGACCATGAATCTATACACTTAACTTACTCCTCCTAGCAAGTTTTGTTGGTCTCTTCAAAAGCATAAGCATTCTAAAATTGTTGTTATCAACTCAAAACATGTTATAAGGTGAATTAATTCTTGATGGAAATTCATATGATCCATAGAATTTGAATTATCAAATGTTCAGATACATACAAGATGAGGATAATTACAATTGTCAATTTCCTTACCATACCCCTTCTCAAGATCAGTAATAGCATTAGTCTTAACTTAAGCTCTTCCTTATTAGTTGTATACTTCAAGGCCACACATGTACTCCTATTAATAAAATACAGGAACAAGTTAAAAGAATACAGTCGTGCAAAGATGTTTAGGGCCTGAACATTTTTACTAAGACCGTGCTTGGCCAAGAAGGAGTCAACTATAGGAAGCATGGAGAGTCAGTGGCATAATGATTAACATTTGGGATAAAAATGAACAATTATGTAATCATCAAAATTGCACGCAAAATGAATTCCAGCAAGGAAACAACAAGTGAATCAGTCATGCAGTAAGATGTGAATATTTAAATACCCTTACTACCATAAAAGTCTAATATATCTTGCAAGACTTTACATGAAAAAGAAATATTTGGTAAGGCTTTCAGTGACACAAATATGAATATTCTCCTCAATTGCGATCAAGCTTTGTACTTACGTAATTCTGGAACTCTTAGACAGTGCCAACCATCCTAGAAATTAGGCAAGTTACATGAGTAGATAACCTCACCTAACCACATATAACCAGCAGTCGCCCAATTGCTAGGTGTAAAGCATCGTCCAAGAATTGCAGAAAGATATAATCAAGTTTTCAGATATTGTTACCGGTATATACAAAAAAAAATCTTATTCCAGAGTAAATCTCTTTTTTTGAATTTAAGCCATTAAACTTGCTTAATTGATTAACTGAATTGATCACTATATTTCAACATTTACAGACTGTGGAATGCTAGACCATAACCTAGATGAGAAGTTGACTTTACAAGATGATAAATTAAAAGGTAATTGTTTCAAAGAATTTGAAGATCCAAATATTTGCTCAGAAAGTACGTAAACAGTTGTTTAAAACTTTTGTACAATACTAAAACTTATTACCTAGAATATCTTAACTAATAGACTTAAACTAATTCCAGTGTCCTCTTTCAGTGGTATCTCCATAGATGTTGTTGCGATTATTGTAAATTGTCTATAAATGGCGTTGCCGCGATATAATTATCTCTAAAATTGAAGATGAAATACAATTGTCTCTATTTTTGTTAGAATCTCTTCCTGATGAATATTAAAGTTCATTTTTGTTAATCTATGCTTATGTTAAAACGCGTAAAATTTCACAATAGTTAAATTTGATATTTAAACAAGTTATATTTATAAGTACGCGATAACGCGGATCTTGTTGGAATTGTTTCTTCAGGTCATCTCAGCTAGCCAACAACGTCCATCTGGTCCTTACGAACCACAGCAGCAACATAAGGTTCATACGAACCACAACAACAACAGTTGGTTCATTTGAACCACAACAGCAAGGTCTGGCTCAAAAGAACCACAGCAGCAACGTTTGGTTCATATGAACCACAGCAGCAACAAATCAGCAACTCAGCCTAAATAGTAGGGGTTACAGTAAGCATTCCATCTATGTGTTACCGGTGTAGATATTCTACATCAGTCCATCCCGTACAGTTCTGAAGTTATTTTCAGCCTTCTTTTAACCAATTTTGTCAGTCCTTTAACTCTATAATATTCACATTCCTTTTTCAATTCTTGCAGATGTCGCCTTTCCCTTGGAAGCATTGATGGAATATACTCCAGACCATACCGTAAGTAATTTAAAATTATCTTGAAATGTGAAGCATCTCTATCAATAAACACACTGTTTCCTTGTTGTATAATTGGGGAATCACTTGTAAATAGTTTAGCTAAAAGGGAGTTAGGATCATTTCTCAAGGTCTGAGTACATGTTTCAAACCGTTGTCCTCCTATGTTAAGGATTACTTTACTCCCTTGAATCTTGGCTATAAAGTTGCGATCTTCATCCTCTTCTTCATCGCTCTCATTACCCTCCAGCAACTGTCTTTTCTTTCCTGCACCATCATTCTCTTTCTCATCATATTTCCTCTTTTCTGCTTTCTTTCTTAACTCCTCCATTTCTCTTTCATTATTTTCATTTATTAATTTTTCAACCACCTGCTCTGCTAGTTCATCGTACTCACAGTGTGCAACAATCTTACTCACTCCATCAACCACTATCCCAGCAAACAGATCAACCCCTTCATCATATGTGTTAAACTGAATGGTATTTTCTCCTGATATGCTGGCTACTGCTCTTTCAGTTTCTTCAAAGTCTTCACTCTCCTTTCTGCCCTCAACCTCTTGAATGGTAGATGCACATATTGGTATATTGGGAGTGTTCAACTTATCATGTTCAGTATTTTGATTCTCATTCCTTACATTCTGTTTCACCTTCAGCTTTCTACTTTCATATTCTTTTATAGAAATTTTTGATTTCTTTGAATTTTCTTCGTTTGTTTTGTTTTTATTATCTTTACACTTTTCTCTTTCCTTTTCAGGTGTATTTATTCTTTCAACACTGTCCTCATCTTTCTCTTTTTCATTTACTATTTTGTTGTCACTGACTTTTTCTGCTTTATCATCACTTCCTACAGTCCCTATCTGAATTTTATTTCTCTTATCATTAACTGATTTTCTATCCTTTTTGTCATTTGCTTTCATAGTTTCTTTATCTTTCAATGAACTATCGCCTTCTTTCTCACAATTTTCCATAACTACTTTCCTTATTTCAGCTCCACTATCCTTTCCTTCAGGTATTCCTCTATCTTTCTGAGTTTTACAATTGTTTTTGTCCACATTGTTTTCTGTTGCTACATCTTGATTATTGTCATTGTCTCTTTCTTCACTTATGTCTCTTTCTTCACTTATATCATTTTCCATTTCTTGATTTTCAATTATTTCACTTTCAAACATACTTTTCTCAGTTTCGTTTTCTTCACTTATTTGTTTATCCTTTTCTTCTCTGATTTCCGTTTCTTTGCCCTGTTTTCTACTTTCATCTTCCATGATCTCTTTCTCTTCACTTTCAGTGTGTTCAGTTTCATTGTCTATACTTATCTCTTCACATTTATGTATACTTGTATCCGAATCCTTGTCACTATTCTCCTCAGTCATTTCCTGTCCTTTATCAACATTTTCCTTTGTTTCATTTTCTTTTATCCTTTCTGTTTCTTTATCAGTTTCTGTCTGTTTTCCCTGAGTTTCATTATTAACTGGCATTACTTCTATCCCTTTACTAACACTTTTCTCAGTTTCCTTATCTTTGTTTGTCTCTTCCTCAGCTCTTGATTCATTCTTTTGACTTTTACTACTGACTTTCACTACTTCCTTTTCTTTTCTAACTCCTCTTTCAGTTTCTGTTTCTTTGCTTTTCTCATTTTCCTTTGCATTTCTTATTTCCTTGTCTTTGCTTACAGCATTCCTACTTTCACTTTCTTTTCTCTTTACTTTATCTTCCCTAGTTTCTGTTTCCTTTCTTGTACCTTTAACACTTTCTTGACCTCGCCTATTTTCTTTCACAGTCTGTTTTTCTTTCTGATTCTTCATTGTCTTTTTCTCAATTGATAAATCTTTCACTGTCCGCCTATCCTCTACTCCTTCAAGCTGCCTGATTCTATCACTGCTCAACTTCTCCATTTCTGACTTATCTCGAACTATTTTCGGCACAATGTCATGATTTGTGTCATCTGCTTTCCTTACTACTTTCCTTCCCTTTTCGTTCTGTTTTACACACTCGTTATCATCGATTTCACTTTCATCTTCAGATGATGATGAACTTGATGAAGATGAGGATGAGCTGGATGAGGATGAGCTGGATGAGGAGCTACATGATAAATCCCGGAGCAGCCGACTCAGTCGTCGTTTCTTGGATGCCGGCCGCGCTTCTTCCAACGTGATAGGCTCTGGGGATCCCATTGACTCTGGTGACCTTTCTTGCCTCTTCCGTGACTTCCTCGGCCGTGGCTCTCTTGCTGGCTCTGTTCTTTTCTCTGGTATAGGACTCTCTTGTAAGTACATCTCCTCATCTGATCTAACAAACTTCCAGTAGGTATCCAGCTCCTTCTCCTTGAAATTCTTAAGAGTCTGGAATGCTACCTCCCCGAATTCTCCAGTCATCACATTCACATAGTCCATGTCAGATTCTTTGGCGTTGCAAGTGTGGCCCATGTTTCGTCTGTGGAACAGCCACCCGCACAGGTTACATTGGAACTGTATTCCTGAGTGCTGTTCTTCAAGGTGCCTTTTAACATCAGACTTGTTCCTGAAGAACCTGGGTATCTTTTGGCACTTAAGACATTGGTAGTGGTACCCCTAGAATGTAAATGCAAACATCATTAAGAATAATGTGCCTGTATGATATGCCTGTTAGCATATCCTCAGCTACAGCAACATTGACAATTCTTTGGGTCAGCACCACTGTTTGCAATTCTTTGTTTGGTTTCAGACTACAACTGATATATCATTCAGTGCAGTTCATACTTAAATCTTATTCAGATATGTATGTTCTTTTTAAGGTTAGACAAAGTACAGCTCACTTCATAGAAGTCATCGTTAACAACAGTGAAGTGTTCCATCTTTGCCTAAGTCACCATTCAACTCTGTCAAGGGTACCAGCATAGACATCAACCATCCTCAGCCAGCTTTCAGCAATCAGTGCAAACTGATTATCATAGAGACACCAAGCATCTATGTCAACAGTGCCACTACATATGCAGCCAAATCATAAGATACTTGTTTATGAAAGAATGTATTTGTAATTATACATTTACTGAACAATAGAACATATAGGTTATGATTCAAGTATCTTTAAGGATTTCCTAAATTTTCAGCTTTGGATTGGGATCCAACACTTTTAGGTATATATATATATAGAAAATAAAAAAAAAAAAAAAAAAAAAAGTCCGATATTGCCACACAATTCTTTATTATTTAGTAGACTTCTACCTCGGTTTCACTGTTTTAACAGATTTTCAAGAAGACATTAAATGGTAATGTAGCAACAATGCGTAACGACCTTTAATATTTTCTTGTATATATATATATATATATATATATATATATATATATATATATATATATATATATATATATATATATATATATATATATATATATACATTTTTATAAGTTTACGTATCAACACCTTGCCTCGGCAAACTTGTCTGTAAGCAGTTAACCAGAAACTGACAAACAGGCCTTCTTGAATAAACAAAAAAAAAAAAAAAAAGAATGACTTGTAGAAAAGATTTCATGAACAGCCTCCATGAAAGAATGTTGCTGGCACCAGCAAAAATCAAACCTCTGGCCTCCTGATCATCAGTCAGAGGCGCATCGTAACTAGATACCGAGGCTGGGTAAAAATATACTACAATTTGATATGTGTGTCTTTTGATACAAGCTCCACAGAACCGTCAGTGGACATACAACAAACAGTCAAAGGCACACAAATTAACAAATATATACATTTTTAGAGATTAAATAGAATAGATAAAGGTCTGAAATTTTAGATCAGAGATACAGAGAGTAAGCTAGTTGGCACAGGTCATTTTTCTCATTAAAGGGATAACCAATGTTTGATTTTAAAAAAAAAATGCATTTATATGTATAATAAAGATCTTGGTTTTATTTATTTCCTTCCCTAACAGTCTTAGCCACGTTTTGTGTGTTTAGGTTTTCTTATTGACAAACCATTCAGGCTTGTCCTCCCCTAAGTATGGTTTTAGCTTATCATGATGAACAACTATTGGTTTATTCTTTGGACCAGATTGGACTCTGAACAGAACATCATTCAAGCATTCAACCACGATCATAGGTCCTTTCCAGGGCCTCTGCAATTTTGGATTAAACCCGACTTTACGTTTGGGGAAATAGTACCAAACTGCATCACCTACTTTGTATGGTATTTTGTATGTCTTCACATCATATCTCCTTTTCATGCTTTCGCTTGAAATGTTTAGATGTTTTCGAGCAAAATCATGAACATCAAGGAGTTTTTGTTCAAGTTGGTATGCATGCTCCGTGGCACAAAGTCTGTCATAACGAATAGGTCTGCCAAGCGTCAAATCTATAGGGAGGGTCAGTTCCCTGCCAAACATCATCATGGCTGGTGACAGTCCTGTTGTTTCATGCACAGACGATCTATATGCCAACATCAACAGAGGTAAGTTCTCATCCCAGTCGTCTTGTGAATCAGAAATATAGGAGGAGATCATATTTTGTATAGAGCGATTAGCCCTTTCAACCATACCATCGGACTGGGGTCTTCTAACAGTCGTTCTGGTCTTGTCAATGCCAAGAAGTTTGCATACCTCTTGAAAAACTTTCGACTCAAAGTTTGAACCTAAGTCAGTATGTAATTGTAAGGGTACACCAAATATAGATATGAACCTATTCACCAACTTTGAAGCAACATATTTTGCTTCTTGCGTTTTTAATGGTATAGCATCTACCCATTTGGTAAAATAGCAAGAAATTACCATCAAATATCTATGTCCTTTCTTTGAAACAGGAAAAGGACCACATATATCTAATCCAATGCGTTCCATTGGAAAACCAACATTGTACTGTCTCATGGGTGCTTTTGCATTCCTGTGAGGCGTCTTCCTTGACCCACAGGTAGAACATGTTCTACACCAGTATGATACATCTTTATGCATACTACACCAGTAGAATCGTTTCCTTATTTTGTCATAAGTTTTTCTTCTGCCTAAGTGTCCCCCAGTCACATTTGCATGTAACTGACGGAAGACTTCTTTTCTGAGAACAGCTGGCATAAGAAATAGATATTCGGCATCATTTTCAATCTCTCTGAAACGTTTATTACAAAGAACACCATCTCTCAACTCTATGGTGTCCCATTTATGCCAATAAGCTTTAAGTTCTCGGCAGAAAGGTGCCACAGTAGACCAAGGGGGTTTATCACCTTCTCTCTTCCATTGTAACAAATGTTTTAAAACAGCATCATCTGCCTGTTTTAAACGTATATTTTCCTGTGTAATCACTAAGCATTCATCTCTCTCTTTACAGGAAGTATTGGATTGGCCAGATCCATCTGTAAGCTGACTGACATTGAAACATAATTCACATGTGCTGTGGTTACATCTTTGATTAGCCTGAAGACTGTCAGTGTTTGGGTTATTTGTACCCATACTACTCTCGTAAAGACCCTGCAGCTTGTCATTACGAGCCTTTTCTAGTTTTGCCACGCCAGCGTGAGCAACATTCATATCGTCCGGGCTGTCCCCAGTCTCAAACAAACACCCAAACATTGATGAATCTTCAAGCTTATCCATCCAATCTTCTCCATAATTTGCTGCCTCTCTACAGCAACAACAACATTGTTGACGACTGTCAATATTTTTGTAAACTTCTGCATTTTTGATTTTGTTTGCAGAACTGTTTGTTATATGCATAGAAAGAGGAACCCCAATCTGAGACATTCCATTTGATGTCCCCGGAAAGGGCATGTCTTCTATGTCAGATATCAAACATGTGATAGAGTGATCAGTTCTACCACGGTGGTCGTCAAAAGTACTGGGCCCATAAATACCAGGATCCTCATCCTGTTTAGCATGAGAAACACTTCCTACGTGTTTCAGGATGGTACCATCATTAGGTAGAGTGATGTCATGGTCATCCCCATCATTAGGGCAAACAACAGCATGATCGTCACTCTCCAAGCAGGGAAGGGTGACCCCCGTTTCACCCTCAGTATTGCCTTCAACTACGGCAAGGTTCTTCACAGCACTAATTTTCCCTGCAGTTTTATTTAAGTCAGCTAATATCTCGGGAGCATACTTCTGCTCATAGCGATCACAATATTTGCATTGATTACTGTTACATGGTCTACGTGACATTGAATCAGCATTGTTGTGCACCCTTCCTGCACGGTGTACAACAATAAAGGTGTAGGCTGATAAGGTCTCAATCCAGCGTGCGATTTGACCTTCACAATTTTTAAATCTCATTAACCATTGAAGCGACCCATGATCAGTCCTTACTGTAAAATTTTGACCAATCAAATAATGATGGAAATGTTTTACAGCTTTAACAACAGCTAACAACTCTTTTCTGGTAGTGCAGTATTGTCTTTCCGACCTGGAAAGACACTTACTGAAGTAGCTAATAACCTTTTCCTCACCATTCTGCTCCTGAGATAAAACAGCACCAACCCCTACATTAGAAGCATCACAGTCCAAAATAAAAGGTTGGCCCTGCAACAAAGGGTAGCTAAGGATTGGAGCAGTGGTAAGTAAGTGTTTAACATTATCAAAGGCTTTTTGACATTGTTCACTCCAAACAAACCTAACATCTTTCTCTGTCAGCTTATGTAAGGGTTTGCATACGGTGGCAAAATTGGGAATGAACTTTCTGTAGTATGATGCTAAGCCAACAAACTGTCTTATTTCTGTAGCAGACTTAGGTTCAGGCCAGTCTCTAACAGATTCTATTTTTGTTGGGTCAGTAGCAATACCGTCTTCTGATACTTCATGCCCAAGGAAAGCCACTTTATTGCACAGCAAATTACACTTTTTGGGGTTGAGTTTAAGGTTAACATTCTTAAGCCTTTCAAGGATGACCTTAAGGTTCTCCAAATGCTCATCGAACGTCTTTGAATAGACAATTATATCGTCCAAATAAATTAGCAAAATGAGAAAGGTTAGACCAGCGAAGACTCTCTCCATCAGGCGTTCAAACACACTTGGAGAGTTGATCAAACCAAAAGGGAGAACTCGCCATTGCCACAAGCCACTGCCTGGTATGGAGAATGCGGTTTTGGGTCTATCTTCCTCTGCAATGCTCACTTGATGAAAACCACTTTTTAAGTCCAATGTTGAGAACCAACAGGAACCTCCGAGAGCATCTAATGTATCGTCAATTCTCGGCAAGGGGTGACTATCTGGTATAGTCAGCTGGTTCAGTCTTCGATAATCAATGCAGAACCTGGTCGAACCATCACGTTTCGGAACGAGAACAGCAGGGGCGGACCATGCGGAGAAAGAGGGCTCAATCAGTCCTTTTTCTGCCATGGCCTTGACTTCATTTTCAGCGAAATCTCTTTTGGCAAGAGGTATCCTGTAGGGTCTCAATTTCACAGGCTTACAATCAGGTATAGTTTTGATTGTGTGCTCTACCAAATTTGTACAGCCTAAGTCATGTGAGGATTTGGAGAACTGATCCTTATATTCATACAGTAAAGACCTTAACCTATCAACTTGCGACTCATTTAAATTTGAAGAACTTTGGCGTATGAGCTCATCAACATGAGCATAATTCTCATCAGTTTTATTTGAATCAGTGTTAATTGAATTGACCTGCTCATGTTTTCCTATTTTTACTGGCTCATACATTGCAGCAACAGTGTTTTTGTACAAAGTGTAAGACTCATCACTCAAATTCATTATTCGCAGTGGCACAGTTCCAAATTCAGGACACACTAAAGCTTTTGCGATCAGAAGTCCACTGCGATCAACAAAGTTTTCAGTAGCCTCCAGTACACCAACACCCTTACTATCAACAACATCTAATGGTTTGCCCATCACAAGCATTTCGCACTCTGGTGGAACTTCAAGAGTCTCTAATATTGCTATCCTACTACAGGTGGGCAAGGCATCAACAGTGCTACGAAAACATGCGATCTTCTCACCATTCAGGAGCAAGTAATTTCTGCTCAGAAACATGTCACAATGATGTTTTGTCAAAAAGTCCATTCCAAGAATACCATCATTCTTGACATCAGCAAACAAAACATCATGGCGAAATTTCTGATTGCCCAGCATAATATCTACCTCAGCCTTGCCAAGAAAAGGAGAACTTTCACCTGTAGCAGTCACGAGATGCAAGTTAACAGGCATCAAAGTTGGGCGTGTTTCTGGTGGCCATCTTTCAAACATAGCTTTACTGAGTATAGTGCAGCATGAGCCAGTATCAACAAGGAAAGCATGAGTTTCATTATGTACTTTACCAGCGACAAAATAACCATCCTCCATACATTTTAATGGTGTATTATGGGGCCTATTTAATACAGGTGCCGGGTTGTGGCCCTCCAACCCGACTGGTTCCAGTTTCCCTGGTAGTTTCTAGACTGAGCATCCCCATTTCCTTGATTATATCCAGCAGCATCCCTATTGTCTTGCCTACCCCTCGGACCAAAGTTATTGTTTCTGTCATTAAACTTACGGGTAGACTGGTTTTGTCGAGTGTTTTGATAAGGGATATTACCTCTGTGATGACTATTAGACTGCCTTTGTGAGCCAGAAGAAGGAGGATTATTTTGACGTGGTCGATTTGGTCTGTCATTTTTATCTTGGCTAAAGTTATTTTGTTGTCTATTGGCCTTAATATGTGTTTTAGAGTTTTTGTTTGGACCTTTTAATTTATTAAGATCTTTCACCTGAGTGGTGAGTGAATCAATTGAATTTTGTAAGGTTTCCAGCTGGGGACCAGATTCCCATTGAGTGTCAAGTTTGTTCTGCCCTGAATTAGCGTCAATCTGACCAACTAAACGTGCACGCTGTTTGTCGGCAATCTTATGCGATTCAAGACGTAGAGCAGTTCTTTCAGCATCAGCCAAAGTCTTTGGACAGAACTCTCTAACTCTCAGGCGTATATCAGAGTCAGACAATGCATCTATAAAATGGTCTATAGACAGTATTTCAACAACATCCTTGCTAACACCAGGATATGCTTGCCTTACCAATTTCTTAATTGCTTGTGCAAGTTCAGGAATAGTCTCACCCTTGTTCCTCGCCCTGGATTTCAACTGTGTCCTAAAAATTTCAGATCGGTTCTCTGAACCAAATCTGCCAGCTAGTTTATCAACTAGGGTGTTATAATCACGTTTACCCTCATAATCAAGTTCACTGAAAAGAGAGCGCGCATCACCTGTCAAACAGCTTGCCAGGTATAAGGACTTTTCTCTATACAGCCAGCCGTTTAGCTCACTAACAATTTCAAATTGTGAAAGAAATTCATCAAAATCGGTTGCCCCATTGTAATTTTGTGGTTTGATTTTACATTGAGAGCGATCTATGGTTTGTTGGGAGCTACACTGAATAGGTGGTTCACCAGACGCTAGGTTATTTCGAGCAGGCCCTGTAGGGGTATGAGGGACAGAAGAATTTTCATTAGAATTTTGTCTGGCGGGTATGAGATCAGCAATTAAACTGTTAAACCTCATATCTACTTCGTTAAGCCTTTGATTCATGGTATCTGTCAGCCCTGTGACTGTGTCTTTCATCATCTTGCCCATTTTGGACAGTTCAGTCTCAACTTTATTTTCAAGTAAAGACATCTGCAAAGTGCCAGCCGAACTTGGGATTGAAATGTCATCATTCAGGGTATCATTGTTAATAATTTGTTGGGATGTTGATGGATTAATATTATCCCTAACAGGTGGATTATTTTCATCTGCCATTATGCTAGGTTATTAGGTTTATTAAATGAGAACTATTCACTTCCTCTCCAACAAAGACCAAACGCCAGGATTTAACACTTCAGTTTTTGTGATAGGTCAACAGTATATAATACAGTATGCAACAAAGCTCCTGCTATTGTTTCAAGGCTTATGAACAGCTGCTTGAACAACCAAGCCGCTGTACTCGTAACTGCCAATCCACAACTTTATTCCAAAAAGTTTTTCTATCCCACTTCTGACACCAAATTGTAACGGCGTTACCTCGGCCAACTATGACCTAAAAAAAGTGTTGATTTGTCAGGAAAGGTGAAACCGTTGCAATAATATTTTGTGGGATCGACCTGGGTCGTACTCAATGTTGAGAGGGAGTGAAATAACAACGGGTCATTTAGTTTTTACTATTTATTGAGTTTCCCTTAACAATATCCAATATGGACAGTATTAAACTCAAACTCATAAAATAATCTAACACATCAAGTACATATATGTCAATGGTTTGAATCTACAGTTTTGAACCGATAGCCCTTAATCAAGCAATGCATAAGTTTTAGAATTTAATATGATTGTGAGCATCCACTTAAGCCTAGAATAACCTATGCAATTAAGAAGCAAATCTATGCAAGATTTAGCCACTTTAATGTGATTGTATGATTCCTACTATTTAATGAATTTATTGAAATATGATAAGCAGGCGGAGTTAATTCTAGTTAGGCTTAGCTACAGTTAATTCCCTTAATATGCTTTGGTACAACTGATATTAATGAACTCTACTTCGGTAACAGAGTATAACATACAATTTCACACAACATGCTTTTCACAAGCAATCAGGGCTGTAACGTAGTAGAAGTTCATCCTGCACTAGCATCTATTTTAATATGATAGAATATGAAAGTATTTATATACTTGGAATACACTTTCTTGAACAGTTAGCGCCTAGAAAAATTATCAAAATAATATTTCCCTTAGTTTAGCTTGGCAGGCCTAGCCTTTAAAAACAATCTTCAGCCGGACTAGGCAGAATTCATCCTAGGTAGGCGTAAGCACTGCTACTTTTATATGAAAGTTTAGAAAGATGAACCAAAGTGAATAACTTGATCATTGACAGCTTAGAAGTTGCCAACAAACGCTTTTCACAAGCACACAAACATGCAACGAGCCAAACTGTCAATGATTTTGTGCTCCGCCTATCTCGGAGTAGTTAGAATTCCGCCAGATTCGGCTGAAAATTAAATTAAGCCAAAAATGCTCACAGACAATGTATGCAACAAACTGTTATTATAAACAACTTCAGCCTTACTTATACTATCAATTTATATGGAAAACCTGTGCCAACTTCGCCTAAATGAGGATAGAAGAAGGAGAGAAAGTTTCAGCCTAGCTCGGCTGAGCCTAGATCGGCTGAGCCTAGATAGAAGTGGGTGGGGTGGATAAACAAAGTTTATTCATACACTGGATGGGCGATTCTCGAAAGACTTCTTTCTAGGGGGCATATTCAGCCAAAGATCAAACAGTCTTATGATCAGGCTGCGCCTCAGTCGGCTGAACAATTCAGCTTCGGCTGAACAATTCAACTTCGGCTGAACAAGCGATCTCGGCCGAGCCTAGCTTCACAAACTTCGGCTGCGACAACAACAACAACAAGCCAACAGCGGTTGCTACACAATCTTAGCAACTGTCATTTTCAGCCAATGAATGGGTATTTATACTATTGCCTGGTTCTGCACGTTCTGGTGCTTTCCATAGTGCAGAACGTAAGCGGCCGGGAACCAGTCATGTCACGCGATAGAATCAAGATGGTGGAGCGGGACGATTTGAAAACACATTTTTGAGCAGGAAAACACGAACAATGCAGCAATTTAAGTGCAGTAAACGGGATAAAATCAGTAAGTCCAGACTGCGGCAGGGGATTTCTTTATATTTGTAAGCTGAAATGAAGCTGCCAGTGCGTTTTCGTGCTGAAAAATGTGGGCGAAGTTGACGCAAATCAGAACTGTCAAAACACATTTCAGAGAAAAACATCGGGATTTATACAGCGAAAATACAATATTGTAGGTCGAAAACAAGCATAAAAATGTTGTGTATGTAAAGTTATTGCAGAATAGCTCAGCGCCGTTACAATACCACATAGGGCTATTGCCCTTTAATATTACAAAGAAAGTGAAACGCAATCTTCAACTAGCGTTCCGCAAATGAAAAAGTAAATCATTCGTGGTACTGTTAGGCTTTGGGAAACAGTAAATTGGGAATGGCTGATGTGTTTTCAGGTGAAGATCAAACTTCATAATACAACACATAATAAGATAAGGCGGTCAGATTCAAATGCTAAACCGCTGGAGTTAACGATAAACATATTTCAGCGAAAATTAAGCTAGCATGAAAAAGTGCATGGAAGATGAAAAAAAAAAAAAAAAAAAACCTTTACAGGTATATAGGGAAACATAAAAAAAATATATTTTAATTATATTCCAACTCCTGTTATATTAAAGCTTTTTGCGAGACTTGAACCTCCGCCTGTGATGATTTCGTTTTGTATGCATGTTTTGTTTTTGCCACTGACTCTCGTCTAACCCACTCGGCCATCTCCATAAGCCCATTTATATAACCATTACTGTTATGTTTTATATCTGTCTTTATGTTTATATTTAAAGGGGCACGACTCTAATTGTTTCACTGAGGACATGTTTTTGCATTGGCATGGTGGTATTAGTAGCTTTCCAAGTGCGACCAAATCAATTTTAGCTTAGTTTATAATAGCAGACTTCACACGATAAGCAATGTAAGGACTAAGGAACACAAATAGCTAATTCTTTTGTCTATAAGCAGTACCACCACCGTTCAATATGTAGTCGATATATAATTTCAAATTTTATGACCCTCGAATGTCTTGCACATTACACCAAAATTTGGTGAAAAGCTTTTTCCGACACACGCTGTTGGACCAGCTTACCCTCCATGAAAACTTACTGGAGGTAGGGCGTATGCAATTTGCATGCGAATTCAAGCGGTTTCTCTCTCTTTCTCTCTCTGCATTCTTCCGCAATCTGTCTTAATTTTCCTTTCAAACTCGTTACACAAATGTAACTACTAGCTTTCCCTCAACCTCTCTACAAAGCGAAGTCAATGCAACGTGTTTTGATGTCGGACAACTATAAAACATTAACTTGTTGGGATCTTCCACGTAATAGGATATACCATCTCCTATTTCTGAGGTACCGGGCTATTTTATATGCTGAAAGATATACAAAACCATCATGTATTTTAAGCAAAGAATGTAGAACCTGATCAGACACCGCTTTCGTACACATATCAGAAATATTCAACTGAAGTTGGTGATGATAGAACGCTGTCAGGTGGCACTACGGTACAAAAAAGTCTCCTTACTCACAATGTAAATTGGGGCATATTCCATGTCCTACCACATTTCAACAATATAGTGTCCATAATAAGGCATATATAAATAAAAATAGTTGCACATTTCAGTACCGGTCATGAACAGACTCAATAAAACCGAGTCTACTGTTTTCGTTTATTTGGTGTATTCCTTGCTTCCAAATGATCTAACTTCAGAACTTATTTATTTTCAATGTAGCTGGTGTTGTGCCGTGTGGCGGCCGTAAAACGTCTCCCCGTACATCATCATAGTGCAGATTATATTTTCTGGTCCTTTGGGTTCATGAACCTTTACAGGTATATGAACTATACATATCATGAATAGAACCCATATCAGAACTTATATAATTTGATAGTCAGACCATTTATATTCCAGAAGCAGCTGAAAAAGTGCGTGTTGTGCGGCATATTTTGGCCTTTTCGGCAGTTAGTGTCAACAAACCCATACCGCAGCGAAAAAAAGTCTAGGCGTTTCCAGTGGCCAGTCAGCATTATTTTCTGGTTCTTTTTAAAACTAGCTGCTTTTTACAATAGCAAATACCTACTTATATTTCTTCTAATAAACAATAGTACTTCTTGGAAAAATAATGGCTTAGGACAAAATCCAATCAGAAGCAGCAGAATATTCAATTCTGTACTGAAAGCTCTCCCCAAAGCAAGCACAGCTTTCATAAAGACCAATGTTTTGCTGCTGTGCAACCGTCATGCCTTTGGGTATGTCACAAACCCGCCAAAACAAAGTCGTGTCAATGCTGGCGCATTGCGAACGGTTTTTCTTAATCATACAAACACTCAGAGAACAAACGATAGTGTGTGCACATAAGCAACATTTAGACACTGTGCTTTAGAGCTGTACCTTGTATTTTTACCGTACATTTGCGCGAGTGAGTCATGCAGAATGGCATTGATGATACACAACCATTTATTGCAAACCAGCAAAGAAACAATGTTAGAGCATTTCCTTTACGTTAAAACGTCCTCGAAATTAACTCTTTCGAAAACCAAGCTTCATATAGTGAAATGTTAGGTTGTTGCAGGGACGTACAGTAGTTTTCTGTCCGGAGACATATGTTGTGGGTACTCGTTAAAAACCGCTTAACTGATTCGATTATAACAGATGCCCATAAGAAACGCCTCCTTGAGGCGGTTCATACGAGCACTCATGACCCATACTATTTGCATAAATAAAACGTATGACAATTTAATCGGAAACTGGTCGGCCGCCGCCCATCGGGGCTTGAAGAAATAGATGGGCTGCACGATGCTTCCACGAAGAGCTGAAACCGACCCGTACACGAGTACTGGTAAACCGCTAAGAGGACTTAAGCCTACCCAGGTGAAGCGGTGCGAGTCTGCCCGCCCATGCTTATAAACCCTATTGGTTTCATTGGGCGACAGGGCTTGAGATGTCATTTCATCTCGGTGTCGGGTAAAAGTCCCACAAAATCGGAAGCGACGTCTCCAAAATGACCTAATCAGTGTTGACGGGGACGTTAAACCTCAAATCATTATGCCAACTAATACGTCGAGCAAGGCGCGAGTAAATTCTGTTTATTATAATACAGGGAAGCGCGTTGTTTCACTTTCCGTATGTATGCAAACTGTTCATGAGCACATCAAACACCTTGAACAAACTGCAGAAACTAGTCATACGACACGTTTGTGCCTGCTCATAAGTGTACTCCTTGGTTTCACAAGTCACCATGTACCTCTTCCAGCGCGACCCCATCTCAGTTACCATAAGCAATAATCGTACGAAGTTTCTTCTACACTGAATGCGCCTGAAGAGAATGGGCACATATATAGTGGATGCAAAATAGAAGTGAATGCAATGATCAGACATCGATACAAATTAACCCACAATTGGCATCAGAGACACCAACATGGAAAGAAACACGAACATGAAATAACTAGAACCTAATGGAAACATCACTAGCGGAAAGCCAAACGGACAGTTACTTTCCTACAAAATGGCCAATTGCCTATTCAAAACAAAAATAAAAGCGGCACCCACATTCAAAGACAAACTATAACAAAAATAAAACGCGACAGAAGAGTCGCCTTTGAACTATCAGTCTCTTTCAAATATACTAGTGTTTCCCGCTGTCGATGGGAAAAGACAAGCATTTGTTTCGCAGGGGCAAATTCTTTCCTTTAAGAGCAAGACGCTTTTGCAGAAGGGAAGCGAAGAGGAAATCTGCAGGTTGTGTCCAGCACCCGTTTAAATGCTTGTATAATGGGAACAGTGTAATTTATCATACGACAATCCCCAAGAAAGCACCCCAAAATGCACATTCTACGCACACACGAAGGTGCAAACGAAAAAGTACTTGGATTTTCAAGGCCATGCGTTTTTGATTACTTTTGTTTTATTTTTAGATTTTTTTTCTCTTTTATGCTTTAAAACACGGAACATAGATTGTGGGTACTCGTTAGAACCGCAACAATGAAGCGACTGTAACCAGCACCCACAACCTATGCTTGGCACAGAAATATATCACAGATAATCAGGAGTCAAATGACATTTTAGGAGCCATGAAATATCGCAATATACCACATAGGGCTATTGCCCTTTAATATTACAAAGAAAGTGAAACGCAATCTTCAACTAGCGTTCCGCAAATGAAACAGTAAATCATTCGTGGTACTGTTAGGCTTTGGGAAACAGTAAATTGGGAATGGCTGATGTGTTTTCAGGTGAAGATCAAACTTCATAATACAACACATAATAAGATAAGGCGGTCAGATTCAAATGCTAAACCGCTGGAGTTAACGATAAACATATTTCAGCGAAAATTAAGCTAGCATGAAAAAGTGCATGGAAGATGAAAAAAAAAACAAAAAAAAAAACTTTACAGGTATATAGGGAAACATAAAAAAAAAAAATATTTTAATTATATTCCAACTCCTGTTGTATTAAAGCATTTTGCGAGACTTGAACCTCCGCCTGTGATGATTTCGTTTTGTATGCATGTTTTGTTTTTGCCCTGACTCTCGTCTAACCCACTCGGCCATCTCCATAAGCCCATTTATATAACCATTACTGTTATGTTTTATATCTGTCTTTATGTTTATATTTAAAGGGGCACGACTCTAATTGTTTCACTGAGGACATGTTTTTGCATTGGCATGGTGGTATTAGTAGCTTTCCAAGTGCGACCAAATCAATTTTAGCTTAGTTTATAATAGCAGACTTCACACGATAAGCAATGTAAGGACTAAGGAACACAAATAGCTAATTCTTTTGTCTATAAGCAGTACCACCACCGTTTAATATGTAGTCGATATATAATTTCAAATTTTATGACCCTCGAATGTCTTGCACATTACACCAAAATTTGGTGAAAAGCTTTTTCCGACACACGCTGTTGGACCAGCTTACCCTCCATGAAAACTTACTGGAGGTAGGGCGTATGCAATTTGCATGCGAATTCAAGCGGTTTCTCGGTGAGGAGCCGCAAATAGCAGATCTCTCTCTCTTTCTCTCTCTGCATGAATCCGTAATCTGTCTTAATTTTCCTTTCAAACTCGTTACACAAATGTAACTACTAGCTTTCCCTCAACCTCTCTACAAAGCGAAGTCAATGCAACGTGTTTTGATGTCGGACAACTATAAAACATTAACTTGTTGGGATCTTCCTCGTAATAGGATATACCATCTCCTATTTCTGAGGTACCGGGCTATTTTATATGCTGAAAGATATACAAAACCATCATGTATTTTAAGCAAAGAATGTAGAACCTGATCAGACACCGCTTTCGTACACATATCAGAAATATTCAACTGAAGTTGGTGATGAAAGAACGCTGTCAGGTGGCACTACGGTACAAAAAAGTCTCCTTACTCACAATGTTAATTGGGGCATATTCCATGTCCTACCACATTTCAACAATATAGTGTCCATAATAAGGCATATAAAAATAGTTGCACATTTCATGACCGGTCATGAACAGACTCAATAAAACCGAGTCTACTGTTTCGTTTATTTGGTGTATCCCTTGCTTCCAAATGATCTAACTTCAGAACTTATTTATTTTCAATATAGCTGGTGTTGTGCCGTGTGGCGGCCGTAAAACGTCTCCCCGTACATCATCATAGTGCAGTTTATATTTTCTGGTCCTTTGGGTTCATGAACCTTTACAGGTATATGAACTATACATATCATGAATAGAACCCATATCAGAACTTGTATAATTTGATAGTCAGACCATTTATATTCCAGAAGCAGCTGAAAAAGTGCGTGTTGTGCGGCATATTTTGGCCTTTTCGGCAGTTGACAGCGAAAAAAGTCTAGGCGTTTCCAGTGGCCAATCAGCATTATTTTCTGGTTCTTTTTAAAACTAGCTGCTTTTTACAATAGCAAATACCTACTTATATTTCTTCTAATAAACAATAGTACTTCTTGGAAAAATAATGGCTTAGGACAAAATCCAATCAGAAGCAGCAGAATATTCAATTCTGTACTGAAAGCTCTCCCCAAAGCAAGCACAGCTTTCATAAAGACCAATGTTTTGCTGCTGTGCAACCGTCATGCCTTTGGGTATGTCACAAACCCGCCAAAACAAAGTCGTGTCAATGCTGGCGCATTGCGAACGGTTTTTCTTAATCATACAAACACTCAGAGAACAAACGATAGTGTGTGCACATAAGCAACATTTAGACACTGTGCTTTAGAGCTGTACCTTGTATTTTTACCGTACATTTGCGCGAGTGAGTCATGCAGAATGGCATTGATGATACACAACCATTTATTGCAAACCAGCAAAGAAACAATGTTAGAGCATTTCCTTTACGTTAAAACGTCCTCGAAATTAACTCTTTCGAAAACCAAGCTTCATATAGTGAAATGTTAGGTTGTTGCAGGGACGTACAGTAGTTTTCTGTCCGGAGACATATGTTGTGGGTACTCGTTAAAAACCGCTTAACTGATTCGATTATAACAGATGCCCATAAGAAACGCCTCCTTGAGGCGGTTCATACGAGCACTCATGACCCATACTATTTGCATAAATAAAACGTATGACAATTTAATCGGAAACTGGTCGGCCGCCGCCCATCGGGGCTTGAAGAAATAGATGGGCTGCACGATGCTTCCACGAAGAGCTGAAACCGACCCGTACACGAGTACTGGTAAACCGCTAAGAGGACTTAAGCCTACCCAGGTGAAGCGGTGCGAGTCTGCCCGGCCATGCTTATAAACCCTATTGGTTTCATTGGGCGACAGGGCTTGAGATGTCATTTCATCTCGGTGTCGGGTAAAAGTCCCACAAAATCGGAAGCGACGTCTCCAAAATGACCTAATCAGTGTTGACGGGGACGTTAAACCTCAAATCATTATGCCAACTAATACGTCGAGCAAGGCGCGAGTAAATTCTGTTTATTATAATACAGGGAAGCGCGTTGTTTCACTTTCCGTATGTATGCAAACTGTTCATGAGCACATCAAACACCTTGAACAAACTGCAGAAACTAGTCATACGACACGTTTGTGCCTGCTCATAAGTGTACTCCTTGGTTTCACAAGTCACCATGTACCTCTTCCAGCGCGACCCCATCTCAGTTACCATAAGCAATAATCGTACGAAGTTTCTTCTACACTGAATGCGCCTGAAGAGAATGGGCACATATATAGTGGATGCAAAATAGAAGTGAATGCAATGATCAGACATCGATACAAATTAACCCACAATTGGCATCAGAGACACCAACATGGAAAGAAACACGAACATGAAATAACTAGAACCTAATGGAAACATCACTAGCGGAAAGCCAAACGGACAGTTACTTTCCTACAAAATGGCCAATTGCCTATTCAAAACAAAAATAAAAGCGGCACCCACATTCAAAGACAAACTATAACAAAAATGAAACGCGACAGAAGAGTCGCCTTTGAACTATCAGTCTCTTTCAAATATACTAGTGTTTCCCGCTGTCGATGGGAAAAGACAAGCATTTGTTTCGCAGGGGCAAATTCTTTCCTTTAAGAGCAAGACGCTTTTGCAGAAGGGAAGCGAAGAGGAAATCTGCAGGTTGTGTCCAGCACCCGTTTAAATGCTTGTATAATGGGAACAGTGTAATTTATCATACGACAATCCTCAAGAAAGCACCCCAAAATGCACATTCTACGCACACACGAAGGTGCAAACGAAAAAGTACTTGGATTTTCAAGGCCATGCGTTTTTGATTACTTTTGTTTTATTTTTAGATTTTTTTCTCTTTTATGCTTTAAAACACGGAACATAGATTGTGGGTACTCGTTAGAACCGCAACAATGAAGCGACTGTAACCAGCACCCACAACCTATGCTTGGCACAGAAATATATCACAGATAATCAGGAGTCAAATGACATTTTAGGAGCCATGAAATATCGCAATATACCACATAGGGCTATTGCCCTTTAATATTACAAAGAAAGTGAAACGCAATCTTCAACTAGCGTTCCGCAAATGAAAAAGTAAATCATTCGTGGTACTGTTAGGCTTTGGGAAACAGTAAATTGGGAATGGCTGATGTGTTTTCAGGTGAAGATCAAACTTCATAATACAACACATAATAAGATAAGGTGGTCAGATTCAAATGCTAAACCGCTGGAGTTAACGATAAACATATTTCAGCGAAAATTAAGCTAGCATGAAAAAGTGCATGGAAGATGAAAAAAAAAAAACAAAAAAAAAAACTTTACAGGTATATAGGGAAACATAAAAAAAAATATTTTAATTATATTCCAACTCCTGTTGTATTAAAGCATTTTGCGAGACTTGAACCTCCGCCTGTGATGATTTCGTTTTGTATGCATGTTTTGTTTTTGCCCTGACTCTCGTCTAACCCACTCGGCCATCTCCATAAGCCCATTTATATAACCATTACTGTTATGTTTTATATCTGTCTTTATGTTTATATTTAAAGGGGCACGACTCTAATTGTTTCACTGAGGACATGTTTTTGCATTGGCATGGTGGTATTAGTAGCTTTCCAAGTGCGACCAAATCAATTTTAGCTTAGTTTATAATAGCAGACTTCACACGATAAGCAATGTAAGGACTAAGGAACACAAATAGCTAATTCTTTTGTCTATAAGCAGTACCACCACCGTTTAATATGTAGTCGATATATAATTTCAAATTTTATGACCCTCGAATGTCTTGCACATTACACCAAAATTTGGTGAAAAGCTTTTTCCGACACACGCTGTTGGACCAGCTTACCCTCCATGAAAACTTACTGGAGGTAGGGCGTATGCAATTTGCATGCGAATTCAAGCGGTTTCTCGGTGAGGAGCCGCAAATAGCAGATCTCTCTCTCTGCATTCTTCCGTAATCTGTCTTAATTTTCCTTTCAAACTCGTTACACAAATGTAACTACTAGCTTTCCCTCAACCTCTCTACAAAGCGAAGTCAATGCAACGTGTTTTGATGTCGGACAACTATAAAACATTAACTTGTTGGGATCTTCCTCGTAATAGGATATACCATCTCCTATTTCTGAGGTACCGGGCTATTTTATATGCTGAAAGATATACAAAACCATCATGTATTTTAAGCAAAGAATGCAGAACCTGATCAGACACCGCTTTCGTACACATATCAGAAATATTCAACTGAAGTTGGTGATGAAAGAACGCTGTCAGGTGGCACTACGGTACAAAAAAGTCTCCTTACTCACAATGTAAATTGGGGCATATTCCATGTCCTACCACATTTCAACAATATAGTGTCCATAATAAGGCATATATAAATAAAAATAGTTGCACATTTCAGTACCGGTCATGAACAGACTCAATAAAACCGAGTCTACTGTTTCGTTTATTTGGTGTATCCCTTGCTTCCAAATGATCTAACTTCAGAACTTATTTATTTTCAATATAGCTGGTGTTGTGCCGTGTGGCGGCCGTAAAACGTCTCCCCGTACATCATCATAGTGCAGTTTATATTTTCTGGTCCTTTGGGTTCATGAACCTTTACAGGTATATGAACTATACATATCATGAATAGGACCCATATCAGAACTTATATAATTTGATAGTCAGACCATTTATATTCCAGAAGCAGCTGAAAAAGTGCGTGTTGTGCGGCATATTTTGGCCTTTTCGGCAGTTGACAGCGAAAAAAGTCTAGGCGTTTCCAGTGGCCAATCAGCATTATTTTCTGGTTCTTTTTAAAACTAGCTGCTTTTTACAATAGCAAATACCTACTTATATTTCTTCTAATAAACAATAGTACTTCTTGGAAAAATAATGGCTTAGGACAAAATCCAATCAGAAGCAGCAGAATATTCAATTCTGTACTGAAAGCTCTCCCCAAAGCAAGCACAGCTTTCATAAAGACCAATGTTTTGCTGCTGTGCAACCGTCATGCCTTTGGGTATGTCACAAACCCGCCAAAACAAAGTCGTGTCAATGCTGGCGCATTGCGAACGGTTTTTCTTAATCATACAAACACTCAGAGAACAAACGATAGTGTGTGCACATAAGCAACATTTAGACACTGTGCTTTAGAGCTGTACCTTGTATTTTTACCGTACATTTGCGCGAGTGAGTCATGCAGAATGGCATTGATGATACACAACCATTTATTGCAAACCAGCAAAGAAACAATGTTAGAGCATTTCCTTTACGTTAAAACGTCCTCGAAATTAACTCTTTCGAAAACCAAGCTTCATATAGTGAAATGTTAGGTTGTTGCAGGGACGTACAGTAGTTTTCTGTCCGGAGACATATGTTGTGGGTACTCGTTAAAAACCGCTTAACTGATTCGATTATAACAGATGCCCATAAGAAACGCCTCCTTGAGGCGGTTCATACGAGCACTCATGACCCATACTATTTGCATAAATAAAACGTATGACAATTTAATCGGAAACTGGTCTGCCGCCGCCCATCGGGGCTTGAAGAAATAGATGGGCTGCACGATGCTTCCACGAAGAGCTGAAACCGACCCGTACACGAGTACTGGTAAACCGCTAAGAGGACTTAAGCCTACCCAGGTGAAGCGGTGCGAGTCTGCCCGCCCATGCTTATAAACCCTATTGGTTTCATTGGGCGACAGGGCTTGAGATGTCATTTCATCTCGGTGTCGGGTAAAAGTCCCACAAAATCGGAAGCGACGTCTCCAAAATGACCTAATCAGTGTTGACGGGGACGTTAAACCTCAAATCATTATGCCAACTAATACGTCGAGCAAGGCGCGAGTAAATTCTGTTTATTATAATACAGGGAAGCGCGTTGTTTCACTTTCCGTATGTATGCAAACTGTTCATGAGCACATCAAACACCTTGAACAAACTGCAGAAACTAGTCATACGACACGTTTGTGCCTGCTCATAAGTGTACTCCTTGGTTTCACAAGTCACCATGTACCTCTTCCAGCGCGACCCCATCTCAGTTACCATAAGCAATAATCGTACGAAGTTTCTTCTACACTGAATGCGCCTGAAGAGAATGGGCACATATATAGTGGATGCAAAATAGAAGTGAATGCAATGATCAGACATCGATACAAATTAACCCACAATTGGCATCAGAGACACCAACATGGAAAGAAACACGAACATGAAATAACTAGAACCTAATGGAAACATCACTAGCGGAAAGCCAAACGGACAGTTACTTTCCTACAAAATGGCCAATTGCCTATTCAAAACAAAAATAAAAGCGGCACCCACATTCAAAGACAAACTATAACAAAAATGAAACGCGACAGAAGAGTCGCCTTTGAACTATCAGTCTCTTTCAAATATACTAGTGTTTCCCGCTGTCGATGGGAAAAGACAAGCATTTGTTTCGCAGGGGCAAATTCTTTCCTTTAAGAGCAAGACGCTTTTGCAGAAGGGAAGCGAAGAGGAAATCTGCAGGTTGTGTCCAGCACCCGTTTAAATGCTTGTATAATGGGAACAGTGTAATTTATCATACGACAATCCTCAAGAAAGCACCCCAAAATGCACATTCTACGCACACACGAAGGTGCAAACGAAAAAGTACTTGGATTTTCAAGGCCATGCGTTTTTGATTACTTTTGTTTTATTTTTAGATTTTTTTTCTCTTTTATGCTTTAAAACACGGAACATAGATTGTGGGTACTCGTTAGAACCGCAACAATGAAGCGACTGTAACCAGCACCCACAACCTATGCTTGGCACAGAAATATATCACAGATAATCAGGAGTCAAATGACATTTTAGGAGCCATGAAATATCGCAATATACCACATAGGGCTATTGCCCTTTAATATTACAAAGAAAGTGAAACGCAATCTTCAACTAGCGTTCCGCAAATGAAAAAGTAAATCATTCGTGGTACTGTTAGGCTTTGGGAAACAGTAAATTGGGAATGGCTGATGTGTTTTCAGGTGAAGATCAAACTTCATAATACAACACATAATAAGATAAGGTGGTCAGATTCAAATGCTAAACCGCTGGAGTTAACGATAAACATATTTCAGCGAAAATTAAGCTAGCATGAAAAAGTGCATGGAAGATGAAAAAAAAAAAAAAAAAAAAAAAAAAGTTTTACAGGTATATAGGGAAACATAAAAAAAAATATTTTAATTATATTCCAACTCCTGTTGTATTAAAGCATTTTGCGAGACTTGAACCTCCGCCTGTGATGATTTCGTTTTGTATGCATGTTTTGTTTTTGCCCTGACTCTCGTCTAACCCACTCGGCCATCTCCATAAGCCCATTTATATAACCATTACTGTTATGTTTTATATCTGTCTTTATGTTTATATTTAAAGGGGCACGACTCTAATTGTTTCACTGAGGACATGTTTTTGCATTGGCATGGTGGTATTAGTAGCTTTCCAAGTGCGACCAAATCAATTTTAGCTTAGTTTATAATAGCAGACTTCACACGATAAGCAATGTAAGGACTAAGGAACACAAATAGCTAATTCTTTTGTCTATAAGCAGTACCACCACCGTTTAATATGTAGTCGATATATAATTTCAAATTTTATGACCCTCGAATGTCTTGCACATTACACCAAAATTTGGTGAAAAGCTTTTTCCGACACACGCTGTTGGACCAGCTTACCCTCCATGAAAACTTACTGGAGGTAGGGCGTATGCAATTTGCATGCGAATTCAAGCGGTTTCTCGGTGAGGAGCCGCAAATAGCAGATCTCTCTCTCTTTCTCTCTCTGCATTCTTCCGTAATCTGTCTTAATTTTCCTTTCAAACTCGTTACACAAATGTAACTACTAGCTTTCCCTCAACCTCTCTACAAAGCGAAGTCAATGCAACGTGTTTTGATGTCGGACAACTATAAAACATTAACTTGTTGGGATCTTCCTCGTAATAGGATATACCATCTCCTATTTCTGAGGTACCGGGCTATTTTATATGCTGAAAGATATACAAAACCATCATGTATTTTAAGCAAAGAATGCAGAACCTGATCAGACACCGCTTTCGTACACATATCAGAAATATTCAACTGAAGTTGGTGATGAAAGAACGCTGTCAGGTGGCACTACGGTACAAAAAAGTCTCCTTACTCACAATGTAAATTGGGGCATATTCCATGTCCTACCACATTTCAACAATATAGTGTCCATAATAAGGCATATATAAATAAAAATAGTTGCACATTTCAGTACCGGTCATGAACAGACTCAATAAAACCGAGTCTACTGTTTCGTTTATTTGGTGTATCCCTTGCTTCCAAATGATCTAACTTCAGAACTTATTTATTTTCAATATAGCTGGTGTTGTGCCGTGTGGCGGCCGTAAAACGTCTCCCCGTACATCATCATAGTGCAGTTTATATTTTCTGGTCCTTTGGGTTCATGAACCTTTACAGGTATATGAACTATACATATCATGAATAGGACCCATATCAGAACTTATATAATTTGATAGTCAGACCATTTATATTCCAGAAGCAGCTGAAAAAGTGCGTGTTGTGCGGCATATTTTGGCCTTTTCGGCAGTTGACAGCGAAAAAAGTCTAGGCGTTTCCAGTGGCCAATCAGCATTATTTTCTGGTTCTTTTTAAAACTAGCTGCTTTTTACAATAGCAAATACCTACTTATATTTCTTCTAATAAACAATAGTACTTCTTGGAAAAATAATGGCTTAGGACAAAATCCAATCAGAAGCAGCAGAATATTCAATTCTGTACTGAAAGCTCTCCCCAAAGCAAGCACAGCTTTCATAAAGACCAATGTTTTGCTGCTGTGCAACCGTCATGCCTTTGGGTATGTCACAAACCCGCCAAAACAAAGTCGTGTCAATGCTGGCGCATTGCGAACGGTTTTTCTTAATCATACAAACACTCAGAGAACAAACGATAGTGTGTGCACATAAGCAACATTTAGACACTGTGCTTTAGAGCTGTACCTTGTATTTTTACCGTACATTTGCGCGAGTGAGTCATGCAGAATGGCATTGATGATACACAACCATTTATTGCAAACCAGCAAAGAAACAATGTTAGAGCATTTCCTTTACGTTAAAACGTCCTCGAAATTAACTCTTTCGAAAACCAAGCTTCATATAGTGAAATGTTAGGTTGTTGCAGGGACGTACAATAGTTTTCTGTCCGGAGACATATGTTGTGGGTACTCGTTAAAAACCGCTTAACTGATTCGATTATAACAGATGCCCATAAGAAACGCCTCCTTGAGGCGGTTCATACGAGCACTCATGACCCATACTATTTGCATAAATAAAACGTATGACAATTTAATCGGAAACTGGTCGGCCGCCGCCCATCGGGGCTTGAAGAAATAGATGGGCTGCACGATGCTTCCACGAAGAGCTGAAACCGACCCGTACACGAGTACTGGTAAACCGCTAAGAGGACTTAAGCCTACCCAGGTGAAGCGGTGCGAGTCTGCCCGCCCATGCTTATAAACCCTATTGGTTTCATTGGGCGACAGGGCTTGAGATGTCATTTCATCTCGGTGTCGGGTAAAAGTCCCACAAAATCGGAAGCGACGTCTCCAAAATGACCTAATCAGTGTTGACGGGGACGTTAAACCTCAAATCATTATGCCAACTAATACGTCGAGCAAGGCGCGAGTAAATTCTGTTTATTATAATACAGGGAAGCGCGTTGTTTCACTTTCCGTATGTATGCAAACTGTTCATGAGCACATCAAACACCTTGAACAAACTGCAGAAACTAGTCATACGACACGTTTGTGCCTGCTCATAAGTGTACTCCTTGGTTTCACAAGTCACCATGTACCTCTTCCAGCGCGACCCCATCTCAGTTACCATAAGCAATAATCGTACGAAGTTTCTTCTACACTGAATGCGCCTGAAGAGAATGGGCACATATATAGTGGATGCAAAATAGAAGTGAATGCAATGATCAGACATCGATACAAATTAACCCACAATTGGCATCAGAGACACCAACATGGAAAGAAACACGAACATGAAATAACTAGAACCTAATGGAAACATCACTAGCGGAAAGCCAAACGGACAGTTACTTTCCTACAAAATGGCCAATTGCCTATTCAAAACAAAAATAAAAGCGGCACCCACATTCAAAGACAAACTATAACAAAAATGAAACGCGACAGAAGAGTCGCCTTTGAACTATCAGTCTCTTTCAAATATACTAGTGTTTCCCGCTGTCGATGGGAAAAGACAAGCATTTGTTTCGCAGGGGCAAATTCTTTCCTTTAAGAGCAAGACGCTTTTGCAGAAGGGAAGCGAAGAGGAAATCTGCAGGTTGTGTCCAGCACCCGTTTAAATGCTTGTATAATGGGAACAGTGTAATTTATCATACGACAATCCTCAAGAAAGCACCCCAAAATGCACATTCTACGCACACACGAAGGTGCAAACGAAAAAGTACTTGGATTTTCAAGGCCATGCGTTTTTGATTACTTTTGTTTTATTTTTAGATTTTTTTTCTCTTTTATGCTTTAAAACACGGAACATAGATTGTGGGTACTCGTTAGAACCGCAACAATGAAGCGACTGTAACCAGCACCCACAACCTATGCTTGGCACAGAAATATATCACAGATAATCAGGAGTCAAATGACATTTTAGGAGCCATGAAATATCGCAATATACCACATAGGGCTATTGCCCTTTAATATTACAAAGAAAGTGAAACGCAATCTTCAACTAGCGTTCCGCAAATGAAAAAGTAAATCATTCGTGGTACTGTTAGGCTTTGGGAAACAGTAAATTGGGAATGGCTGATGTGTTTTCAGGTGAAGATCAAACTTCATAATACAACACATAATAAGATAAGGTGGTCAGATTCAAATGCTAAACCGCTGGAGTTAACGATAAACATATTTCAGCGAAAATTAAGCTAGCATGAAAAAGTGCATGGAAGATGAAAAAAAAAAAAAAAAAAAAAAAAAGTTTTACAGGTATATAGGGAAACATAAAAAAAAAATATTTTAATTATATTCCAACTCCTGTTGTATTAAAGCATTTTGCGAGACTTGAACCTCCGCCTGTGATGATTTCGTTTTGTATGCATGTTTTGTTTTTGCCCTGACTCTCGTCTAACCCACTCGGCCATCTCCATAAGCCCATTTATATAACCATTACTGTTATGTTTTATATCTGTCTTTATGTTTATATTTAAAGGGGCACGACTCTAATTGTTTCACTGAGGACATGTTTTTGCATTGGCATGGTGGTATTAGTAGCTTTCCAAGTGCGACCAAATCAATTTTAGCTTAGTTTATAATAGCAGACTTCACACGATAAGCAATGTAAGGACTAAGGAACACAAATAGCTAATTCTTTTGTCTATAAGCAGTACCACCACCGTTTAATATGTAGTCGATATATAATTTCAAATTTTATGACCCTCGAATGTCTTGCACATTACACCAAAATTTGGTGAAAAGCTTTTTCCGACACACGCTGTTGGACCAGCTTACCCTCCATGAAAACTTACTGGAGGTAGGGCGTATGCAATTTGCATGCGAATTCAAGCGGTTTCTCGGTGAGGAGCCGCAAATAGCAGATCTCTCTCTCTTTCTCTCTCTGCATTCTTCCGTAATCTGTCTTAATTTTCCTTTCAAACTCGTTACACAAATGTAACTACTAGCTTTCCCTCAACCTCTCTACAAAGCGAAGTCAATGCAACGTGTTTTGATGTCGGACAACTATAAAACATTAACTTGTTGGGATCTTCCTCGTAATAGGATATACCATCTCCTATTTCTGAGGTACCGGGCTATTTTATATGCTGAAAGATATACAAAACCATCATGTATTTTAAGCAAAGAATGCAGAACCTGATCAGACACCGCTTTCGTACACATATCAGAAATATTCAACTGAAGTTGGTGATGAAAGAACGCTGTCAGGTGGCACTACGGTACAAAAAAGTCTCCTTACTCACAATGTAAATTGGGGCATATTCCATGTCCTACCACATTTCAACAATATAGTGTCCATAATAAGGCATATATAAATAAAAATAGTTGCACATTTCAGTACCGGTCATGAACAGACTCAATAAAACCGAGTCTACTGTTTCGTTTATTTGGTGTATCCCTTGCTTCCAAATGATCTAACTTCAGAACTTATTTATTTTCAATATAGCTGGTGTTGTGCCGTGTGGCGGCCGTAAAACGTCTCCCCGTACATCATCATAGTGCAGTTTATATTTTCTGGTCCTTTGGGTTCATGAACCTTTACAGGTATATGAACTATACATATCATGAATAGGACCCATATCAGAACTTATATAATTTGATAGTCAGACCATTTATATTCCAGAAGCAGCTGAAAAAGTGCGTGTTGTGCGGCATATTTTGGCCTTTTCGGCAGTTGTCAGCGAAAAAAGTCTAGGCGTTTCCAGTGGCCAATCAGCATTATTTTCTGGTTCTTTTTAAAACTAGCTGCTTTTTACAATAGCAAATACCTACTTATATTTCTTCTAATAAACAATAGTACTTCTTGGAAAAATAATGGCTTAGGACAAAATCCAATCAGAAGCAGCAGAATATTCAATTCTGTACTGAAAGCTCTCCCCAAAGCAAGCACAGCTTTCATAAAGACCAATGTTTTGCTGCTGTGCAACCGTCATGCCTTTGGGTATGTCACAAACCCGCCAAAACAAAGTCGTGTCAATGCTGGCGCATTGCGAACGGTTTTTCTTAATCATACAAACACTCAGAGAACAAACGATAGTGTGTGCACATAAGCAACATTTAGACACTGTGCTTTAGAGCTGTACCTTGTATTTTTACCGTACATTTGCGCGAGTGAGTCATGCAGAATGACATTGATGATACACAACCATTTATTGCAAACCAGCAAAGAAACAATGTTAGAACATTTCCTTTACGTTAAAACGTCCTCGAAATTAACTCTTTCGAAAACCAAGCTTCATATAGTGAAATGTTAGGTTGTTGCAGGGACGTACAGTAGTTTTCTGTCCGGAGACATATGTTGTGGGTACTCGTTAAAAACCGCTTAACTGATTCGATAATAACAGGTGCCCATTAGAAACGCCTCCTTGAGGCGGTTCATACGAGCACTCATGACCCATACTATTTGCATAAATGAAACGTATGACAATTTAATCGGACACTGGTCGGCCGCCGCCCATCGGGGCTTGAAGAAATAGATGGGCTGCACGATGCTTCCACGAAGAGCTGAAACCGACCCGTACACGAGTACTGGTAAACCGCTAAGAGGACTTAAGCCTACCCAGGTGAAGCGGTGCGAGTCTGCCCGTCCATGCTTATAAACCCTATTGGTTTCATTGGGCGACAGGGCTTGAGATGTCATTTCATCTCAGTGTCGGGTAAAAGTCCCACAAAATCGGAAGCGACGTCTCCAAAATGACCTAATCAGTGTTGACGGGGACGTTAAACCTCAAATCATTATGCCAACTAATACGTCGAGCAAGGCGCGAGTAAATTCTGTTTATTATAATAGAGGGAAGCGCGTTGTTTCACTTTCCGTATGTATGCAAACTGTTCATGAGCACATCAAACACCTTGAACAAACTGCAGAAACTAGTCATACGACACGTTTGTGCCTGCTCATAAGTGTACTCCTTGGTTTCACAAGTCACCATGTACCTCTTCGAGCGCGACCCCATCTCAATTACCATAAGCAATAATCGTACGAAGTTTCTTCTACACTGAATGCGCCTGAAGAGAATGGGCACATATATAGTGGATGCAAAATAGAAGTGAATGCAATGATCAGACATCGATACAAATTAACCCACAATTGGCATCAGAGACACCAACATGGAAAGAAACACGAACATGAAATAACTAGAACCTAATGGAAACATCACTAGCGGAAAGCCAAAACGGACAGTTACATTCCCACAAAATGGCCAATTGCCTATTCAAAACAAAAATAAAAGTGGCACCCACATTCAAAGACAAACTATAACAAAAATGAACCGCGACAGAAGAGTCGCCTTTGAACTATCAGTCTCTTTCAAATATACTTGTGTTTCCCGCTGTCGATGGGAAAAGACAAGCATTTGTTTCGCAGGGGAAAATTCTTTCCTTTAAGAGCAAGACTCTTTTGCAGAAGGGAAGCGAAGAGGAAATCTGCAGGTTGTGTCCAGCACCCGTTTAAATGCTTGTATAATGGGAACAGTGTAATTTAGCATACGACAATCTTCAAGAAAGCACCCAAAAAATGCACATTCTACGCACACACGAAGGTGCAAACGAAAAAGTACTTGGATTTTCAAGGCCATGCGTTTTTGATTACTTTTGTTTTATTTTTAGATTTTTTTTCTCTTTTATGCTTTAAAACACGAAACATAGATTGTAGGTACTCGTTAGAACCGCAACAATGAAGCGACTGTAACCAGCACCCACAATCTATGCTTGGCACAGAAATATATCACAAAATATCAGGGGTCAAATGACATTTTAGGAGCCATGAAATATCGCAATATACCACATAGGGCTATTGCCCTTTAATATTACAAAGAAAGTGAAACGCAATCTTCAACTAGCGTTCCACAAATGAAAAAGTAAATCATTCGTGGTACTGTTAGGCTTTGGGAAACAGTAACTTGGGAATGGCTGATGTGTTTTCAGGTGACTTGAACCTCTGCCTGTGATGATTTCGTTTTGTATGCATGTTTTGTTTTGGCCACTGACTCTCGTCTAACCCACTCGGCCATCTCCATAAGCCCATTTATATAACCATTACTGTTATGTTTTATATCTGTCTTTATGTTTATATTTAAAGGGGCACGACTCTAATTGTTTCACTGAGGACATGTTCTTGCATTGGCATGGTGGTATTAGTAGCTTTCCAAGTGCGACCAAATCAATTTTAGCTTAGTTTATAACAGCAGACTTCACACGATAAGCAATGTAAGGACTAAGGAGCACAAATAGCTAATTATTTTGTCTATAAGCAGTACCACCACCGTTTAATATGTAGTCGATATATAATTTCAAAGGGGGAGTTCCAAATCTGCCCACGCACAGATTTTCTTGAAACTTCAGTTGTTGTTTACTTTAGGTCTATCAACTATATATATAACTGTGTTTTATTTGATTAATTACTATAGTTCTCAGGAGAGCTCCCTGAGGTAATCCCCTGTAGAGGTCATACACACCTGTGAACTTTTCATTCTTGAATCATCAAGCTCGATTGTTTTCAAATTTTGTTGCTTTGATTGGCAACAGAACTCTATGAGGATTCATTCAATACCAAAAATATAAATGTGTCTAGGTCTTTTAATTTTTCTGATGAATTTATTTACAAAATTTCTTAAATTTTTCATGAAAATTTATAAAAAGTAAAATGTTTATCCCAAGTGTTAGATGTGTTACTGATCTTGTCACCCCAAGATATTGCACATAAAATTGGCCACATATATCCTCTATATAGCAAACAAATTTTAAAAAAATCAGAAACCGTAACATTGTTTTCGATTGCCAGACATGTGTTTAGGTATATATTTGTGATGAAGTCATTTGCAATATCAGGGGACCAGATTTTCTTTAAGTATAATTTTATTGTATTTTTATGACCATATAGTGTCACCATATAATGTAAAGCTTAGCATATGCATTTACGTAATTCCGCCCCTGCAGCCCCCCCCCCCCCCCCCCCCACACACACACACACAAACAAAAATACACTGTTCGACAGAGAATGATTTTTAGTTTGGGTTTTAGATAGTAGATGAGAACATACATTAGCAAAGAGAAAAATATAATGCACTCATGCAATGATCACGATGAGTGTTAGTGTTTACAGCATTGCAAAAGCGGCGGTTATGCTGAACAAGAGCACCGCAAGCGGGTGCCAACGCTCGTCTGCAGTTTCTTTTAGAAAACAAAAGTTCTAAGTCAAATCAAATTGCAAGATGGAGTTATAAAACTTGTAGGGATTGTAGCTCTTGTGATGGTGAGTATGTGTATGAAGTTTCATGAAGGTAGGCCAAATACTTTTGGAAATATGGTCAAGGTTAAGTTTTTTGGTTAATTTTTCGAAAAATAGGTCAAAGTTCAAAGGTCAAGGTCACAGGTCAAAAAGCGTGGTATGACTGAAAAGGTCTTGTCCCAAGGAACATTCATGTGAAGTTGGAAGGCTCTGTTGTGAATAGTATTGAAATAAGAGACAAAAACAATTTAAAAAAAACGGTGAGAAAAGGGGAGATAATTCAATCAAATTGCAAGATGGAGTTATAAAACTTGTAGGGAATGTAGCTCTTGTGATGGTGAGTATGTGTATGAAGTTTCATGAAGGTAGGCCAAATACTTTTGGAAATATGGTCAAGGTTAAGGTTTTCGGTTAAATTTTCGAAAAATAGGTCAAAGTTCAAAGGTCAAGGTCACAGGTCAAAAAGCGTGGTATGACTGAAAAGGTCTTGTCCCAAGGAACATTCATGTGAAGTTGGAAGGCTCTGTTGTGAATAGTATTGAAATAAGAGACAAAAACAATTTAAAAAAAACGGTGAGAAAAGGGGAGATAATTCAATCAAATTGCAAGATGGAGTTATAAAACTTGTAGGGAATGTAGCTCTTGTGATGGTGAGTATGTGTATGAAGTTTCATGAAGGTAGGCCAAATACTTTTGGAAATATGGTCAAGGTTAAGGTTTTCGGTTAAATTTTCGAAGAATAGGTCAAAGTTCAAAGGTCAAGGTCACAGATCAAAAAGTGTGGTATCACTGAAAAGGTCTTGTCCCAAGGAACATTCATGTGAAGTTTGAAGGCTCTGTTGTGAATAGTATTAAAATGAGAGCAAAAAATGTGTTTCAGAAAAAAATTGGAAAAGGGGAGATAATTCAGCCAAAATCAACAATGTTGTTATGGTCCTTGGTCAAAATGTAGCTCTTGTGATGATGAGTGTGTGTATGAAGTTTCAGGAGGCTAGGTCTAATACTTTTTAAGTTATAGCCAAGGTTAAGTTTTTTTGGAACGACGCAGGACGACGCAGGACGACACAGGACGACGCCTGACGACTACGCAGACGCCGGAGTGATGACAATAGCTCGAAAGTTTTTTTTCAAAAAACAGACGAGCTAAAAAATGTATTATGACACAATAGGAATAGGACAAGGTGGATATTTTTTACTCTATTTTATTTGGTCTTTTTTTAAACCCGCAATAAAAAGATATTAATGTCAGTAATACACAATGGTGTATTGAGTTTGCTTAATAAATTACTTTCATAATCCTGTTGTTTCCTTAATTGTTTTTATTGTCCACATTTCCCTCTTTAAAATAAAACACCAATCAATAATTTGCCATCTGTGAAAGGACAGGCTGATTTTCTGATTAGTTCTTATTATTGGTCAGTCCATGCATTGGTATTTTTTCTTTCATCACTTGGTCAAAGAGACTCGCACGTCGCCCCCCCCCCCCCCCAACACACACATCAAAGGATTTGTGAGACCATTAAAAGCATTTTCTGCATTTTTTCTAGGTTCATTATAACATAGGCAAAAGTGTTTGCTGCAATGTTTTAGTCTTCAAAATAAATGCATAACTAGTCACACTGAAACTGTTTGCTCATTTATCATCTTGCATACACTTCCCGAAATGATATAGGTGGAAGGCAAGTTGTTGTAAAACATTTATTTGATAGCTGATATTGTATTTAGATGCTGAAATACCATTTGTATGTATAGTCTTATGTATGCAATACTTGTCATCTATGTTAAGTTTTCTGGCTCTGTATTCATCGGTTTTACAAATAGTTTGTTTGTATTGAGGTTTAACATCCCCGTTAAGACCATTTAGGTCATTTTGGAGATGCTGCTTCCAAGTTTGTGGGACTTGTTCCCGACATTGAAATGAAATGATATCTCAAGCCCTGCCACCCTATGAAACTACAAGGCTTATATACATTGGACGGCCTGACTCACACCACTTTGCCTGGGCAAGCTTAGTCCTTCTAAGCGGTTTACCAGTACTCATGTTTGGTTAGTCTTAGCTCTGTGTGGAAGCAACATGCAGCCAAATCAATTTCTTCAAGCCCAATTGGACGGGGGTGAAGATTTACAAATGGCATGAATCACTTGTTTGCTGTACCACTAGCACATTGGCTGAATCAAATCAGTGCAGCTGGCTTCACATTTTCTAAAGTACTGCTAACACATGTACTGTTTGCTATTTTAAATTGTGAAAGTGTTTGAAAGTTGAATTTAGTCTTCTATATTATATTAATTAATGCTTTCCAAAAATAACTGCTTGTTTTCTGGATCATATTTTAGAACATAGGTGATCATATTTAAGAGTATAACTTTCTTACAAGGTGACAGTTAGTGCGATTGAAGTAGACTGAAGGGGCATTGGCAGAGTGAGCCAAAATCAACAGTACCATTTTGTCTACAGTAATCTGTGTTTTCAGTGGGCCAAAAGATCAGAAAATATTGTCTGTGTTATTATGACCTACCTGGCTGAAACATAATACAAACATCATTATTCTTGGCCATTCAAGCAACCTGTGTCATTCCAGTATGACAATCAGACTTTTCAAACTTTTTAAGATTACTGCATCAGTTAAATACATACTTATTAGAGTCAAGTAAAATTGTCTGGTTTACAGAACCATCCAGTTTACTTGCCATTTCAACAATCTTTGTCATACTAAGCTTCAGCATTCCCTCCACTTCTATTTAGAATTACATTAATGCAAAAACGCTTGTTCTAAAATGAAGTATTTTTAAATAAGATCTGATTGAATTGTTAACGACAGCTCGAAATGAATTGTGTTTTTGGTGTTCATCAGGGCATCATAATTGATACAAATGCTGATTATATGAGCTCATACTATACACCATCATATAAACATACATATATTCATGTTTATTATATACTGGCGAGCAATTTTTCGATTGAAAATGTCGCACCATATGATATCTACAAATGGTTTGAAACAATTCAAAACTCTGACCATTACTATTCAATGTTCAAATGCGGTATGTTACCGGTCTCAGATTTTCAAGAAAGTTTGATAAAATGTTCTACATATATATGGTCAATTTTCATATTAAAATGATGGGGTGACAAGAACTGCAACAGTGTGAAATCAATCGTCAAACATACTCCAAAAGATTTTATGGTTGTGAATTCTGGGGTCTGCTCCATATGAAATTGAGCATGGTGTATCGAACATTGCCTAAACAATGCTAAATGTGATACAAAGATAATCACAGTTGACTACAGTGATGCCTGAGAACAAAATAACCCCAAAACATCAAAAGGTGGAATGTATATATATACTAGTTTGGGGGTACCCCTACTTTCAGATGTGGACATAAACAAAACATTGTAGATTTATAACGAAAACAGATATAAGAGTGAAATAGCTAAATAATGAATAGTCATTTACCAAGCAGTAATTATGCACAATATCATGGAAATCTGTGCGTGGGCAGAACCCTATGGAAATTTACTATAGGCTGGAACTCCCCCTTTTATGAACCTCGAATGTCTTGCACATTACACCAAAATTTGGTGAAAAGCTTTTTCCGACACACGCTGTTGGACCAGCTTACCCTCCATGAAAACTTACTGGAGGTAGGGCGTATGCAATTTGCATGCGTATTCAAGCGGTTTCTCGGTGAGGAGCCGCAAATAGCAGATCTCTCTCTCTCTCTCTCTGCATTCTTTCGTAATCTGTCTTAATTTTCCTTTCAAACTCGTTACACAAATGTAACTACTAGCTTTCCCTCAACCTCTCTACAAAGCGAAGTCAATGCAACGTGTTTTGATGTCGGACAACTATAAAACATTAACTTGTTGGGATCTTCCACGTAATAGGATATACCATCTCCTATTTCTGAGGTACCGGGCTATTTTATATGCTGAAAGATATACAAAACCATCATGTATTTTAAGCAAAGAATGTAGAACCTGATCAGACACCGCTTTCGTACACATATCAGAAATATTCAACTGAAGTTGGTGATGAAAGAACGCTGTCAGGTGGCACTACAGTACAAAAAAAATCTCCTTACTCACAATGTAAATTGGGGCATATTCCATGTCCTACCACATTTCAACAAGTCTAAAGTGTCCATAATAAGGCATATATAAATATAAATAGTTGCACATTTCAGTACCGGTCATGAACAGACTCAATAAAACCGAGTCTACTGTTTTCGTTTATTTGGTGTATTCCTTGCTTCCAAACGATCTAACTTCAGAACTTATTTATTTTCAATGTAGCTGGTGTTGTGCCGTGTGGCGGCCGTAAAACGTCTCCCCGTACATCATCATAGTGCAGATTATATTTACTGGTCCTTTGGGTTCATGAACCTTTACAGGTATATGAACTATACATATCATGAATAGAACCCATATCAGAACTTAAATAATTTAACAGTAAGACCATTTACATTCCAGAAGCAGCTGAAAAAGTGCGTGTTGTGCGGCATATTTTGGCCTTTTCGGCAGTTAGTGTCAACAAACCCATACCGCAGCGAAAAAAGTCTAGGCGTTTCCAGTGGCCAGTCAGCATTATTTTCTGGTTCTTTTAAAACCAGCTGCTTTTTACAATAGCAAATACCTACTTATATTTCTTCTAATAAACAATAGTACTTCTTAGAAAAATAATGGCTTAGGACAAAATCCAATCAGAAGCAGCAGAATATTCAATTCTTTACTGAAAGCAAGCACAGCTTTCATAAAGACCAATGTTTTGCTGTTCTGCAACCGTCATGCCTTTGGGTATGTCACAAACCCGCCGAAAAAAAGTCATGTCAATGCTGGCGCATTGCGAACGGTTTTTCTTAATCATACAAACACTCAGAGAACAAACGATAGTGTGTGCACATAAGCAACATATAGACACTGTGCTTTAGAGCTGTACCTTGTATTTTTACCGTATATTTGCGCGAGTGAGTCATGCAGAATGGCATTGATGATACACAGCCATTTATTGCAAACCAGCAAAGAAACAAAGTGAGAGCATTTCCTTTACGTTAAAAAGTCCTCGAAATTAACACTTTCGAAAACCAAGCTTCATATAGTGAAATGTTGGGTTGTTGCAGGGACGTACAGTAGTTTTCTGTCCGGAGACATATGCTGTGGGTACTCGTTAAAAAACAGCTTAACTGATTCGATTTTAACAGGTGCCCATAAGAAACGCCTCCTTGAGGCGGTTCATACGAGCACTCATGACCCATACTATTTGCATAAATAAAACGTATGACAATTTAATCGGAAACTGGTCGGCCGCCGCCCATCGGGACTTGAAGCAATAGATAGGCTGCACGATGCTTCCACGAAGAGCTGAAACCGACCCGTACACGAGTACTGGTAAACCGCTAAGAGGACTTAAGCCTACCCAGGTGAAGCGGTGCGAGTCTGCCCGTCCATGCTTATAAACCCTATTGGTTTCATTGGGCGACAGGGCTTGAGATGTCATTTCATCTCGGTGTCGGGTAAAAGTCCCACAAAATCGGAAGCGACGTCTCCAAAATGACCTAATCAGTGTTGACGGGGACGTTAAACCTCAAATCATTATGCCAACTAATACGTCGAGCAAGGCGCGAGTAAATTCTGTTTATTATAATAGAGGGAAGCGCGTTGTTTCACTTTCCGTATGTATGCAAACTGTTCATGAGCACATCAAACACCTTGAACAAACTGCAGAAACTAGTCATACGACACGTTTGTGCCTGCTCATAAGTGTACTCCTTGGTTTCACAAGTCACCGTGTACCTCTTCCAGCGCGACCCCATCTCAGTTACCATAAGCAATAATCGTACGAAGTTTCTTCTACACTGAATGCGCCTGAAGAGAATGGGCACATATATAGTGGATGCAAAATAGCCCTTCCAAGAGTCATGAAATAAACCATTTTATCATATGGCGTCGCGTCTGACAATGTAATAACGCCATGTACATGGTATTAAATTAGATAATCCACTATAGTGGATTAAATATGCAAATTAGTTAGATACGCGCCGTAACGTACTACGTACGACGTCTTTAACGACGTCGCGTACTCATGACAGGTTATTGACTTTTTTTTTATAAAAAATAAAGCGAATACAAGGCGTTTTAAATGTCATATGATAAACAAATTTTGCATTCATACTTATGTATTATTAAATTTATTAAACTCGTTGAGAAAAGGGATAAAATGCGAAGGCTATCATTTTATACCTTTTCCTCAACTCGTCCAATAAAATCATTAATACATATCCACTCATATACTATTTATAATAGCCCTGAGAGGAGTTCATTTTGTGCAGCACATACAACTTTCATGAATTTCATGAACAAACTAAATACTGCAAATATACATTTGGCAATTCGCTGAGTTTCTTTAGTAGAACGTTTCTCTACTAAGTTTTCCCTTGCATTTCGTTTCGGCAAGGAAATTAGTATCTGGTAGCAAACATTCTGCTATTCATTGATAATAGATCAATATTGATCAGCTAAGTTCTCCCTTGCATTTCGTTTCGGCAAGGTAACTAGTATTTGGTAGCAAGCGTTCTGCTATTCATTAGTAAATCAATATTGATCAGCTAATTCCAAGAGTTAAAATGTTCCTTTTCTTGTGTGAAACAGGAGATTCCACGCCAAGGAGGTACAAATTTAAGTGATCCTGGTGGTCTTCTCGATGGGCATGGCCGACCTATGGTGCATTTAAAATACCATAATATAATAATTATAGTTTCTATAGTTCATGTATATATTTGTATATTATGTTATGTTTAGCCGTTTGTACTTTCACGTTTTCTGTTTGCAGTTGCTATGCTCTCCAATTGTGTAGGAAAATAAATTATCTATCTATCTATCTATATTTTTTACAAATTTCGAAATTTGTGTTTTCCCGATAGATTTATAATAATTAAATGATTTATGACATAAGCCCCGTCATACGAAAACCCGTATTCGGGGTTCGCGACGAGGTAAGGCACATAGCGGCCTACTCAATCACACAGAATAGCAAGAATCAGGAAATTTTACAGTCGAACTTCAATGGCTCGAACACCCTTGGAACCATGAGAATTCGTTCGAGATAGGGGTAGTTCGAGCCACCGAGGGTTGATATTAGAGCCAGGCATAATATGGACGGATATCTTCTCAATTTTCTTCAAAATAAATGTATGCTGTGTGCATTCATTAGAATCGCCTCATCGAGGCGATTCTAATGAGTACACACAACATACATTTTCAAGTTCAAATAAGAAAGACACGTGGTAAACGAGCCATCGGTGTTCCAGACATCGAAGTTTCACAGAAACTTGAGGTATTCTTTTAAAGAAAGAGCGAACTTAAAGGTGCTGACCAGACAGCGCAGATGCGCAGGCTGCTCTGCGCCGCTGTTGTTCGCATTATACAAAAAACCGGTCCTTTTCATGACGCGGTTCACATATGTACATGTATACATGGTTATTACCAAAAGGCAAAAAAAGTTTAATTAACATTTCTATTTCCTTATAATACATGTATTTTATATTTTACTGATCAGAATTTAGTTAGTTGCTGCCCAAGGCGTGAGTTATTGCTTGGTGTTTACATGTACAGGAGGTTTCTGGCTGCTGACTTTTTATTCTGAGAAATAAAAATTCTTCGTTTGTTGACTATAATAAGTCCGTTTGGATCAAGACTTTATAACCTGCAGAGTGACTTAAGTGAATTTTGAATGACGGATTATACAGCATGGATTAATTGTATTAATACCAAAATGGCACTTAACATTATGAAGGTACGTAATTAGCAGCAACTGAGCATGTGTCCGATTTTTTAAATTTTTAAAAGTAGCTCTTATCATTACATTACAATACAGTGAAATTCCGCTCTTAACCCTTCTCTTGCTGAGTATTCATTTTAGCCACACCCATCTCTGACTTTGAACCAATCAGATTACTTGATGTAATTTATTCCTACAAATTCATAAACTGAATGTCAAACAGTGTAGATCCTGATCAGATGGCTTCTTTAGAAGCCATCTGATCTGGATCTACACTGTTTGCAAAGATAGGGGTTGTCGTGAACATCAAGATATGGGTTAAGACCAGCTGAAAAATAAGACAAGTTCTGCTTGTAAACGCATATTTCTCCGCTCGGGCCACTTTATGTGAGACTATATGAATATCTGATATGGGGTTCTGTTGTAGATGGACTTTTCCAACCCGAGGGATGACGGTGCTGAGGGTAACCAAGGCTATGCCGAAGTTCTGCTAAGCACGGTCATCCCGAGGGTTGGAAGCGTTGCTGAACCGTAAAAAAATTACGCCGTGAAGTTCCCCACAGCACGTGAAGAATTGGAACCAATACGTCACGGATTTCATACTAATATTTCTCACGTGTTAGAGAACTACGCACGTAGCCAAATTTCATGTAGCAATGCCCCCCCCCCCCCCCCCTCCTCCTCCCCGCTCCATCCAAAGCTGATGCATTTTGCATTCGATTCCAGTTCTCCGGCACATGCATCCCATAATTTTATAAACGTGGAAGGAAATTCCAATGTTTTACTGTTGTAACTTCTGGGACAAGAGTAAGAATGCTTAAGATGAATCGAGTTGTGAGAAAACCTTTCCATCGTGGTTTCGACTAGACCCGCCAGCCTGTGTAACTATAAAAGCAAGTCTATTTGTAATTAATATGTGGTTTCTGCTAGGAGGGGTTTCCGCTTCCTCTTGGTGCTTGGGATAGGCTGCGTTGTTTACTTGTGTCGGGAAATAGCTTATAAAGCTAATGTTGTTTGTTGTTATATGACCGACGTAAAATACAAATTCGTGTATCTTGTACCTTGTATCTTGACACTCGTTCACGCCCCAAAAAGCACAGGTCACATGTGTGACGAATACTTACTTTTATTTTATATTTTACTTTTGGTCCTTTGAGATCAGCGTGAATATTCTGAGAATTCAGAAATAAATTATTGGTTTAGACTCATATTCTAGACAGGTTTTTAATTATTTGGACCCCATTTTGATTTATATCAGTCTTTGTATCGACTGCCTATTCGAAATTCGCAAAATTGCAGTATGTTTTCTCTGGCTTCATTTGCCGGATCATTACAGGGTCACTGATTTGTTTGTTTGTACTGGAGTTTTACGGCCCAGTCAACACTATTTAGGTCATTTTTGAGCCGGTCAGTTTACCTATCAACACTTTCCTGGGCAGGCTTATACGTAAGCGGTTAACCAGTACAGTGCACATTCTTTCGCCAGAAAACAGGGTCACTGATGAGGCTTTATTAGCCGAAACTACGTAGTATGACCCATCTTCTTTCTTATGAATGTTTTCATTGCTCTTAAAGGAACTCATTTTTGATTTTTATTTACCAATTCTTTACACGTCAGAAATTAACAACGAATTCTTCACATGTGTGAGGTATTGGTACCATTCCTTCACTTGTGTGAGGAAATGTTACCAAGAAAAAGTCGCACCAGTTCTTCAAAGGTGTGACGAATACTTACCAATTCTTCACACGTCAGAAATTATCAACATGAGAAATTTGAGCACACATTTTAGACCACAAAATTTATCGAAACTGACCATACGTAAATTTCACATTTGGCAATTGTGACGTATTGGTACCAATTCTTATTATGGGTGTGAAATTTCATAAAATGAGAAATTTACGGTTCAACAAAGCTGCGTCGCGAAATTCTTGTCTCCATTGATCTCTGACCAGTGTAGATATAGAATAATCAACTCTGATATAAAACCCCAGTGGTTTCTCTGGCCTCGGACTAAGCCTGACACGATTAATCGTATAATCGATTAATCGATCGATAAATTCCACAAAAATGATTATCATTTCTGCTTTGCTTTTAATCGATTACTTGATAGGTACAATTTGCTACCAAAGTTATGCCTAAAATAGCTGGATGAGTGGCAAACAGTGCAGACCCTGATGGGTCTACACTGTTTGCTCAGGCCTGTCTGTTCAAATTTACATATGGTAAAGTGCAACATATGGTAAGAGTCATGCTCAGACAGAAAGCCAGACAGGTAAAGTGATGACGAAAACCACAGCGATTACTAATCGATTATCGATCGCAACGACAAGACTGATAATCGATTATGTTTCAGCTCCGATTAGCCAGCCCTACCTCGGACCCAGTATGCATGTATATTGGGTCCGTGCTCTTACTTAGACAACGAAGATATTGATGACACGTCTTGTCAAATCTACAACGCTTCCTACATTTCTAGGTGTTAAGTAATGCATACGAGAAGCTAAAAGCCCTTTCCATTTTGAATTTCTATTGTGGCTTCCGCTATTTTCTTTTCTTTAAACTGAGTTCTTCCGAAAAAGGGTTCGTGAATCTAATTTTAGAGAAAACACTCATTGCGATAATATCCGTGTGCTAAAATGTGTTGTTGTTGTTGTTGATTCGAGGTGTAACGTCCCGGGCAACACTGTATATGTCATTTTGGAGACGTTGCTTCCAATTTTGTGGGACTTTTGCCCGACATTGAGATGAAATGACATCACAAGCCCTGTCGCCCAATAAAACCAATAGAGTTTATAAGCATGGACGATCCGACATGCACCGCGGTTCCTGGACAGGCTTAGATCCTCTAAGCGGTTTACCAGTACTAGTGTGCGGACGGTTTCAGCTCTACGAGGAAGCATCATGCAGCCCATCTATTTCTTCAAGCCCCGATGGGCGGGGGCGGACATATCTCTAGAATAAGCATTTTCCAGATGAAAGAAATTGATGTTATTTTCTTATTGAGGCGGTTCTAACGAGGACCCACAATGTATGCTTTTGAACAAAAATAAGAAAAAATAGGGTCAATGGTTTAATTTTAGAGAAAACTCTCCTGGCGATAACACATCCGTGTGCTAAAATGTGTGAAAATTGGGTCATATCTCTCCAGATGAAAGAAATTGATGTTATTTTCTTATTTCTTGTCAAAACATAGATTGTAGGTGCTCGTTAGAGCCGCCTCATTGAGGCGGTTCTAAGGAGGACCCACAATATATGTTTTCGAACAAAAATAAGCAAAAAGGGGTTAAGGGTTAGAGGAAATTCTCGTTGCCATAACATACCAATGTGCTAAAATGTGTGAAAATCAGTGGCGTCATATTTCTAGAATTAGCATTTTCCAGATGAAAAAAAAAATGATGTTATGTTCTTATTTCTTGTCAAGCATAGATTATGGGTGCTCGTTAGAACCGCCTCATTGAGGCGGTTCTAACGAGCACCCACAATATACGCTTTTAAAAAAAAAATAAGGAAAAAGGGGTCAATGGTTTAATTTTAGAGAAAACTCTGCTGGCGATAACACATCCGTGTGCTAAAATGTGTGAAAATGGCGTCATATCTCTCCAGATGAAAGAATTTGATGGTATTTTCTTATTTCTTGTCAAAACATAGATTCTGGGTGCTCAATAGAACCACCTCATTGAGGCGGTTCTAACGAGGACCCACAATATATGGTTTTGAACAAAAATCCCTGTTTTCTCTTTGTAAAGTGAGATTTAAAGTGGTGTTGAGTAAAAGGACTTGTTTACACGATTTGATCGACAGAGTGGATAAATATAGATCAATCTTCGGTGAAGTTGACACATGTCGAGCATGCACCCCCCCCCACCCCCTCCGCCCCCACCTGCCCCACCCCGCAAAAAATGTTTATTTCTGGTATAAGAAATAAATAAAGGAATTTAAGAAGTACTCACATGTTAGAAAATGACTAAGTTCATAATGCGATAAAAAAGTGACAAGAAAAGACCTAACAGTTATATCCTAAGTAATGCACACCCTAATACCATACAGAAAACATATGCGAAGTTTGAAAATGATTGGTACAAAAAAGTAAGATGAGTTGAACTCACATAGTATCTATTTTAAAAGTAAATGGACCTGGAAAAAATAAGTTAAAAAAGTGAAAAAAGTTGACAAGAAACTAAAGGTGGAAAACCCCAAAAGTAAAATGCAAAATTTCAAATCATGAGCCATGGCAAACTGTAAGAGGAGTTGCGCTCACAAATTACCTATTCTAAAAATAGATGGACATAGAAAGAAAAAAAAAACTTGTACAATTGGGAAAAGTTGATAAAAAAATAAAGCAAGGATAACCTATCGGTTTGGCTCACCTGCACGCTTTGCAGGAAGACATAGGCGTGCAAGTTTCCGTCCGTTCGTCCGTCATTCCGTCTGTCTGTCTGTTGGTCTTTCCGTCAATATTTTATTTGGGTGTTTTGTGAGCGCAACTTCTCTGTTTTTTATTAATTGATTATCCAATATTGCACAAGGTCAACCAATATTCAAAAATCATAAATCATGTTTTTAATTGCGTCAATTAATAAAATTGTCATTAATCAAGTAATTTCGTGTTGGCCCAGTTACAGGTCCTCGGTCAGCTGTATTGGCCTCGGCCTTCGGCCTCGTGCCAATACAGCAGACCTCGGACCTGTAACTGGGCCAATATTAAATTACTTGATTAATAACATTAAATTACAGATCATTTTGAAACTTTGCAGTTGTTTTTGTCATGGTCGGAAGATGTGCGTGTGGTTTTGGTGGTTATCCTCCGTTTATTTTTCAACTTTTTCCACTTTTTTATCTTAGATTTTTTTTCAGCTCAAATACTATTAGAATAGATACCTTGTGAGCGCAACTCTTACAGTTTTTTTTTTACCTTTGACCTCAGCCCATGACCCCAGTTCAGATCAAAATTTGGATATCTTCATGCACATCTGCAGTCCCTAAGCAATATGTGTAGCAACCATACGTGAAGAAATAATGAAGTAGTTCCATTCACAAGCATTATCTTGAAGTTTTGACCTTTGATCTCACCCCATGACCCCAGTGGTTCAGACCAAAATTTAGATACACTTATGCACATCTGCAGTTCCTAAGCAATATGTGTACCAAGTTTGGTTATCATAGGGCAAGAAATAAAAAAAATACAAATAGTTGCATTCACTGGCATTTTCTTGAAAATCTGAACTTTGACCTCACCCCACAACCACAGGGGTTCAGATCACAATTTGGATACCCTTATGCACATCTGTAGTTCCTAAGCAATATGTATACCAAGACGGATGGACGGACAGACGAACGGACGGACGGACTTCGGGACGTACACCCGTGACGAAACTAATATACCCGTTTTAGCTCACCTGTCTCATAGTGACAAGGTGAGCTTTTGTGATCACTTTTCGTCCGTCGCCCGTCGTTAGTGCGTGCTTGCGTGTGTGCGTGTGTCCGTAAACAATTTCTTCAAACAACATCTCCTCCTAAACCACTGATCGGATTTTGACCAAACTTCACAGGAATGATCCTTAGGTGGTCCCCTTTCAAAATTGTTGAAATGGTTCTGGTCAGTTGCACATCTAGGTCACATGTGCTAAAAATAGATTTTTAATAAAAACTTAGAAAAAATCTTTTTCTCTGAATCGCAATGTCCAGGTCTTTGATATTTGGTATGGAGCTTCATCTAGTGGACCTCTACCAAGATTGTTCAAATTATAGCCCTGGGGCCACAAAATTCCCCAAAGCAGGGGTCCACTGGTTTTACATAGACTTCTATATGGAAAACCATCTTTTCTGAAACCAAAAGGCTCAAGTATTGTATTGTTAGTAAGACTGACTACAGGTACACTAGGACCTAACTATCAGTGTCCAAATACATATGTAGTGACATACACAAGTCAGCTCTGTATTGTCACAGGGAACCACTGACTCATGTGTCTACTCTTATTTTCTAAACATTGCTTATGATCATCTGGTGACAGGTGAGCGATACAGGGCCATCTTGACCCTCTTGTTTTTGTTGTTGCTGTTTTATTTTAGCTCACCAGAGCCGACGGCTCCGGGGCAGCTTACAGGATAGGTAGTTGTCCGTCGTCGTCTGCGTCTGCGTCCGTCAACAATTTCAAACGACATCTCCTCTGAAGCCACTGGGCCAATTGGGCCTAAATTTTATCTGTAGCATCCTTGGGCTAGGGGATTGAAAGTTTGTGTTTTTTATGAAAATCGGCTCATCAGTTTGGTTGCTATGGTAACTTATAATTGCCATAGACTTATAATTGGGAAAATTGAAAAATGGCATTTACTGCCAAGCCTCTGCAGATATTTTGACAAAACTTTCATAGAAATGTTCGTTAGGCAATCTACTATCTGCCATAGGCTTTTAGGCCTATGATCATTTTTATTGGTTGCCATGGAAACCAAAATGCAAAAAAAAAAAAAAAAAAAAAAAATAGAAAATAAATACTTAAAAAATAATCTCCACAGAAATCATATGCTCTAGGAGGCTGAGACTTTATGAAAATATTCACAATATTTGCCTTTACAGGTTTTGTGTTTTTCATGAAATTTGGCCATTTAGTTTGGTTGCTATGGCAACTTAGAGTTTCCATTGACAACTGAAAAATGGCATCTACTGCCAAGTCGTTGCAGATATTTTGTCAAAACTTACATAGAAATGTTCCTTGGGTAAACTTCTCTTAGCCATATGCTTTTACGTCCACCTGGAGGTCCCCTAGCTTGTTGGGGGTGGGGGGGGATGCCCCGCCCCCTCCACTTCATAAAATGCCTTATATCTCAGAAACGTTACAGATCCCCACCCCTAAACCATATATATTCTTGTTTCTTATGATAAGATGCATTAAGTGACACCAACCTGGGGGTCCCCCGGGATGTGCCCGGGACATGCCCCGACCACTCCACTTCATAAAAGGCCATTTATCTCAGAAACCATTCAGATCCCCACACCTAAACCATATATATTCTTGTTCCTTATGATAAGACGCATTAAGTGACACCAACCTGTAGGTCCCCAGGGATGTGTCGGGGACATGCCCCACCCCTCCACTTCATAAAATGCCATTTCTCTCAGAAACCATTGAGATTCCCACCCCTAAACCATATATATTCTCATTCCTTATGATAAGTTGCATTCGGTGTCACCAACTTGGGGGCCCCCGGGATGTGCCGGGGCCATGCCCAACCCCCTCCACTTCATAAAAGGCCAAATATTCTAGAAACCTTACAGATTCCCACCCCTAAACCATATATATTCTCATTCCTTATGATAAGTTGCATTCGGTGTCACCAACTTGGGGGCCCCCGGGATGTGCCGGGGCCATGCCCAACCCCCTCCACTTCATAAAAGGCCAAATATTCTAGAAACCTTACAGATTCCCACCCCTAAACCATATATATTCTTGTTCCTTATGATAAGACACGTTCAGTAACACCAACCTAGGGGTCACCCAGGGTGCACCCGGGCCATGCTCCATCCCTCGACTTCACGAAAGACCATATAGCTGAGAAACTGTTCTGAGCCCCACCCCTAAACCAAATATATTCTTGTTCCTTATGATAAGATGCAATAAGTGACACCAGCATGCGGGTCCCCCGGGGTGCCATGGGCCATGCACCACCCCTTTACTTCATTAAAATCCATATATCTCAGAAACCGTTCATATCCCCACCCCTTAACCATATATATTCTTGTTCCTTATGATAAGACTCTACTTCATAATATGCCATATTTCTCAGAAACCATTCAAATCCCCACCCCATAATCACATATATTCTTGTTCATTGTTATTAGACACATTCAGTCACCCGGCTTATGGGGGTGGGGTGTGTGTGTGTGTGGGGGGGGGGGGGCATTTCTTTCTCTGCCACTTCATAAAAGGGCCTCATATCTCAGAAATCATTCAGATCCGCACCGTTTAACCACATATACACTTGGTCCTTATGATAAGACATATTCAGTGACAACAATCTTGGGCTTTTCTGGGATCTGCCATGCCTGAATCCCTCAATTGCTTAAAAGGCCTTACATCTCAGAACCATAAATATCCCCACTGCTAAACCAGACATATATATGTCTCTGTTCCTTTTGATAAGACGCATTTAGTGACACCAACCAGGGCTCCATTGGGTCCATGCTCCACCCTCTCTACTTTATAAAACACCTAATATATCAGATACAGTCCACATGGGTGCTCCTTTGGGTATGGGGTTTGTTTGGGAGACTTTATAATTGGTAGATTAAAATCATATCATGTTATAATACATGGCTGCCATTGGACAGTGTCCACCTGAGCTCTGGTTTATGAAATTTGGCACTTTGGTTTGTTTAGAAGCCTCCGTGGTGTAATGGGTAACCCTACTCGCCTTGTAAACCAGGGATCACAGGATAGATCATGGGCTTCTCCAGACTTTCGGACGAGTCTCTAAACCGAGGTCCGTATGACCTTAGCTGTTGGTGGGACCTAAAACTCAAACACTCACTCTTTGGTTTGTTTGCTATAGCAAGTTAAGAGTTTGCATTGACTTATTATAGGGAAAATTGAAAAATAACATTAATGCTTTTCAAAATATTTTGTGACAGAAATGTTCCTTTAATAATGTTCTTTTTTCAAGCGACATCAGAATCTCATCGGGTCCAAATTTTATCTGTAGCATCCTTGGGCACAGGGCTTCCATGGTTTATTAAAATACATTGCTGCCAGTGGGTAGTGCCCCCCCCCCCCCACCTGAGATCTGGTGAGCATTGTGGCCCATGGGCCTCTTGTTTACAGTAAATGCGGGTATAATTAAGAAATGAATTTTATATTTCTGCTGTTCATGAAAAAATGAAACCGGCAGTGGGTCGCCTGCAAAGTAAATGAACCCGTAATACTTTGCTAGCGACCCAGAAATAAAGAGTTTATTTCTTATATTTACATTCTTTGCTCCTCATTACTGGGCGAAAATTGCTTATAGGGCAAACTTTTAAAGCTGAAAAACATATACACGCTTTTTCCTACAAAGAGCGTTACAACATTGACGTTGCAAACGCCCAATCAGACCGCAGAGAACAATGGTTTAGACTGACGTCACTTGACGTTACTGAAAGTCATGTGACTCGATGCGTTCATGAAAGTATGAACTACATTGTTTTCTATAGGTTTACATTAGGCTTTACACTGAAAACGTAAATATTTCAGAAATGGATATTATTTTTCTGCTGTTCATGAAAATATGAACGCAGTGGGCCGCCTGCAAAGTGGATGAACCCCGAAGATGATCAAGTAAGCTCCGTTAGCGACCCACTGTCGTTCATACTTTTATGAACAGCAGAAACATCAATTTTATTTCTTATTAAACCCGCTTTTTTGTAAAATTAAAGCTGTTCATGATATGATTGTGCCGCGTTGGCGACGTCAACGCTGTTCCGCTCTTTGTAGTAAAAACAGCGTGCAAATGTTTTTCAGCTTTAAAAGTTTGCACTATAAGCATTTGTTTGCCCTTCGGGGTTCATTCACTTTGCAAGCGACCCACTGCGTTTATACTTTCATGAATAGCAGAAAATTCATTTCTAAAACAAATCACAGGGAAGAAGAGCGTAAGGCGAAAAGCAGCCGTTTATGACGTCACTCGAAGATTCTATGACGCTAGACGGTCAAACGTTATTTTCTCGAATTAAGGGGAATGGGAGCAACTCCTGCAAAAGTATTTTTGTCGCCTTACGCTCTTCTTCCCTGTGATTTGTAGACCCCTTTTTTTCAGCGGGACAGGGCTTACAGAAAAGTGTACAGGAAGCACCGTAAGTTTTTCTCCCTTTGAAAAATGGGGGGAAAATCTGCAAGGTGTTCCCATTCCCCTTAAAACGTTACAAAAGGACTTAAATAAATGTGATATACTATTGGCCGTGTTTTTGGCGGGATTTCTTCTAACAATGGCCAAAGGTTGGGGGAATTTGGTATAAAAAACGCAATTATTGTTAATTTTAAGTGTGTTGGAATCGAAGTAGATCAGCTCTAGTTTGTGAATTGATGAGTAATAAATCACAGTTTGTGAGTAGACAAATCACTCTCTACGCGCTCCAGTTTACAACTGACCTCCAAACTGTGATTTATTACATAACACTGATCTAATCCTTAAATATGAAATATGTATTAATACAAGACACGTACTTTGTGCAACAGAAAGAGTTAAGTGGCCCATAAAGCATTTACACCTGTGGACACAAATCCGTTCAAACTTTGACGGGCTTCATTTCATTTTGATTTGATGTTTCATTCAATATTTCCTTACATACTGTCAGTCAATTGCAAGTCAGGAATACATTCAAAACACAAATTGTTGCACATTTCGTTGTAGACACCATCTCTGTCCAATCAGAATACATGTACATCTCAAATGTCAATCAGACCTAAAAATGGAAAAAAGTGCTTGCCACAATGAGACCAATCAATGTATATTTCTTGATCCAGAGTTTAGACTACTTTGATGAATGACATTTGCTTGTCAAACTAACTTGATACAAAGAGGTTCATTGAAAGATTGAACGGTTTTGTGTACACAGGTGTAATAGCTTTCCTTAAAATTTCAGCCTCACAGAAGAACTTCAAACGTCGTGGAGAAATTGGTTACATGGCCCATCTTTCTGCTACTTCTCACCTTGGCAGTAGCGCAAACTCAAACCGGTAAGTTTAGAAATAAGAACAAAACAAGATAACACTTTAGCAACCATTTTTTTTTCATTACGATAACACACCCGTGCGACAAAGTGCATTTTTTACACCTCCAAAATGCCTACTTTTCTGATGAAAATCCGTGATATTTTTCTAATTTATACTGTAAACATAGTTTGTGGGTGCTCGTTAGAACAAGTACCCACAACCTATGTCTTGGAACAGAAATAAGGTATACCCCCGTAAACCCAAGTTTTCTCTATATAAAGTGGTGTGTAGAGGGGTGTTAATTTCACGGACTTGGTCACGTGATGTTCTTTCAAACCCGAAAAGCACAAATCATGGCTTTATTTCAAGCTCTGCTATGCTATACCTAATGCGATTTGACATGAGACTGATTACCTATATTACCATAGTTTCACATATATTTATCTCTGCTGTTTTCCGAAGAGGTCAATTTTGGGTCGCCATTCACAGGATGCCGAAAAATTCACGAGAAGATTACGAAAACTGACCTATAACATTGACTAATTTATTCTTTACATTTGGGTAAGTCACATGTCATATTGCACCAGCTTTTTATATCTACAATAGGGCCATGAACTATACATCCCCTTATTCTGCTGAAGAAATTAATTCAGTCGCATCCATTTGCGAATATTAACCAATCAAATTACAATGCACTATATATAATGTTGCTTTTCCGGTTAATAAACTTCATGACAGCGTAGATCCTGGTCAGATGGTTTCTTCTGATCGGGGGTGGTGGTGGTGGTGGGGGGGGGGGGGGGGGGGGGGTTGTTGACATAACCAGGCTGAATTAGCCACTCCGTCTGGCATATACAAGAGTTATCCATGGCAAATCAATTGCACAATGGGATTAAATCTGTTTCAAAGTAAAACTGCAATAATGAGTGTAATAACGCCATGTAATATTTTCGATAATCCACTAGTGGATTAAATATCCAAATTAGCTAGATACGTCCCGTCCCGTAACGTTACATATACGACCTCCTTAACAACGTCGCGTTTACTAATGGCGGAATATTGAGATTTTTTTGTAAACAATCGTGAATAAAATGCGTTGTAAATGTCATATGATAAATAGAATCTTGCATTCGTGCTCATGTATTATTGAATTTATTAAACTCGTTGAGGAAAAGGGATAAAATGCTCGGCAAAGCCTCGCATTTTATCCCTTTGCCTCAACTCGTTTAATAAATTCAATAATACATGAACACTCATGTAAGATCCTCTATAAACCACGGTATCAACTTACAAACTGGGGTTTAAATTTGTTTTCTAATACCTTTACTTCAATCCATAGTTTAAAAATTTCAAAACCCAGTTTCAACACCTCTTCAAGCCACGGTTTATCGCCCCCGCCCATAGGGGCTTGAAGAAATATATGGGCTGCATGATGCTTCCACGCATAGCTGAATCCAGCCCGCACACTAGTACTGGTAAACCGCTTAGAGGACCTAAGCCTGTCCAGGAACCGCGGTGCGAGGCGGACCGTCCATGCTAATAAACCCTATTGGTTTCATTGGGCGGGTAAAAGTCCCACAAAATTGGAAGCAACGTCTCCAAAATGACCTTTACAGTGTTGACGGGGACGTTAAACCTCAAATCAACCAACCAACCATCAAGCCACGGTTTGAACTGTTAAATCGCGGTTTAAAGGTTGAAACCTTACTTTCAGGAAAGTTTTTAAACAGCGTCAAACTTTAGCTTGAATAATTGAAACTACGGTTTCAAAATAGAAATGAAGGCAATGATCAGGAATCAATACAATTAACCCACATCTCCCATCAGAGACACCAAACGTTAGAAAAACAAACATGAAATAACTAGACCCTGATGGAAACATCAATAGCGGAAAGCCAAATGGACAGTTACTCTCCATAAAATGGACATTTGCCTATCTAAAGCAAATAAAACACAAGAGGGCCATGATGGCCCTGGATCGCTCACCTGATCCATAGTGTAACAAGTAGGCCCCAGAGAAGGCCATTACTGGCCCCAGGGCTTTAATGTGCATAATGTTGAGGGAGGTCTTAAAGGTGAAGCTTCATACCAAACATCAACAAAGGCTATAATTTGAACAATCTTGGCAAAGGTCCACTAGATGAAGCTACACATCAAATATCAAAGACCTGGGCCTAGCGGTTTCAGAGAAGAAGATTTTTAAAGATTTCGCCTATATAAGCCTATGTAAAACCAAAGGGCCCCGGGACAGGGGCATTTTTTGCCCCAGCACTATAATATGAACAATCTTGATAGGGGTCCACTAGATGAAGCTTCATACCAAATATCAAAGTCCTGGGCCTTGTGGTTTCAGAGAAGAAGATTTTTAAAGATTTTCCCTATATAAGCCTATGTAAAACCAAAGGGCCCCGGTGGTGGGGGCATTTTTGGCCCCAGCACTATAATTTGAACAATCTTGGTAGGGGTCCACTAGATGAAGCTTCATACCAAATATCAAAGACCTGGGCCTTGTGGTTTCAGAGAAGAAGATTTTTAAAGTTTTTTCCCTATATAAGCCAATGTAAAACCAAAGGGCCCCGTGGCGGGTGCATTTTTTGTCCCAGCATTATAATTTGAACAATCTTTGTAGGGGTCCACTAGATGAAGCTTCATACCAAATATCAAAGTCCTGGGCCTTGTGGTTTCAGAGAAGAAGATTTTTAAAGATTTTCCCTATATAAGCCTATGTAAAACCAAAGGGCCCCGGGGCGGGGGCATTTTTGGCCCCAGCACTATAATTTGAACAATCTTGGTAGGGGTCCACTAGATGAAGCTTCATACCAAATATCAAAGACGTGGGCCTTGTGGTTTCAGAGAAGAAGATTTTTAAAGATTTTCCCTATATAAGCAAATGTAAAACCAAAGGACCCCATGGCGGGGGCATTTTTTGTCCAAGCACTATAATTTGAACACTCTTGGTAGGGGTCCACTAGATGAAGCTTCATACCAAATATCAAAGTCCTGGGCCTTGTGGTTTCAGAGACGAAGATTTTTAAAGATTTTCCCTATATAAGCCAATGTAAACCAAAGGGCCTCAGGGTGGGGGCATTTTTTGTCCCAGCACTAAAATTTGAACAATCTTGGTAGGGGTCCACTAGATGAAGCTTCATACCAAATATCAAAGTCCTGGACCTTGTGGTTTCAGAGAAGAAGATGTTTAAAGATTTTCCCTATATAAGCCTATGTAAAACCAAAGGGCCCCGGGGCGGGGGCATTTTTGGCCCCAGCACTATAATTTGAACATTCTTGGTAGGGGTCCACTAGATGAAGCTTCATACCAAATATCAAAGACGTGGGCCTTGTGGTTTCAGAGAAGAAGATTTTTAAAGATTTTCCCTATATAAGCCAATGTAAAACCAAAGGGCCCCAGGGCGGGGGCATTTTTGGCCCCAGCACTATAATTTGAACAATCTTGGTAGGGGTCCACTAGATGAAGCTTCATACCAAATATCAAAGACCTGGGCCTTGTGGTTTCAGAGAAGAAGATTTTTTAAGTTTTTGGTGAAAAATATCTATTTTTGGCTCCTGTGACCTAGATGTGCAACGGACCGGAACCATTTGAACAACTTTGAAAGGGGACCACCTAAGGATCATTCCTGTGAAGTTTGGTCAAAATCCGAACAGTGGTTTAGGAGGAGATGTCGTTTAAAGAAATTGTTTACGCACGGACGCACGGACGCACGCACGACGGACGACGGACAAAAAGTGATCCCAAAAGCTCACCTCGTCACTACGTGACGGTGAGCTAAAAAATAAAAGATATCACCCCAGTTTGAAAATTTCAAATTTGGGTTTCAAGTTCAAAGCGTGGTTTAAAAATTTATTGGTTGCCATGGAAAAGCGATTTTGAAATTATAATTGTGCAAAGTTGACCCAAGGATCAGGACTCGACAGTAAACGCGTTGAGACATTCAGTGCTGCACACACACACTGGAGCAAAAATACCAACAGTTGAACCCCGTTGGACCAAGCAACAGACATAAAAAGTAGAAGTAAAACAAAGATCAGGAATCGATACAATCAACTTACTCCACCCATCAAAGACACCAAAGGGAAAGAAACACAAACATAAAGCGACCAGACCATAATGGAAACCTGACAAAGGATGGCCATAAAGACAGTTACTTTCCCACAAAATGGCCAAATGGCCATCCAAAATAAAAAGACACAAGTGATACACACAGTAAGTAGTAACAAACAACAACATAAATAAACCGCCACAGAAGAACCGTCTTGGAACGGTCATCGGAAAGAATTCCACTGGGGGGGGGGGGGGGGGGGGGGGTGGGGGGGGGGGGGCTTAAATCGATTTTACATGGCCATAATCCTCGCCCTTACCTCTGTCGCGGTATACACTAATTTTGTTTAGTCCGCATGAAGGCTTCCTAACTCATCAGTGTAACATCTCCGAGAACATACAAATCAAAAACCTACAGGGATGAAACAAGGTTGAGAACTCGACAGCATACAACAACAGAATTGCTGGAGCAAAAGAAAACCAACAGTTAGACTCCGAGGGGCCCGACCAAAGACGGAGGTCGTGAAGTTATAGGAAAACTAGGCGTCAGGCTTTGGAAATTTATTATTCCTTCGGAGTTATTCCAGTATAATGTTTGAATAAGTTAAAAATATTTGAGGAACTATAGAGAACTAATAACTAAAATTATTGTATCGCTTCGAAATCTACATCCGGATAACAAGTTCGTGAAACGAAGACCCCCTAAACCCCACTTAATATAGAGAAAAGTGGGGTTTGCGGTGGTATATATTATCTGCCTTATTTTTGCTCAAAAACATAGATTGTGGGTACTCGTTAGAACCGCCTCATTGAGGCGGTTCTAACGAGTACACACAATCTATATTGAAAGTAGAAATAATAAAGATGTTATCAGTTTTACCCAAAATGTGTTGGACGCCATTTTTTCACACGGACATGTTTTCCTAACGAGTTTGATAGTTAAGAGAACTCATAGAGACATTTTGGTAATTCCCATTAAAATTCGGCAGCCACATTGTCCCTAGTTTTCACGGTACCTACATGCAGATCTACCAACGTTCCATCAGAATTTGCCAATGAACGCTATGCATATTATGTATTCTTTATGCACATATGGTAACGGGCCTCCGTGGCCTAGTGGATAAGAGCGCTGATTCTTAATCATTAGGTCTCTCACCGCTGTGGGTTCGAGCCTCGCTCGGGTCATATGTGAGACGCCAAGTTCTGCAACGTATGGTCAGGTGGCTTTTCTTCGGGTACTCCGGTTTTCGCCAACCTCTGATTAACGATCGGCTCAATATGAGTGAAATAATCCTGAAAGGGCCGTAAAACTAAAATAAAAATTGCACATATGGTAATGGGAATAATGAACGCTTCGCCTGGTATGTAAAATGTGTTCTAGAAAGGGTTATATAAATAGAAGTGGAGGCAATGATCAGAAATCGATACAATTAACATACAGCTCCCATCAGAGACACCGAAGGGAAAGAAACACCACCAACCCCTTTTTGGCAGTGATAAAGGGCACCGTTAAGCAAACAGGATGTGCTGGAAGTTGCTCTGGCAGTTGCTCCCTGCAAAATGGACAGACATACTAAATCTGCTTAACTTCATATATGGGCCCCGTCAAGCGATTTTGGTACTTATCGCCTATGCGAGCAGCGAAGGTTCAGGCGAGCCTGCGCATCCGCGCAGTCTCGCCAGAACCTTCACTGCTCGCTCATACAAGCAATGAATCAAGAGGGACCTTCAGACAGAAAGCCATATCCCTGGCCCCTCTGAATGGCTGGGCATGCGCAGTTAAAATTTGTCATGACGGAATGCTCGAAGACACAAATTCGTATGGCGGGGTTCATATATTTCATACGTTGCCATCTCCTTTCAGCACAATTAAGCATGTTCTTTGGGCTTTGCGATAATGCGAGTCGTCTCTTGAGCATTTTTTCTCCTTTCGTGTGATTTCATTTAATCAGTACGAAAACACGCCTATACAAATACATTGTAAATTTTACTGCCAAAAAATGACAATTTTCAGATGAAAAATTGTGATATTTTTCTTATTTCTGCTCAGAATATAGATTTCGGGTACACATTAGAACGAATACCCGCAATCTGCCGATCGGGGCTTGAAGAAATAGATGGGCTGCATGATGCTTCCACGCAGAGCTGAAACCGACCGCACACGAGTACTGGTAAACCACTTAGAGGATCTAAGTCTGCCCAGGCAAAGCGGTACGAGTCGGTCCGTCCATGCTTATAAACCCTATTGGTTTCATTGGGCGACAGGGCTTGAGATGTCATTTCATCTCAATGTCGGGGTAAACGTCCCACAAAATTGGAAGCAACGTCTCCAAAATGGCCTATACTGTGTTGACGGGGACGTTAAAACTCAAATCAAACAAAGAGCAGAAATAAGAAAAATAAGGTTAATCCAAGTAAACCCCAGCTTTACTATATGTAAGTGGTGTTCAAGGGGGTCAGACTTATATAGTCGTGTTTTTATGATGTATTTCTGTCAATGTTTCAGTTCCACAGTGTAATGGAAACCTAGACGTCGTGTTCGCTTTAGATGTTTCGGCCAGTATGTCGAACGAAGCGGTAGATTCGATGCACACACTCGTCATTAAAATGGTGGATCTGTTCAAACAGTCGATCGAGGAGGAGTTTAGGACGGGTGTGATTTGGTATGCGACACATATTTACGATGGAAGTATAGTACATCTGACGGATACCAATACGGTCGAAACTCTAAATAACTCATTGTTGTCTTTCAACAGAGTGAGTATATTAATTTGTTTTTGTTTGTTTGTTTATTTGTTTGGAGTTAACGACCTAGTCAACAATATAAAGGTCGTATCGAACCGGTCAGTTAACCCAGCCACACTTGACCTGGGCAGGCTTATTCATAAGTTGTTAACCAGTACAATGCACACTCTTTCACTCTGCCCTTCTTGAAACAGCGGCAGGGTGAGAATGACTGAAGAAAAGATTTCGTGATCAATCTCGACGATAGAATATTGCCGATCCGGCAGGTACCCTGCAGGGACTCAACGTTGACTCAACTTTGAATCAACGTTGAAACAACGTTTCAAACGTTGTTTCAACGTTGATTCAGTGTTGAGTGCATGCTGGGATTGAGCCCGCGATCTCCCGATCACCAGTCAGGCGCATCAGTATCAATTTTCAAGATTTGGAAAGGATTCGATGTCCCCGAATGGAAGTATAAACTACACTACGGCGAAGTACGTGTGGGTGGGGTTACCTTCACCATATGACAGTTGCTGTCCTCACCTTATGCAGAGAAGTGGGATTTGCAGAGGTATATGTTATTTTTAGGGGAAAAGCGCAAGCTTTGCAATGATTTTCACCTTGAAGCTGGTCGTTTATAAATACTATATGATATGGCACCGGCCCCGATAGCTCAGTTGGTAGAGTGTCCGCTCCGGGGAACGGGAGGTATCGGGTTCGATCCCGGGCCGCGACATACCAAAGTCGTTAAAAATGGTACTAGCTGCTCCACGCTTGGCACTCAGATTTACGGGGTAGAGCTAGGACTGGTCGATCCAGTGTCAGGATAATGTGACTGGGTGTGGTATCATGTAATGTGTCTGGGACATGATACTTCAGTGAGGCAGCACTATAAACGTGAGCATTGAGCTCCCTGTCGCAACCAGACACCGTCGTGATATGACTGAAAAATTGTTGAAAGCGATGTTAAACCCGAATTCACACACACACACACACACACACACACACACACTATATGATATGGCTGCCAGATAAGGAGGATTATTAATTGACTATCCTGTTTTGTTCAGAGGTCATCCGTATTCACACTGAGGTCAAAAATCAATAATCATGCTTGTAATTGTGTTTCAATTAATAAAACTGGCATTAACCGGGTCCTCGGTCTGCTATGTTGGCCTCGGCCTTCGGCCTCGGGCCAATACACCAAACCTCGGAAATACGAAATTACTTGATTAATAACATTATAGTAATGATGATAATTTGTGGATATTTTTCTCCTATATAACTTGTTTGTCTTGCTAGAATCGCCGATTCTGACAAATACTTTCAGGCATTAGGAAAACATGTCCGTAAGAAATAATGGCATCCAACATGGTGTGAGAAAATGATAAATATTAGGTAAAAATGATAACATCTTAATTATTTCTGCTTTCAACATAGATTGTGGGTGCTCGTTAGAACCGCCTCAATGTTTGTGAGCAAAAATAAAGCAGATAATGTATACCCCCGTAAACCCCAGTTTTCTCTATAAAAAGTTGGGTTTAGGGGGGGGGGGGGGGGTCTTCGTTGCACGGACTTGTTATCGTGATGCATGTGCTTCTATAATTAACTTAGGAAAAGTGTCTCGTAAAAACGCCTTATCTGGAGCTCTTTAGGCCTAAATGCACTTGTATGTGCATACCATCTCACTGAGTGCCTGCTGCTTTTCTAGATGACCCAGATGAACTTTGTGGCGAATACTCCTGAAGCACTATCCAGAGCGATCGACATGTTTACTGAAGAAGGCAATGCTAACACTACATGGGCAGCCATACTGATTACAGATAGTAAGTTGTTGGGACTGACTGAAGCTGCTTTTCACCAGCTTTTGTAGCTATGCACGGCCCGCGATCAAAGAAAAACAGAGATTTTCTTAAGAACACAGAATTGACCAATAACTGCATGATCTTCATGATAACAGATAAAAGGTCAGCTTGACTATAGAAAACTAACAAAATTGGCCTTATCACTCTACATTGAAGGGCCGTGTAATAGCGCCTGGTCTTCCTTTTGAGTGGCCATTATTTATTGTTTCTACATACATATGCTTCTTCAAAACCGATAAAAGTCGGCCTGACTATAGAAAACTATCCAAAATTGTCCTTAACTCCCAACATTGAAGGGCCATGTAACAGTCGGCCCTTCAATGTTAGGAGATAAATAAAAATCAAAAATGAGTTCCTTTAAGAGCAATGGAAACATTCATAAGAAAGAAGATGGGTCATACTACGTAGTTTCGGCTAATAAAGCCTCATCAGTGACCCTGTAATGATCCGGCAAAGAAAGCCAGAGGAAACCTACTGCAATTTTGCGAATTTCGAATAGGCAGTCGATTCAAAGACTGATATAAATCAAAATGGGGTCCAAATATTTAAAAACATGTCTAGAATATGAGTCCAAACCAATAATTATTTCCGATTTCTCAGAATATTCACGCTGATCTCAAAGGACCAAAAGTAAAATATAAACTGCACTATGGTTGATGTACGGGGAGACGTTTTACGGCCGCCACACGGCACAACACCAGCTGCAGTGAAGGCAAATAAAAATCAAAAATGAATTCCATAAGGCCCATTTTGATGTGCTTTCTATAGCCAAGCCGACTTTAGTGGTCTTCATTTTGAGTGGCCATTATTATTGTTTCTACATACTTATGAGCCCCACCAAGCGAATTTTTTTTTAGCATTCCGTCATGACAAATTTTAACTGCGCATGCCCAGCCATTCAGATGGGCCAGGGATATGGCTTTCTGTCTGAAGGTTCCTCTTGATTCACTGCTTGTATGAGCGAGCAGCGAAGGTTCTGGCGAGACTGCGCGGATGCGCAGGCTCGCCTTAACCTTTGCTGCTCGCATAGGCGATAAGTACCAAAATCGCTTGACGGGGCCCATATATACTGATGACTGGTTTTTATTTGCACATAAATGAAAACAATAGCTGTTTGTTACGTGTTGTCTACGGGATATATACAACATGTCTTAGGGTCTCGCATACCAACAGTCCCTCCAGTTTGCTCCAAATAAGGTTATTAGGAGTTAACCATTGCATAATGCAAAGCAACGCACTCGGTCATAGTTCTAATCTGTCATTTTTAAAACGCCCTATGTTACCTCTAACGGCCCCCGCCCATAGGGGCTTGAAGAAATATATGGGCTGCATGATGCTTCCACGCAGAGCTGAATCCGGCCCGCACACTAGTACTGGTAAACCGCTTAGGGGGATCTAAGTCTGTCCAGGAACCGCGGTGCGAGGCGGACCGTCCATGCTATTAAACACTATTGGTTTCATTGGGCAACAGGGCTTGAGATGTCATTTCATCTCAGTGTTGGGTAAAAGTCCCACAAAATTGGAAGCAACGTCTCCAAAATGACCTTTACAGTGTTGACGGGGACGCTAAACCTCAAATCAAACAAATGTTACCTCTAAATAATTCTGATGGAGAATGGGACAGACCGAAACAATACATTTTCGACGCGTACATTGACATTCAATAGTCATATGGCTCGGAGGTACATTGAACAACGGGATCAGGCTATCAGGGTCAGGCCGTGGGCATGATTTCAATACGGTTTTTTGTTCTGCAGAAACAGCCAAACTTCACCTCTGGGGACTTGAGAAGTTGTTTCAGGGGTAGTTTAGGCCAAGAGTGTTAACTAGAAGCATAAATCGGATAATAGGTCTTTATCTTCTATATAGCCGGGGACATATAACTCATTTTCGAAAATTTAATTAGTCGGCGGTTCGAAAGGATAAACTTACCTGAAATGGATAGATCATAGTCTAAACTTTGGCATTCTGGGTGTAGTGTAGATTATATTTTCTTGTCCTTTGGGATCATTGATTCCATTGTGGAATTTTGAAAATATCTGAGGGTCAATGATGAGGCCTAGTTGGCCGAAACTAGCTAGTCTGGCCCAGAAAATATGTGCACTCCATATTGTTTTCAGTTCTGTGGTGTAATCCTTGCTCCCAAAGGATAACCCTTTTATAGAACATATTTAACTTCACTACAGCTGGTGTGTGGGAATGTGTGGCGGCGGTAAAACGTCTCCCTGCCCTACATCATAGTGTAGATTATATTTTCTTGTCCTTTGGGACCATTGATTCCATTGTGGAATTTTGAAAATATCTGAGGGTCAATGATGAGGCCTAGTTGGCCGACACTAGCTAGTCTGGCCCAGCAAACATGTGCACTCCATATTGTTTTCAGTTCTGTGGTGTATTCCTTGCTCCCAAAGGATAACCCTTTTATAGAACATATTGTCACATTTGTAAGTGGGGACAAGGTCTTCAAAACGGACCCTTTTGCTAACCCCCCGAATTATGTAAAAAAAAATTCAAAACATAACAACGTCTTTTTTCAAAACTTCAGGAAATCCTATAAAATCTGTTCATGTCCCGTAATTTGGATAACATTGAGCCAATGTTCACTGCAGTTTATGCCATTTAATACCAAACCATATTCTTTAATGATCATCTTGACAATATCTAGGTCAATTTCGAATATGGGTCATGTGGGGTCAAAAAATAGGTCAGTAGGTAAAATCATAGAAAAACCTTTTTAGCACTCTAGAGGCCACAGTTTTTGGCCCAATCAGCATCAAACTTGCTCAGAATTGTAAAACCTTGGTCAGGAGGGGTATTTTATGAATAGAGTGGTACCTTTTACAAAGGGCCACCCCTTGTCAACATGGTTAGTTAGACGGAGTCTATTCATCTCCGTCTGGTGCACTAGGACCTGACCCTCAATGTCCACAAGGTGCCCAGATAGTGACATACAGGCTAGCTCTTTATTGTCAAAGGGCTCCACACCCCCACCCCCCCCCCCCCCCCCCCACACACACACACACCATGCGTCATTGTTAGTAAGACTGAGCCCGTTCATCTCTGTCTGGTGCAGTAGGACCTGACCCTCAATGTCACAAGGTGCCCAGATAGTGACATACAAGTCAGCTCTGTATTGTCAAAGGGATCGCCCCCCCCCCCCCCCCCCCGCTTACACAGACACCATGGGTCATTGTTTGTTAGACTGCGCCTGTAACTAGGACCTGACCCTCAATGTGTCCACAAGATACCCTGATAGTGACATACAAAGTCAGCTCTGTACCATCAAAGGGATCCACCCCCACCCTTAGTTAGACAGAGCCTGTTCATCTCCGTCTGGTGCACTAGGACCTGACCCTCAATGTCCACAAGGTGCCCAGATAGTGACATACAAGTCAGCTCTGTATTGTCAAATGGATGGATACCGCCCCCTCCCACCCCCTCCCCTTGTCACCATGAGTTATTGTTAGTTAGTTGGAATGAGCCCGTTCATTTCCGTCTGGTGCACCAGGTCCTGACAAGTGCCCAGATAGTGACATACAAGTCAGCGATGACTTCTTCCTCAAAAAAGAAAACAATTTTGAAGGAATGTTCCATGAGTGCCACTCTGACAATTTTCCAATTCAGAAAAAAATATATATAACCCTTAAAATGACTTAAGTTCCTAAATAGCTAAATTGATTTTGAAATAATTTCACAGAAATGTTCCTTGGACCACTGTCAGTCAAAAATTGTTCAAACCGTCCACTCCATCTTATATTACCTGCCATAAGGATCAGCTGAGCGATCCAGGGCCATCGTGGCCCTCTTATCCGAAAGCAGATGATGTATATTTTCTTTATTTCTAGTCTAAACATAGATTGAATGTGCTCGTTAAAACAGACTCAATGAGGCGGTTCTAATGTGTACCGCAATCTATGTGTTTGCATCAAAATAATTACCCTTAAACCCCGCTTTTCTCTATATAAAGTGGGGTTTAGAGGAGCCATAATTTCATGGACTTGTTAACTTGATGCGAAGAGCACACAACGAAGACTATGAATAGACAGCGCGGATGCGCAGACTGATCTGAATTTCGATGGGCGCAGGTGTAAATGACAGGCATATAAAATGACTGCAAATAGCCATTTTAACGTTTTTTTGGCTATTTGCACAACTGCAAATAGACTCTTCTTTAAAATAATGTCATAAAATGAACCCTGAGAATGGTAAAACAAAACATGCATTTTTTTTCTTAGGGGACATAACCATTTGATATAAACGATTTTTTTGTTGTCATATAAAGTGTCTTTATATATTTAATTGACAGCAAAAAAAAAAAAGGTGCGAAAACGTTGAGTAATTCTTTTAAAAAATGAAAATAAGTAAGCATACCCCCATTATTTCATAATTCATTATTGCGTTTTATAAAGGTTTAATTCGTATAGAAATTGAATAAAAGCCTTACTGGTAACAGTGCCGTGGGTGGCTTGATATTTAAATGTCACAGGTGTACGGAATAAACCTCCCGGTAAATAAGCAGAGTGTATTAGTAATGTCATACGGCCCCCGCCCATCGGGGCTTGAAGAAAGAGATGGGCTGCATGATACTTTCACGCAGGGCTGAAACCGACCGCCCACAATAACTGGTAAACCGCTTAGAGAATTTAAGCCTACCCAAGCAAAGCAGCGCGTCGGACCGGCCATGCTTATAAACCCTTTTGGTTTCATTGGGCGGCAGGGCTTGAGATGTCCTTTCATCTCAATGTCGGGTAAAAGTCCCACAAAATTGAAAGAAATGTATCCAAAATGACCTATACAGTGTTGACGGGGACGTTAAACATCAAATCAAACAAACAAACAAGTAATGTCATAATTGCAGCGCTACGACTCGATATAATGTAGTACCGTAACGGCCCACAAAAATTGAAAGTATCGATTAAATCTAGGCTATGACATTAATACTACACTATAAACTGAAAAACATGAAAACAATTATAGGTGTGCACGTGGGAAACGGAGTTGGCGTATCTTCCAACATTAAAGTTTTGTAATCTGCTGAAGCAAGGTAGTTTCTGCAAGCCTAGGAAACGCATTATAGTTGTAAATACCCAATGAAGTTTGTCGTCTTGTCACACTAGACTGTTATACGCCATATATTGTGGGGGTGTTTTTTTTCTGTCTTTTGTCTCCTCTATCGGATTTCTTTCTATTTCTTTTTTTAAGATTGTTCATTATACAAACGAGTCAATACATGATTAAATGTAGGATGTTCAGGTCAACATTTCCTCACATGCAAATGTTTTACCGAAAAGGCAAATGTAATTTTGATAGAATGTATCTGGCACATTGTTGATTGTTAACATAACGAGTCGTAGCCCGCCCAGAGTCACTAGCCCGGCTTTAAGTGTTAGTAATTTGCTGCATATGTGAATCTACAAAGAATTAAACTGCTTCAATAATGCGCTGCATACTGATGTTCCGGTTGCCATTTGAATTATCGAATTACAGCACGGTACTCAACTTTTGACGGTAAGTTTATTTTGCACCGCTAGCCATCTTTGACGTTAAGGGATTTTGGGAGCCAACGGGCTCTTAGCTTGCGCATACCCAAGCGATCATGTTAAATTGTTGAAACACAACATGTGAAATGTGTAATGCATTCGCTGTTTCTTCCACCTTAATTCGCCTATCAGAGTACACCAGATCCCGTACTTTGTTACACATTCGTTTCATCGGTGGCAACTGATGGGCGTCCTGACCTGGTTTCGTCTTCTAAAGACGTGCTACCGCGTTTATTCCCCAACCCAGAATTTAACTTGTGCTAAGATGGTGCAGAAGACCCATAAACACTAGCCAACTACATGTAGCAGTGTATTTATTCCCTTTCAAATACAAGTACCGAATTACAGCACGGTACTCAACTTTTGACGAAAAGTTAATTTTGGACCGCTAGCCATGTTTGACGTTTAATATCTTTTGGGTGAATGATACGATAAGGGTACAATTTACCCTTATGCCTAAAACTGGGATAGGCTGGTTACTTATTGACTTGCCCTCGTATTTACAGTCCGCATTGGAACACAAAGTACCCCCAATACCAGCCCCCGCCCATAGGGGCTTGAAGAAATATATGGGCTGCATGATGCTTCCACGCAGAGCTGAATCCGGCCCGCACACTAGTACTGGTAAACCGCTTTGAGGATCTAAGCCTGTCCAGGAACCGCGGTGCGAGGCGGACCGTCCATGCTAATAAACCCTATTGGTTTCATTAAGCGACAGGGCTTGAGATGTCATTTCATCTCAATGTCGGGTAAAAGTCCCACAAAATTGGAAGCAACGTTTCCAAAATGACCTTTACAGTGTTGACGGGGACGTTAAACCTCAAATCAAACAAACAAGTACCTCCAATACATCCTTGGCTTGCAATTTTATATTTACTCATTGCAAATATAATGTACTCGTACCATATACATTTCCGCATGAAAAAAGGCTATCATTTGGAATCAAGAAAAAGGGTCATATATGAGTTAATAACTTTTATATATGTTATTTTCTCCGAGGACTTGTGAATCATATGAAACATTCACACTTTGCGCCTATTTTTGTTGTAAGCGTTTAGTTAATTGCTTATGCCAGGTTAATGCGGTGTTCATTTACAATAATGGTGAAAGACTGTTGATTTATTCGAGTGCGCGCTCTTTAAGATACTCAGCAAGCTACGAAGATAGGTGGTAATAGGCCGGATCACAAGAACTTTACCTTTATAACGAAGTGTGATATCAACCTTTCTTGCACACCAGACAAGGAAATCCGTGATTTTACCCTGGGATAGAAATTTATGTTCTGACCCTGGTGTTCCGACCCAGGCAACTAACATAAATGCGCTTCAATTCTATTCAACTGCCTGAACTACTTCCGCACTACTTTTATTTTGTAAACAATATGCATATGTGCGAGCTGTCAAAACTAACCAGAGGTGTTGTGCAAGAAAAAGAATCCCATATGGGGTTCTGTTGTAGATGGGCGTTTCCAACCCTCTGAATGACCGTGCTGAGCGGAACCTCGGCGTAGCCTCGGTTCCGCTCAGCACGGTCATCCCGAGGGTTGGAAACGCTCATCTACAACAGAACCCCATATCAGATTCTTATATTACATCCGCGAACTCAATTTTAGCGTAGCATACCCTGCCAGAACAGAACAGCGGACCAACGCCGGGCCACGTCGTATCACTATCGGCCCCGTCGTTGGCCCGTCATTCCTTGCTGGCTGGGTATGCACTGAAGAAAGATAATGCACTATTTTGATCAAATACCATTCATTCGGAACATGTATATACATGTACTTTTTGAAAATTTGCAAATGTTTTCCCGAGAACATATATTATGAGTACTCATTAGAGTATACAAGGCCGTTCTTTCGAGTACCTTGAGCATAAATAAATACTATTTAACACCAAAAAAAAAAAAAAAAAAAAAAAAAAAAGAATTAAGTAATGGTATGCTCTTCCAACACCTTTGGTAGTCCGTTAAAACTTTTGCCAAATAAAAAGAGGCGCAAAAGTATGAACTGGACGAGATGTATCAAATGCCAAACAAACAGTGATAAACGTTCTGAATGAAAACATATAGTTGAAATGACTTCAGCTTTCGTAAAATCATTCTTCGATATAACAAGATTAGGTACAATATAAATGTTATATGACAGACTGCATGCATGGTAGTTAACCCAATCACGAGTGACAGCTTTGCTTCTCTTTTTAACTGCTCGCGGTGGGTCAGGCCTCAGATTCTATGACGGTTCCAGCGTAAAGGCTTAGAGAGTTTTAAATTTATGTAATGTTGGTTGGTGCCTGATGCTCAACCATCGGAGTCTAACTGTTGGTTTTACTTTGCTCCAGCATTTCAGTGGCTTGTTGCTGTCGAGTCCTCACCGTTCTTTCATCTCTGTGATTGTTTGATTTATGTGTTCTCAGAGATGTTGCACTGATGAGTCAGAAGGCGATCATGCGGACTGAACAAATTATTTGTCTAAAAGGGCGAGGATTGCCGCCGGGTAAAATCAATTTATCATATGACGTCGTGTCTGAGAGTGTAATAACGCCATGTAATATTTTCGCTAATCCACTAGTGGATTAAATATGCAAATTAGCTAGATACGTCCCGTAACGTTACATGTACGACGTCCTTAACGACGTCGCGTTCACTAACGGCGGAATATTGACATTTTTGTAAACAATCGTAAATAAAATGCGCTTTAAATGTCATATGATAAACAGAATCTTGCATTGGTGCTCATGTATTATTGAATTTATTAAACTCGTTGAGGAAAAGGGATAAAATGCTAGGCAAAGCCTCGCATTTTATCCCTTTTCCTCAACTCGTTGAATAAATTCAATAATACATGAACACTCATGTAAGATCCTCTATTCAAGCTCACCAGTGAAATTTGTTTCACTGACCGTTCCAAGGCTGTTATTCGATCGAGGTATATTGGTGTTATGGTTTGCCTTTGGGTGTTTGTATCGCTTATATTATTTTGTTATATTTACATTTCCAGTGTAAAGTCTAATGTATACCTATAGAAAACAATGGCGTTCATACTTCCATGAACGCACGAATCACATGATTTTCAGTGACGTTAAGTGACGTCATTCTAAACCATTGTTCTTTACGGGCGTTGATGGCGTCAACGCTGCTTCGCTCTTTGTAGAAAAACAGCGTGTAAATGTTTTTCAGCTTTAAAAGTTTGCCCTACAAGCATTTTTGCGCCCAGTGTTGAGGGGCAAATAATGTAAATATAAAAAATAAACTTAATTTTTCAGCTTTTCATGAAAGTATGAACGACAGTGGGTCGCTAGCAAAGTTTACATGAACCCCTTCGGGGTTCATTTACTTTGCACGCGACCCACTGCGTTCATACTTTCATGAACTGCAGAAAAATAAATTTCATTTCTTAATTGGATAGACAGTTGGCCATTTTGTGGTACAGTGACTGTCCTTTTGGATTCCCGCTATTAGTGTTTCCATTAGGGTCTAGTTTTTTCATGTTTTCATGTTTGTGTTTCTTTCCCTTTGGTGTCTTTGATGGGAGCTGTGGGTTTATTGTATCGATTCCTGATCATTGCCTCCACTTCTTTATTTACATCCTTAAGGGCTTTTACCTTGGGGAGGTAAGGAGGCTTGTGTGCCATCATTTTATGAAACAATATGACACAAACTAAAGCAGTCCAACAATTAAACCTCCATTTTAGACATAGAATTTTTTAGGGTAGGAGCATACGCATTTATGAATGACTAGCAGTTCTCAATCAGTAGACATTAATTTCTAGTTCGACCTTATGTGTTCTGTTAAACAAACTCATATGAATATCTCTTTATATCAGACACTTCATCTATTTTTTATGAATTTTATTATATAAGATGTAACTCTTAATATAGTTTCTGTCCTCCAAATCTGTTTTATCTTGATAATGACAATTTTTCAGGTAAAAGTAGGATTTTATATAGTAAAATGTATGTATTGTCAAAAAGGTATGTTTTTGGTGCATTGTTCCCATTATTTTTTTTATCAAACTAAAAAATATGTCCACAACCTTTCTGCAACATTTTATAACAACATTTATTCTTTTTCTACCCTAAAGGTACAATTGGTTTACTGTTGTTATGACTTTTGCGATAATTGCTATTTATTGGGTACTGAGTTATCTCCCTTAATTTCAACGACTTGTCCCCACTTTAAGATGCGACAACACCCTGAATCTAAACAGGTAAACATTATTCTTTGATATAGAGGTATTTTATCCTTTCGAATCGATGGCTAATTAAAAAATATTTCTAGAGGGTTTCTGAGATATATGTCCCCGGCTAATAGAATAAAAGTATGCTGTGAGGCGATTTTAATGAGTACACACAACATACCTTTTTTACGATGAAGTCCCTAGATTATCATTGATTTATCATATGACGTCGCATCTGAGAATGTAATAACATCATGCAATAAATTCTATAATCCACTAATGGATTAAATATGCAAATTAGTTAGATACGCCCCGTAACTTTACATGTACGACGGCCTTAACGACGTCGTGTTTACTAATGGCGGAATATTGACATTTTTGTTGAACAATCGTGAATACAATGCGTTCTCAATCTCATATGATAAGCAGAATCTTGCATCCGTGCTCATGTATTGTTGAATTTATAAAACTCGTTGAGGAAAAAAGATAAAATGTTCGGCAAAGCCTCGCATTTCACATTTTTTTCCACAACTCGTTTAATAAATTCAAAAAGTGCTCATGTATTATTGAATCTATTAAACTCGTTGAGGCACTCATATAAGATCCTTTATATATTGATATCTGATATGAGAAGAATTTTCTGGGATCTCAAAAGCGAGTTCGAACTTGCAATGGTAAACGAGTCATGGGTGTTTGTGCCATTAAGGGGAATATAAACACCTTCAGGGGAGGCAACTCCTGTAAAAATATCTTTGTCTCCCATGTCAATAGGGGTCAACCCTTAAAGGTAAGAATTTGCTCCTGAGGAGCAAATTCTATCCTTTAAGAGTAGACCCCTTTTTCAGTGGGACAGGGCTTACAGGAAAACGTACAGGAAGTCCCGAAAATTGTCTCCATTTGAAAAATGGTGGAAAAATCTGCCAGGTATTCCCATACCCCTAAATGAAACATGCATGCAGCATCAGCCAATACAAAACTGGGGAAGTCGATTTTACAGATCACTTAACTGTCATAAAGAAAAAGTATGGCACGCCTACACTGCTTTATAGAATGTATTCTTTTGGATTATAAGGCGGTCTAGGCGTTCCATAGAACAGATATAGTTTGTGTTCTGGGCACATCTAAGTGTCATTTTGATTAAGGCTGATGCAAGTTTATTCAGTCAAGCACTTGTAGATGGGAATCAACCAATCAGAAGCCGAATAGATAGGTTGGAGCTGTTATATAAACATGATTCCTATAGAATTCAAATACAGTGATGGCAATCGTTATCACCCTGTTGGTCTTTTAAAAGTCAAAACAGTTGATATTATTAATCAAAATGTAATGGTTACTTAAGGTTGTAAAAACTTCAAGGTTTCTTTTCCAAATATACTAAATAAATACATTCTCCCATATGTAAAATCAGATGCTGTTGTTACAAATAACGAACGGATGCCTTTTACACTTTGCAATATGGTTATTTGCAACTGGTTGCGGTGTAAGCTATCATCATCACTTAAATGACACTGGCATGGTTGGATCCCTGTTTAGATTTCCTTTGTATTATCAAATATGGCGAATACTCAAATAAATGATCAGTGCATTGCCACAAGACCGAAGCCGAAATGCTTTTGATTACAACTACAACAGAAGTGAATATAAAAGAATATACAAGGAATTTAACGTTGACGTTAACACTGACCTGAATCAAAAACAAGACGCCAATCAAGGCCTAGGTTGAATATATCAATGAGAAAAGGGTGAAAAATATGAATGGTAAAAAGTCGTTGGACCGTAGATGAATGTGAAGCGTTTGAGTGGTGCACATAGACCTAATAGAGTTGAATTTTCATTCACAAAGTAGAAGTAAAACAAAGATCAGGAATCGATACAATTAACTTACTCCACCCATCAAAGACACCAAAGGGAAAGAAACACAAACATGAAGCGACCAGACCATAATGGAAACCTAAACAAAGGAAGGCCATAAAGACAGTTACTTTCCCACAAAATGGCCAAATGGCCATCCAAAATAAAAAGACACAAGTGATACACACAGTAAGTAACAAACAACAACAGGAATAAACCGCCACAGAAGAACCGCCTTGGAACGGCAGTGGAAAGAACAGTTGGGGGCATTATTCATATTAATTTTATAGCTCAAGGCGCGCCAACTAAAGATGTTTGGTCTACATCCATCATAGAAGATACTAAAGGAATCACAAGGGCAGTTGTTGAACGTATCAACGAAAGTATTAGAACATGCTGAAGGACAATTCTAGGAGTGTGAGTGTTTGAGTTTTACGTCCCGCCAACAACTGATATCATATGGAGACGGGACCTAGGTTTAAAGACTCATCGGGAAGTCTGTAGAAGCCCAGAATCGATCCCACAACCCTTGGTTTGAGAGGCGAGCAGCTTATCCGCCACACCACGGAAGCTTATGGGTAATTCTTTGTGCTCAATCACAAACTAGCACTGACATCTAAGAAACTAGTACTGTCTTTGATGCACAAAAACAGTTTCTTGCTAATATTGAAGATGCAATGAACAGCCCTGTAGATTTACTTCGTCAAATAGCAAATTACCAAAATACATAAAACTATGCAAGAAGCAAAGTTGATTTTGTCTATGGCATTGAACTTTGTTATGTCGCCTAGTAACATGGGACTGCAGATAGGAACCATCCATGATTACAACAATAAAATAACCAAAGCAACTGTTGCTCAGGGTATTGGATTAAATAATGGTGTAAACACTGAACCTGATCAACACAAACCATCACAACCACTCGAAGGCACTGCAACCAAACCAAAGACCATTACTGCTTTGCAAAACAGCATCATTTATCACAGAACTGGAGTAAAAATGTAGGACATGCAGATGCTTATATAATAAATCGAATGACAGAATCAAAGGTCCACGCAAAGTGTCCAAAGTCTGAACAAAAATACTATCATCAGCAAGTATTAGACTATGTAAAAAAACTTACACAAAGTTGGATGAATGGCTAAAGTGCTGAACTAGGAGGGTTAACGAGATGGATAAAATCGCTTTCATAATATCGCTTCACCGTCTTTTTTTTACCTCACTCTTTTCTTGTTCTTCTTGAGTGTTGCCTGTAAGATTTTCTAGTGTCTTCTACTGAGTATCCAGTGTTCTTTGAAATTGTTCACCATCTACAAAAAAGCTAATTGTTAGACCGACTGTTTGTGTGCGTGCATTTTCAAATTTATTTTGGCAGCTCCAAATTCCAGTTATCAAGAGATGTTAAATTTGTCTCAATTTCATTTGTAGTGTCTATTATATTTTCCACATCTTTGGTTGAAGATAAATCTTGTAGTGGTATGTTTTTTGTTGCAAGGTTTTCACTTGCTTGATTAAATTTGCTACTTCTGCTCTACCTTCTTTAATGCTTGTAGCAGAGGGAGTATAATGGGATACATACAAAGAATTTCTGAAGAAATCAACCCCATATTTTCTTTGAAATGTTTCAACAGAATAAATGTGTATGGCAGCATCAGGTTGTTAGTCTTGTAATAGGAGCTTTTTTCGTGACGTACTTCCGGTTCTAAAAATAGAACGGGAAAGCCCTGGCCGTCATCTGTCGTATTGCTTCAAAGGCAGTGGGTCAGATAAAGTGTAAATTACAGCGAAAAACAGTGGAATTCTTTTAACTTTTGGCGAATTCTAATGCAAGATAAAGGGAGAAACACCGATATGCTGCCAGATATGAAATTTCGCATTACGAAAATGATATATTGTACATACGACCCAATAGCCCCCCCCCCTCTCTCTCTCTCTCTCTCTCTCTCTCTCTCTCTCTCTCTCTCTGCGCACGAACAATTAGCGAGCGCAGGCAAATGTAAATTACAGTTTGTCGTAAAATGACCCCACGTCAACCGACATGTAGCGTGTCAACAACGTCGTGTCTACATCAAACCAACTTCAAAGCGATGCATTGAATTTGACATTGCAACGTCGATGAAACGTCAGAACGGTGCGTTGGCGATAATACCGCGTTGCTTAATAAAATGTCATTTGCCCAGTGCTCGGACCCATCAAGACACAGTGGGATTGGAACATTAATTTAAAAACAAACGTAGAACACCCTTTCAGTGCATGAGAATGAAACACTCCTTCGCAAGTGCAAGATTTTACAGTAAAATCTGGTAGATTTGTGGATTGGTTCAACCTACCCAGCCCCTAGGTCTACATTAACCCATTTGGTACCGGAAACCCCAAAAGAGGTAAACGACAAACAGTGCAGGCCCAGATCAGACGCCGCAGAACGCGGCGTCTGATCAGGGCCAACACTGTTTGCAAAAAGTTCGGCCATTTTCCAAATAAATTTTGAAGAAAACACAACCTGACACCCTTAAATTTTGAAAATGACTTCTGCTATATATAAAGAGGAAGATTGCATTTGGTACAAAAAGGGTTATGGGCTTCTTGGATACATGGATCAGTCAAACCTCTCTCTCGTTCAGCGGTCACGTACGTGACATTTAAAGTGAGGTGGAGCGGTTGTCGACGGCATGACGTCGAGCCAACGTTGACTCGACGCCCGTCTGTAAGTCCACTCATTGTTTTTTTTTCGACTGTCAATATGTTTATTTGTCTGTCTAACAGTCCGTCCGTCCGTTCGTCTGTTAGTCAGTCATTCAGTCAGTCAGTCTGTGTGCTGTCTGTCTACTGTCATTTTGTCAGTCAAACCTCTCTCTCTCTGTCTCTCGCTCATGCAAACGGTCATGTGACAATGAAGTGAGTTGGAGTGGGTGTCGACGGCATGACGTCGAACCAACATTGACTCAACGCCCCTCCGTCAGTCCACTCATTAGTTTATTTCGACTGTCAGTATGGACATTTAAATTGCACATGTAGATAGATAGATAGATAGATAGATAGATAGACAGATAGATAGATAGATAGATAGATAGATAGATAGATAGATAGATAGATAGATAGATAGATAGATAGCGAATAAAACGAACGTTACGTAAACACTTATTTTGGAAGTAAGCATTCGTGAATAACGGCATCTCAAGCCATTGACATGGGTCATTCACGAAAAGATTTTCGTCAATTAAAAACGGATTTAGGATAAATGAATTTCGGTAATAAAAGCGAAATATCATTCTTTCCTTCTCGAGGCATTATTTCAATGAAAACGGGTATATTTTCGCTCAAAATGTCTGAATATTGTTAGCATTTTAAGTTCTGCCAATACATTTGAATAGCTATGGCCGTTTCAATTGACGGCCAGTGCTTTGCGCATGCGCAAGTATGACGTCATAAACGGAATTCCTAAAACCTCCTATATGATAATGAGTACTCTTTCTCATCTGCGCCCTCTATAACCAACAGTGGTCTACTATATTGCCATTCTCCTTCGTAAAATCTAATGGGTTTTTGATTTTTGTTTTCACAATATCGCTTCAGGAACATTTTCTTCGTGTTCTTCTTGATTGTTGCCTGTAAGATTATCTAGCACCTTATATTGAGTATTCGGTGTTTGAAATTGTTCATCGTCGACAATGAGGTTTCTGGTTCATCAATATTGTCGTTATCATAATCATCTCTAACAAATTCAGGATTCTCAAATTCCATTCCGCTTTCTGCCATGTTGAACGTTGAATTTGTTTATTTATATTTATTTGTTTATATTTATTTATTTTTTATTAAAAAAAACTACTTTCAAACTATAAAAATGTCTGCATACGGAAGTAACTTAACCCTTACAGATAATTTAGAGAGCCTCTCGGCATCAAAGGTATTCGCCAAAGTATAGTCATCACTAACAACCCCAGCACTATTGATCAAAACCAACATCTTATGGTGAGATTCCCCAACCTTGGTGATACCTATGTTATTGTCCCCAGAAGTGTACGTCTCGCTTTTACTAATGAACTGAACAGTAAATCTGCCAATGCGACAGTTTTGTTTGGTTTGATTTGATGTTTAACGTCCCCGTCAACACTATATTGGTCATTTTGGAGACTTTGCTTCCAAGTGTGTGGGACTTTTACCCGACATTGAGATGAAATATCATCTCAAGCCCTGTCGCCCAATGAAACCAATACGGTTTATAAGCACGGACGGTCCGACTCGCACCTCTAAGCGGTTCCCCAGCACTTGTGTGCGTTCGGATTCAGCTCTGCGTAGAAGCATCATGCAGCCCATTCCCGATGGGCGGGGGCCGGCGAACGCGACAGTCTCTCAGATATTCGCGCAGCAATTGTCAAGAAAATCACTATAAGAATAAGCGACAACGACGTAATGTCCATTGACGACAGTTATATTTAAGAAATAGATCAGCTCTAGCTGTGATTTGTTGAGTAATAAATCACAGTTTGGAGGTCAGTTGTAAAGTAGATAAAATCACGAGCGCGTGATTCTAACTGGCTGAAAATCGACAATAATGCTGTTGTTTCCTTCAAAATCTCACAACTTTTCGCCATTGTTAGAAGAAATCCCGCTAAAATTATCGACTGAAACACATGCATTTTTGTCCTTTTCTAACGTTTTCGATGCGAGGATATGACGTTACACCGTCTAAGGTTAAGGAAATCGACTAGTGACGACGTCATAAATTGGCAGTTTTAATGACGTCACTCGTCACGCTTCTTTGCCGTGATTTGTTGTAGAATAAAACGCAGTTCCTTTCCATTGCCTATATAGGAGCGCTGTGTTAGAATTAGTTATTTACCACTGTTATGCTGATTTTGGTCAATGTAAAAGAGATTTTGCTGCAAACTGGCGAAATTCCTCCGTTTACCTCGAAACAGCTTTCTCTTCAGGTGACAGTACAAAATTCCATCAGATGACTGTACAAATCTGAAACATGCTTCTGCAAGTGACAATACAAAATTGCTTTAGCACAGGATGAAGATCTGTAATATTTCTATCGCATTTGGAGATTGTATCTTTGATAAACACATTGACTGTATACACGAACAGACCTTTTTATCGGTAGGAAATACGTTCACGCATGCTAATGAGCTGATACTGGCAGATTTCTGCAGGCAGAATCATTTCAGGTTGTGTACGCCAACATGATCAAGCCATTCCCATTGCTCTTAAAAACTTACCCAAGGCAGGCTTACGTGCCGGACATGTTCCCACAACTGGATAACAAGGGTTTAAGGTAACTGCCAAAAAGGAAAAATGAGCACAAACTTTACATACCGTGTCAACTTCAAATAATCTGACAAGTGTCCAACTGTCACTGTACGGAATCGCAGGTCACATACAATCCCAAACACTGTACATTTCCGGTCCTACACTTTGTTTAGAAACGTTATTTTCATATGACGTCGCGTCTGTGAATGTAATAACGCCATGTAATAAATTCGATTATCCACTAGTAGATTAAATATGCAAATTAGTTAGATACGCACCGTAATGTTCCACGCACTACGTCCTTCATGACGTCGCGTTTACTAATGGCGGAATATTGACGCCTTTGTGGCCACGGAAAATGGATTTAAGCCCCCCAGTGAAAATCTTTCCACTGACCGTTCCAAGGCGGTTCTTCTGTAGCGATTTATTTATGTTGTTGTTTGTTACTTACTGTGTGTATCACGGGTGTCTTTTTATTTTGGATGGCCATAAGGCCATTTTGTGGGAAAGTAACTGTGCTTATGGCCTTCCTTTGTTTATGTTTCCATTATGATCTGGTCGCTTAATGTTTGTGTTTTTTTCCCTTTGATGTCTTTGGTGGGTGGAGTAAGTTAATTGTATCGATTCCTGATCTTTGTTTTACTTCTACTTTGCAACAAAATCGTGAATAAAATGCGTTTTAAATGTCATGTGATAAAAAGAATCTTGCATTCGTGCTCATGTATTATTGAATTTTTTAAACGAGTTGAGGAAAAGGGATAAAATGCGAGGCTCTGTCGAGCATTTTATCCCTTTTCCTCAACGAGTTTAATGAATTCAATAATACATGAATACTCATGTAAGATCCTCTATGTCTTGTTTCAGGTCCCTTACCAGAAACAGACGCAATAGCCAGTGAAATACAAGATTCTGGAATTCATGTGTTTCCTATTGGAGCTGGTAATGTTGTAAGCCAAACAGAACTCGAAAATATAGCTACTGGTACCATACAACCTATTCTGCACGAAAATCCCTCTACATTGCATGAGTTGGAAAGTGAGCTTGCAAATGATGTCTGTGCAGGTATGATATTATAAGAAATTGGCGGGCCAATCGGAACTGATTTTACACCGGTTTACAATTTAATCCAAAAATAAAAAAAAATATATCAATAATTCGATTTATGGATATCAGCCACGTAATGGATATCTATAATGCGAATTATAGATTTCCATAATTCGAAACATTGATATCCATAATTCGATTTATGGATATAATTAATTCAGATAGATTTATGGATAGACATAATTCGAATCATGGGTATCAATAATTTGAATTATGAATATCAATAAATCAAGTTATAGATATAAATAAATCAAATTATGGATATCCATTATTTCGCTGATTTATTGATATCACTAATTCGAATTATCGATATCTATAAATCGGGCTGAATTAATGATATCCGTATTTCGAATTCAATAGCCTTTGGTTTCTGTCATTATTTATTGCTTTTATTAGCAAAGAGAAATTATTGTTATCCATAATTCAAATCAGTGATAGCCATAAATGGACCGAATAATGATATCCATAATTCGAATTATATCCATAATCAAATTATGGATATCCTTAAACCGATGTGAATTAATAATACCCATAAATCGAATTACGGATATCCATAATATGATTTTTGGATATCCATAATTCGAATTAATGATATCCCCGAATCGGTTGAATAATAGATATCCATAATTCGAATTGTAGATCTCCATAAGTCGAATAATATAAATAAATATCATTAATTCAGATCTACATATGAATATTCATAATTGATATCCATATATAATTATGGATATCGACCCACAGTTTGAATTATGGATATCACTAATTTAATTTATAAATAGGGAATAAATAGTAAAACGGCGCCCCATAAAGTTTGATTTAAACATATTTTATTGCTTATAACATAAGATACAAGCAAATGGGTTGGGCCACAAGTTCTAGCAACATTAGTTACGGCCCTTCCAAAGTACAAAATACAGTTTTAAGCAATTCACAAATGACAAATCAAACATAACCACACGAGTATGGGGACTATCAATAGAGAAGAGAAATATCCAAGAAATAAGGAGAAAGGATAGATATAGGTAGAACGTCTTGAAATATATCTTCAAAATGCAGAAATAACCGGAACACAATTAGCAGCAACATTTCTCTCAACCTCTCGGAAGTTACTCTATATGAATCAATACGTAAACACGCCTAATCAAATATACCGGTAAAATTTTACCACTGAAAATGATTTTTCCAAGTAAAATTCCAGATACTCCCCATATCCACGCCCATAACACAGACTGCGGGTATCCGCTAGAACCGCCCCTGAGGCAGTCCAAACGAGCACCCACACTCCATGCTCTAGGGCAAGAACAAGATAAATACTGTCTACACCTGGAGGTCCCCATTTCTACTATATAAAGTGGAGTTCAAGGAAATCGAATTTATATAGGCGTGTTTTCCTGATGAGTGTTTGTAATGCCTAAAAGCGGTTGGTATCCTTTATGTATTCCTGTACACTATGAAATATCATTGAATTTTCTTCGAAAGAAAGTGACTCTCTGCCATTTAGTAGAGTATTTATATTTAGTGGATGGAATCTGTGGGTATTGTGAAAGAGTTTTCGCCGTTCGTTTGTATATCTATAACATTGAAAGAAATAATGTTCTGCGTCTTCTATACTTGTTTCACATTCACATTGTGCATTTTCTCTTAATCTGTTTCTAAATAAGTCATTGTGTAAGTTGCTGCAATTATTTCTAATACATGCGTGTACTACTGATAATTTTCTGTTACCATACAAGAAATATTGTGGTACTTTTGGTGCAATAAACAGATCACTGAGTAAAGCGCTTTTAAAACTTGATAATGTGGGTTTGTTTCGAATTTCTTGAGGTAGTTGGTTCCATAAACTTGTAGAAGATGGGATGAAGGATCTAGAGAAAACTTGCGTTCTTTGGTTTTGAATAACAAAGTCGTCGCTGTTTCGTAAAGTATAATGAGATGTCATACCCACAATTGGAGGAAAAAGATTAGTTAGAAACTCTGGTAACATGGCATTCTTGGATTTAAACACAAGAACTAATTTCTGATAGTTTCGCCGGTCAGCTAATGAAAGCCATCCAATTTCAGAATATAATTTGGCAATAGAAACTGATCTAGTTAAACCACTAACAATCCTTGCAGCTTCATGTTGTATTTTTTCGAGACTATCTTTTTCATACATTGTACAACCATCCCATACTGCAGAAAGTCGTGTACCCATTGGAATAAGAACTTCTTTTTCTTGCACACCACAACTTTTCTTTTCAATTTCAAGTTCATTTTACAGGGAGCGGATGAATACACCACTGACGCTGCATCTGACCATAACTGCATTTGCAGCGGTAGGTATATAATGCGAAATCAAGTTGATTTCGCGAAATCAGCCCGATTTAGCGAAATCAACTCATAAAATCAACATTTTTAAAAACGGGCAAAAATTTTTTATTGCATATTATCTAGAATCTTATTATACATTTATGAGCCAAGTTTCATGAGAAAATTTGAATATTTAGTATGTATTTGATCGGAAATTCTATTCTGCCACTTGATTTCGCTGGTAATCACATGTGCGAAATCAACTCATTTTAGCGAAATCAATGTATAAAATACCATTTTCCCAAAACTGAATAAAACATATTTGTGCATATTATTAAGAATGTTGTTAATCATTTATGAGCCAAGTTTCATGGCGAAATTTTAATATTTAGTATGTTTTTGAGAGGAAAATCTATTCTGCCACTTGATTTCGCTGGCAATCGCATGTGCGAAATCAAATCATTTTAGCGAAATCAATGTATAAAATACTTTTTTTTCCCAAAACTGATTAAAACATATGTGTGCATATTATTAAAAATATTGTTAATCATTTGTGAGCCAAGTTTCATGATGAAATTTGAACATTTAGTACGTTTTTGATAGGAAAATGTATTCTGCCACATGATTTCTCTTGCAGTCTCATGTGCGAAATCTACTCATTTTAGCGAAATCAATGTATAATAAAATAACCTTTTTCCCCAAAACCAACTAAAACGTTTTTATACATGTGTATTGACTCATTCAGTACCGGAAACACCTAATGGGGGTAGTTGGCAAACAGTGCAGGTCCAGATCAGACGCCACAGCAGAACGCGGCGCCTGATCAGGGCCTACACTGTTTGCAAAAAATAGAAGAAAACACAGCCTGACACCCGTAATTTTGAAATTGACTCTTGTTAGATATAATGAGGAAGATTCCATTTGATACAAAAAAAAAGAGTTAAGAATGTTGTTCTACATTTATGAGCCACCGTTTTATGAAAAAAATATTAATGTTGAGTTCTAGCTTTTGTTTCGGGCGTTATATCACCAAAACAAACAAGAAGCAGAGATAAAGGAAAATATCATTAGAAAGACCGGGCGATACATCACCAAAACACGCCTGTATAATTTCGATCCCCTCAAAACCCATTTGTATACAGAAAAACTGGGGCTTACAGGGCTGTTAATTATTTTTCTAGTTTTTTGCTCAAAACATAGAATATGACTCGTTAGAAAGGCCTCGCTGGTCCACAATCTATGTTTAGAGCACAAATATGAAGAATATCGGAATTTTCCGCCAGAAAACTTTCATTTGTAAGGTGGCAAAATGTTCAATATAATTGAATCTGCACATTTCCGTGTAATTTATCACGGATGCGTTATCAAATTGTTGTTTTTATTATTATTATTATTATTATTATTATTATTTCTAATGTAAATGCATTAAATAAGCTCTAATTTGACGGGTGCATCGTCGGACAGACAGACGGACGAACTGACTGACTGACGAATGGACGGACGGCTAGATAGATAGATGGACAGATAGACAGGAGTGAATAAACAGTGTGTTTGTTATTCACACAATCACAGGTAATAACGTGTGAAAGTCAGTAAAGCGCAGTTTGATTAAATTACTTGGCGAGTGTTCGTTAATCTCTACCTGCTGTGTGAAGTACAGAAAGATGTCTTTAAAATTTAATTATGATTGCCTTAAAGACACATTTTTTTCCTTATATAAAAGGGGTGGCCTGTCTAATGATCTCCAATTAACATTTCCTTCGGACCATAGTGCACATCAAAGGCTTATCTTATCTAAGTGATCAGGAGGTGATTATGAGCAGATTTCTTGTTTAATAGGGGGCTCAATAAGGGTACTTGAGTGATAGTATAATTTACTGAGATTGTTTAAATAACTTCTTTTTTATTTTAAAATAAAGTAAAGAAAAACACTGATATCCATTGTTTCCTTTACTCAAAAGTGCAAAGAAGTAAACAAACAAGGTAAATGAATTGATAAGCCTCAAAATTTAATCAATCAATGTACCTTTATTTATTTATTTATTTTATTTTGGTTGAAAGTATGTGATACACAAAACATATAATGTCTTAAACATTAGCATTTTATAGTTTCAGTCAAGATGGAACTATAAAATGTTCTTTGTTTTAGACACAATCATATCAGAAAAGAGTGAGAAAAAAAGATTTTTTTTAAGATTTTATTTGTCACCTTTTCAAGTTTAAAACTAAAATAACAAACACAATTAATTTATTTTTCTTATTTATATTGCTAACATAGGTTGTGGGTGCTCCGTTAGAGCCGCCTCAGTGTGGCGGTTCAAACGAGTACCCACAACCTATGACTCAATGAGCCGATTCTAACGAGCACCCGCAACCTATGACTTGGAGCAGAAATAAGGAAAATAATGTATACCCCCTTAAACCCCCATTTTCTCTATAGAAAGTGGGGTTTAGGGGATGTTCCCTTTTCCTCAAAAACATATATTGTGTGTCCAAGTTAGAACCGCCTCATGGAAGCAGTCCTAACGAGCAGTCACACTGTAAAAACATATTGTGGGTACTCGTCTGAACCGCTTCGCCGAGGTAGTTCTAATGAGTACCTACAATATATGGTTTAGAGCAGAAATAATAAAGTTATCAGGATTTTATCTGAAAAAAAAAATCATTTTTGGTAAAAAAAATTACCAATATATTTGAATTGGCATTTTCTGTAATGATTATAAATAATGGCTACTAAATATAGAATCGGAAAAAAAGCTGTTGTTTCTTCCATGCAAATCAAAATAAGGACTTAGGTGTAAATGAATAGATGTCATTTGTCAAAGTCATATCCCTAGGTAATTTATTACCCTCCCTTGGTCCCCTACCTGTATGACAGCCTGAATACCCCAAGTGTATTTAATCTCAATGCTGGATTCTCAATAAACGGTCATTAGGATGTTATGTAATCGAAAAATGTGTCTTTAATAGCAAAATGAAGGAACGATAATCCCAGTTATACTGTATCAGAACATAATACTCCCAATTATACAGTATCAGAAACCCCGAAAAGGGTACCGTGGCAAACAGTGCAGGCCCAGATCAGAATGCGGCGTCTGATCAGGGCCTACATTGTTTGCTAAAAGATCAGTCATTTTCCAATTAAATTTTGATGAAAATACAATAAATTTAACCAATTTAGTATCAGAAACCACGAAAGGGGTACCGTGGCAAACAGTGCGGGCCCAGGTCAGACGCCGCAGAATGTGGCGTCTGATCAGGGCCTACATGTTTTGCTAAAAGTTCAGTCATGTTCCAATTAAATTTTGCTGCAAGTACAATCAATCTAACCAATTTAGTATCAGAAACTCCGAAAGGGGTACCGTGGCAAACAGTGCAGGCCCAGAGCAGACGCCGCAGTCTGATCAGCCCTACATTGTTTGCTAAAGGTTCAGTCATTTTCCAATTAAATTTTGACGAAAATACAATCTGACATCTCTAAAGGGGTACCGTGGCAAACAGTGCAGTCCCAGATCAGACGCCGCAGAATGCAGAATGCGGCGTCTGATCAGTTTGCTAAAGGAGGAGAAGGACGACGACATGGACGATGATGATGATGATGATGATAATGAGGAGAAGGATGATGATGAAAAAAAGCAGATAACAAGTATTGGAGTAAGTCTGTTGATTTCACCTGGTATTTGATTTCGTTTGACTGATCAATTAGCAATATTTTGATATGCGTCTTTTATTCCAGACCATAATATTTTCAGATGAAACTTGGATCATAAATGTATACTGCCAGCATTCTTAATAATAGGCGAAACGAGTTTTTAATCGTTTTTGGAAAACAAATGCTGTTACACATTGATTTCGGAGTTGATTTCGCACATGTGCTTATCAGCGAAATCAAGTGACAGAATATATTTTCCTAATAAATATTTATATTTTCTCGTGAAATTTGGACCTAAAATGTTCATCAACTTTCTTAACAATATGCATTTTTATTCAGTTTTGGGAAATATTTATTTTGTACATTGATTTCGCTAAAATGAATTGATTTCGCACATGTTATTTCCAGCGAAATCAAGTGGCAGAATAGATTTTCCTCCCAAAAACTTACTAAACATTCAAATTTCATCATGAAACTTGCCTCATAAAGTTTAACAACATTATTAATAATATGCACAAATATGTTTTATTCAATTTTGGGAAGTATTTATTTTATACATTGATTTCGCTAAAATGAGTTGATTTCGCACATGTGATTACCAGCGAAATCAAGTGGCAGAATAGGATTTCCGATCAAATACATACTGAATATTCAAATTTTCTCATGAAACTTGGCTCATAAATGTATAATAACATTCTAGATAATATGCAATAACAATTTTTTGCCTGTTTTTGAAACTGTTGATTTTATGAGTTGATTTCGCTAAATCGGGCTGATTTCGCGAAATCAACTTGATTTCGCATATTATACCTACCCCATTTGCAGTTATATTACTTGACCGTCGTCCAGAGTTATCTCAGCATTAGAAAAAAACAAACTAAGCCGCTAAATTTCAGCTCATTTTAAAATTTTTGATTTCTTTAGTTTAAGGAAAAATGAGTGACATTTTCCACTGATAAATACGGTATTGTAAAGTTGTCACCGAAGCACGAGTTTGTCAGATGCGAATACCGGTCAGTCTGAAAGCCCCAACTGCCCAAGACACCACATGATACCACCACACCCCAAGACACGAATATGCCTGTGTCTCGAGTTATCGTCATCTCTCATATTATCGTCACCCTGCATTTTCTGGTATCTATGACTAAGAAGCCACTAGATACTGCTCCAGCAGTCATTGTAAATCAAGAATCATTCACCTTGAGGAAGGGGGTGACGTTAAAAAGCGAACAAAACATGTTATTGTTCAATTTTCTTCCAATTTATACAGCCATGTGCACCAGACAGCACGCCCCCGCCCATAGGGGCTTGAAGAAATATATGGGCTGCATGATGCTTCCACGCAGAGCTTAATCTGGCCCGCACACTAGCATGACTAGTACTGGTAAACCGCTTAGAGGATCTAAGCCTGTCCAGGAACCGCGGTGCGAGGCGGACCGTCCATGCTAATTAACCCTATTGGTTTCATTGGGCGACAGGGCTTGAGATGTCATTTCATGTCAATGTCGGGTAAAAGTCCCACAAAATTGGAAGCAACGTCTCCAAAATGACCTTTACAGTGTTGACGGGGACGTTAAACCTCAAATCAAACAAACAAAAGCACCAGACAGCTGTCCTCCATTTTATTTTCCCACTACATGGTCACGTGATGCTTGATTTTCCAAGCATTCAGGTAATAAAAAAAAACCTACAGTGCTGGCCCGAATGTATGCAACATTCCGCCAGATATCTCTTCTAAAGTTTTTATGCCCCCAACTTTGAAAAAGTTGGAGGGGCATATTGCTTCTGCCTCGTTCGTCCGTTCGTCTGTTCGTCCGTTCGTCCGTCCGTTACGCTTTTGATGCATAGCATAACTAAAGAACCGTGCATGCTAGGGTTTTGAAATTTCATATATGGATTCCTCATGGAAAATTAGCTGACGCGTTTTTTTTTTTCTAGTCCGGATTATGCCCCCTTCAAGAGTTATTGCCCTTTGAAATTTTTTTAATAAAATCTTGTCAGCAAGATATCTCAAAAACTATTGGAGCTAGAGCCTTGAAAGTTGGTGATTATATTGGTGGTGATGAGTAGATGAACTGATTAACTTTTGACAAAATTCTGAAAAATGCTTTGTGAGTTATGGCCCTTTGTCATTTTGGTAATTTGTGCCCATTGTAATGTATGCTAAAAGTGATGCATAGCATAACTTTAGAACCGTGTATGCTGGGGTTTTGAAATTTCATATATGGATTCCTCATGGAAAATTAGCTGACGCATATTTTTTTTCTTGTCCAGATTATGCCCCTTTTAAGAGTTATTGCCCTTTGAAATTTTTTTAATAAAATTTTGTCAGCAAGATATCTCAAAAATTGTTGGAGCTAGAGCCTTGAAAGTTGATGAATATATTGGTGGTGATGAGTAGATGAACTGATTAACTTTTGACGAAATTCCGAAAAATACTTTGTGAGTTATGGCCCTTTGTCATTTTGGTAATTTGTGCCCATTGTAATGTATGCTAAAAGTGATGCAAAGCATATCTTTAGAACCGTGTATGCTAGGGTTTTGAAATTTCATATATGGATTCCTGATGGAAAATTACCGGATGCGTATTTTTTTTCTCGTCCGGATAATGCCCCTTTTAAGAGTTATTGCTCTTTGAAATTTTTTTAATAAAATCTTGTCAGCAAGATATCTCAAAAACTATTGGAGCTAGAGCCTTGAAAGTTGGTGAATAGATTGGTGGTGATGAGTAGATGAACTGATTAACTTTTGACAAAATTCTGAAAAATACTTTGTGAGTTATGGCCCTTTGTCATTTTGGTAATTTGTACCCATTGTAATGTATGCTAAAAGTGATGCATAGCATAACTTTAGAACCGTGTATTCTAGGGTTTTGAAATTGCATATATGGATTCCTCATGGAAAATTAGCTGACGCATATTTTTTTTCTTGTCCGGATTATGCCCCTTTTAAGAGTTATTGCCCTTTGTATTTTTTTTAATAAAATCTTGTCAGCAAGATTTCTCAAAAACTATTGGAGCTAGAGCCTTGAAAGTTGTTGAATATATTGGTGGTGATGAGTAGATGAACTGATTAACTTTTGACGAAATTCCGAAAAATACTTTGTGAGTTAAGGCCCTTTGTCATTTTGGTAATTTGTGCCCATTGTAATGTATGCTAAAAGTGATGCATAGCATATCTTTAGAACCGTGTATGCTAGGGTTTTGAAATTTCATATATGGATTCCTCATGGAAAATTAGCTGACGCGTATTTTTTTTCTCGTCCGGATTATGCCCCTTTTAAGAGTTATTGCCCTTTGAAATTTTTTAATAAAATCTTGTCAGCAAGATATCTCAAAAATTATTGAAGCTAGAGCCTTGAAAGTTGGTGAATAGATTGGTGGTGATGAGTAGATGAACTGATTAACTTATGACAAAATTCTGAAAAATACTTTGTGAGTTATGGCCCTTTGTCATTTTGGTAATTTGTGAAAAACTTTGTCATCGTTCTAGCGCCTACATTTCTTCACCAATTTCAATATAACTTCACACAAATGTTCCTTATAAAAAAAACTCGAGCGAGTTCGACTTTCAAGGTCATGACCTCAAGGTCAAGGTCACTGTGGCTATTTGAAGAAAAACTTTGTCATCGCTCTTGCGCCTACATTTCTTCACAAATTTCAATATAACTTCACACAAATGTTCCTTATAAAAAAATCTCGAGCGAGTTTGACTTCAAAGTCATGACCTCAAGGTCAAGGTCACTCTGGCTATTTTTAGAAAAACTTTGTCATCGCTCTAGCGCCTTCATTTCTTCACCAATTTCAATGTAACTTCACACAAATGTGCCTTATGACAATATCTTGAGCGAGGTCGACTTTAAGGTCATGACCTCAAGGTCAAGGTCACTGTGGCTATTTTTAGAAAAACTTTGTCATTGCTCTAGCGCCTACATTTCTTCACTGATTTCAATATAACTTCACACAAATGTTCCTTATGACAATATCTCAAGTGTGTTCGACTTTCAGGGTCATGACCTCAAGGTCAAGGTCACTGTAGCTATTTTTAGAAAAAAATTGTCATCGCTCTAGCGCCTACATTTCTTCACCGATTTCAATATAACTTCACACAAATGTTCCTTATGACAATATCTCTAGCGAGTTCCACTTTCAAGGTCAAGGTCACTGTGGCTATTTTTAGAAAAACTTTGTCAATGGTCTAGCGCTTACATTTCTTCACCGATTTCAATATAACTTGAATTAACTTCACACAAATGTTCCTTATGACAATGTCTCAAGCCATTTCAACTTTCAAGGTCAAGGTCACAATGGCTATTTTTAGAAAAACTTTGCTATCGCTTCAGCGCCTACATTTCTTCACCGATTTTAATATAACTTCACACAAATGATCCTGATGACAATACCTCGAAAGAGTTCGACTTTCAAGGTCAAGGTCACTGTGGCTATTTTTAGAAAACCTTTTTCATTGCTCTAGCGCTTACATTTTTTCACCAATTTCAAAATCGATTCACACAAATGTTCCTTATGACAATATCTGTAGCGAGTTCCATTTTCAAGGTCAAGGTCACTGTGACTATTTTTAGAAAAACTTTGTCAATACTCTAGCGCTTACATTTCTTCACCAATTTCAATATAATTTCACACAAATGTTCCTTAAGACAATATCTTGAGCGATTTCGACTTTCAAGGTCAAGGTCACTGTGGCTATTTTTTTAAAAAAAACTGTCATCGCCCTAGCGACTACATTTCTTCACTGATTTCAATATAACTTCACACAAATGTTCCTTATGATAATACCTCGAGTTTGACTTTCAAGGTCAAGGTCACTGTGGCTATTTTTAGAAAAACTTTGACATGGCTCTAGCGCTTACATTTCTTCACCGATTTCAGTATAACTTCACACAAATGTTCCTTATGACAATATCTCGAACTATTTCGACTTTCAAGGTCAAGGTCACTGGGGCTATTTTTAGAAAATCTTTGTCATCGCTCTAGTGCCTACATTTATTGATGGATGTTAATAGAACTTCACACAAATGTTTCTTATGGTAATATCTCGAGTTGCTGTGTCATGACCTCAAGGTCAAGGTCACTATGGCTATTTTTAGAAAAACTTTGTCATTGCTCTACCGCCTACATTTATGATTTTAATCTAACTTCACACAAAAGATGCTTATGATAATATCTTGAGCAAGATCTACTTCGCGGCCATGGCCTCAAGTCAAGGTCCCTATGACTATTTTTAGAGAAATATTGTCATCACTCTAGAACCTACATTTATGGATGGATTTTTAAACCAACTTTACACAAATGTTGCATATGATAATATCTCAAGCAAGTTGGACTTTTGCCATTTCAGTGTTTTCCACACACGAAGTTGTCTTGTGCGAGGGGATTTGTATCGCATGCGATGCCTTGTTTTTTTTAATAAAATCTTGTCAGCAAGTCCATATCTTGAGAACTATTAGAGCTTCATTAATCATTCTTGGTACAAACTTGCATCCAGGCATTGCAACTTCAACGCAAGCATCCATATCTGACATTGACCTATATTTCATGGTTCACTGACTTCGTGAATTATTGCGACCACCCTGACTTTCACCATTTCTCGAAAACTATTAAAGCTTTTTAAATTATAATTGGTACAAACTTGCATCTAGGAATTCCAACTGCAACGCAAGCATCCATATTTGACTTTTACCCATATTTCATGGTTCACTGACTTTGTGAATTATTGCGACCACCCTGACTTTCTATCTAATGTAAGAGTCCATTTCTCAAGATCTATTAGAGCTTCATTAATTGTATTTGGTACAAGCTTGCATTTAGGAATTGAAACTTCAATGCAAGTATCCATTTCTGACCTTGACCTACATTTTATGGTTCACTGACTTTGTAAAATAGTGTGACAACCCTAACTTTGACCCTGATGTAAGAGTCTGTTTTTAAGAGTTACTTGGTACATGCTTGCAACTAGGAGTGAAATTTTTATGCAGGCATCCATGTTTGACCTTGACCTAGATTTAATGGTTTGGTGACTTTGCGCCCCCACAGGCGCGACATAGCCTTCGGGGGAATTCTTGTTGTATGTTTTTGAGTCTTTAACAATATTTGTTGAATATTTTGCCAGCTAAGGTCAAGCAAAGGTTGGGGGCATTGTGTTTTACAAACACCATTTCTAGTTATATGTATTTTTTGTTAGTTTGTTTGTACACCCGTTTGTTGCATCAGGAGAAACACTGACTTCATTTGCCCTCAATGTGCAGCCTGAAATAACCAGCTTTTAGTGATATTGGCAAGAGTTTGAATTATAATAAGTATGTGTGCACTGTGTCAAGTACTTATCCTTTTAACTGGTGTCAGCTTTCAGAGACTTTATTGAAAACTGAACTGTAAATTAATTCCTTTTTAATGTTAATGCATTCAGTTGCCTGCACAACTGCCTATTCAAATAATTTTGCAAAGAAATTCTCTATATTGTTTTTCAAATTAACGCTTGTCCGTCAATATTGTCTGTAAAAAAGTTATGCATAAGTTTTGGACACTAACTGTACTAAGGGTGCTCCTGCTTTGCTATGACGTCATGATAACAACACGTGACGATAACTTGAGAGACAATCCAAATGTTTTAAGGTCAAGGTAAGCTATGTTTATTTAAAGATTTTGCACAGTAAAAGAGCAATGGAAATCGTAAGTCTTGAAAAATTGATTGGATATTAAATGGTAATAATATTAAAATTAGAAATATTTAGAATGATCAAAGAAGACAGTTGTTACTGTCACTAAAATTCTTAGTATGACGATAACTGGAGAAAACAGCATACTGAGTGATTTTTATCATGTGGACGTGCAAAACGCAAAAAATTGCAAAATTTCAACAGGCAAAGGCAGCAGCATCAGAAATGATTAAAAACAATGAGGTAAAACCAATCCTGGACAAGAAAGAAGCAGTACGAGAGTGTAAATCTCATGGAAAGGAAAAATGGGAAAGAAGCTACAAGTGCAGCAAGGAAGGAATTCACCATATTTGCATTATTTGCTGGCTCTCAGCTTGCACATAAACAGGTAACCAGACCCCCCTGACCTTTCCGAATGCACTGATAGAATTCATCAGGAGCACAAAAAGATTTAGAAGTGCAATGTATTTACGTATGCGCACATATAGCAGCATGAGACTTTCACTTTGAGAAATGAACAAGAGTTTTTCTTAAGTACCTAGTGTTTATAACTAAGCAGCGTTAAAATGCTTTATAGATATAGACCAACAAAATTTTCATATAAATCACAATTTTTTGACACTTTATTTACTGTCATTATACGGTCCGGATTCTTTACTTTAAAAGCCAGCAAAACATGTCATATAAAGGACAAGCCAATGGGATGTCTAAGAGACTAAGTCATCGTGCCATCGGTATGGTTGAAGATGGGCTAGCTTTCATACCGCCAAGTTGCAGAGCGTATGGGTTGTTAGCACACCACGATTGGTTGAAAGGCACAATGTTACAGGGTCTGTGGACTATAGACAATGCCCTGGACGTGAAGGTTTTATTACACGTCAGCAGAACCGGTGCATTGTTTTGAGTCAGTTACAGGACCCATTCAGGACGTCTTTGGAAACTGCCCAGGAAACGGTGGGAACACATAACCTACGCGTAAGTGCCTTAACTGTATGGAGGCATCTCCAGGAACGCATTATTTCTAGGCATAAGACGTACAGGGGAAAGTTTTGATGGTGGAATGTAGAATCAGTAGCTTTATTTGGTGTTGACAGCATACCGGATGGACACAACAGTGTTGGCATGGTGTACTGTTCATGAATGAGTCCCGTTTTTGTGTTGAAATATTTGATAGGCGGAGTAAGGTATTGCGTCGATTAGGGGAGTGATTTCAAGACTGTTGTGTTAAACAGGTGTCACGTTGGGGTGATGGAGCGTAATGGTGAGGGGAGGGGTCTCATAGCGCCACAAAACCCAACTCATTGTTGTTGATGGCAGTTTGTCAGTGCATCAATGGAATCTTAGAGCTTAGCTGTGGTACCGTTTTTACCGCAATAATGGGGACGTTACACTTTTCCAACAGGACAATGCACATGCTCATTCTGTGAGGCTAACCATGTACTTTTCCAATCAAAATGGTGTGCAAGTTCTTCCTTGGCCTGCATTTTCGCCAGATTTAAACACAATTTAGCACCTTTGTGACCAGCTCGGAAAACATTTTTACAGCAGGCGTCATCCGCCAATCAACTGTCAATAGCTTGCCATGGCGCTACAGGAAGAATGGGACAACATCACACAAGACCAGATACAGCGTTTAATTCGAAGCATGAGGCGTCAATGCCAAGCAACACTTGATGCTAATGGTCGACATACCCGGTATTAGGATATATGATTTTCATTTTTTGGGTGTGAGTCTCCGTATCTCTGCATCCAATGAAATGCTGTAACTCTTTAGTGAGTTTGTGTATAAGTTATGGATAATTCATTAAACATGATCAAATGCTGGAAATATTGTGAATCAATTAAAATATGAGGTATTCAAGGTTCAACATAATCATTTTTAATAAGTGAACAAGGTGGTCCTGTAACTCTCGGGATACACTGGACCTGATCTAAGTTCAGCTGGACCGAAGAAATGATGAAAATCATACTGAAGTGGTAAATGTACATTAGTTCTGCAGTATTATTATTTATAGACACAGATGGTATTTTAAATCTTCTGCAACAAACTGAAAACACAAACTAATTTTATGATAAATGTTTAAAACAGGGATTTTAATAACTTTGGTGGAAGATTTTCAACTGGACCATTCGGACCAGCCAGCCACTGACCTTACTAGACCTAACCATGTTTTCACTAGACAATATCCATCGGTCTTGGGTTAATGTCGAACCCTGGTATTGTACTACTACTAATGGTGCATTTTCATTGAATCTGAGTTTATTTCATAGACAAACGACAACATTTTTTTCTGTTTACATGAGTTTTATGTAGTGAATGCATATGTTTGCCATATGTTCTAACAATGGAGGCTATGATTTAGTGCTCGGGCATATTTTTATTGTTGCCTTACGGATGGGGATTTCCTCAGGAGCCCGGTTATAGTTGTATGAGCTACATACACTTTGAACTTCCCTTCCCACAGATTTCACACATCAAGTTCAATAAAATCTGTTATATTTGTTATGCCCCCGCCTATTCGAAGAGTAGTGGAAGAGCATTAAGTGTTACCCCTGTCCATCTGTACGTCCATCCATCTGTCCATCCCACTTCGTATCCAGGTCTGCCACCATAACTCCTAAACAGTATGAAATATATTTCTGAAACTTTACAGGTGTATGCATGACATTGAGATGATGTGTCAAGAACAAGGAAGACAACTCCTGCTTTTTATGCCCCCACCATTCGAAGAATGGTGGAAAGGGCATATAGCGTTGCCCCTGTGTGTCCGTCTGTTCGTCCGTCCGTTCGTCCGTCCGTGCGTCTGTTCGTGCGTCCAAAACTTAAACGCAGTCAATAACTTCCTTATTTCTTGATGGATTTTAAAATTACTCGGCAGAAATGTTAACCATCATGAGACGACGGGTCACGTGCAAAACCCAGGTCCGTACCTCCAAGGTCAAGGTCATACTTAGAGGTCAAAGGTCAAAAAAAGGGTCCGAAACTTAAACGCAGTCAATAACTTTCTTATTTCTGGATGGATTTTGAAATTACTTTGGAGAAATGTTAACCATCATGAGTCGATGTGTCACGTGCAAAACCCAGGTCCCTACCTCCAAGGTCAAGGTCATACTTGGAGGTCAAAGGTCAAAAAAAGGGTCCGAAACTTAAACGCAGTCAATAACTTTCTTATTTCTGGATGATTTTGAAATTTACTTTGTAGAAATGTTAACCATCATGAGTCGATGTGTCACATGCAAAATCCAGGTCCGTACCTCCAAGGTCAAGGTCATACTTGGAGGTCAAAGGTCAAAAAAAGAGTCCGAAACTTAAACGCAGCCAATAACTTACTTATTTTTGGAAGGATTTTGAAATTATTTTGAAGAAATGTTAACCATCATGAGACAATGTGTCACGTGCAAACCCAGATCCGTACCTCCAAGGTCATACTTGGAGGTCAAATGGCATAAAAAGGGTCCAAAACTTAAACACTGTCAATAACTTTCTATGGATGAATACGAACATAGACATATTTTCGGGCGGGGGCATCCGTGTCCTATGGACGCATTTCTAGTTTGGTTTTTGAATTACATGTATCTACCCTTGACTTAGTTCCTTATAGTAAACTGTGTCCGGACCATAACTCTAAACCGTATGGAATATATATATATATATATATGGAACTTTACAGGTGCATGCTTAGCACTGAGACAATTTGTCATGAACAAGGAAGACAACTCTTGCTTTTTTTGTTTTTGAATTACATGTACCTACCCTTGACTTAGTTCCTTACAGTAAACTGTGTCCGGGCCATAACTCCTAAACTGTATGGAATATATTTATGAAATTTTACAGGTGCATGCATTGCATTGAGATGATGTGTCATGAACAAGGAAGACAACTCTTGCTCTCTTGAAAACGATACCTACCTCAATAATAACTTCATGCTATATCTGTTTCAATTACATATAAACCCTTATTTCTGAATGGCATTTTGGCGGGGGCATCCATGTCCTATTGACACTTTCTCTAGTTTTTATAACTGTGCTTTCATTCCATTTTTACCTTGACCCGCACTCCCAAACTTGAGAATTCTGCGTTCCAGATGTTCATATTTTACATATGGAACTGGATGCTGACAACTGTTTGTCACCAGCCCGTGAGGCTGCTAACAACTGGTTGTCACCAGCCTGTGAGGCTACTGACAACCAGCTGATACAAAACATGTTTACAATGATAAGGTTTTATTTCACATGATGTGAAAATAGAATTTTTAAATTATATATGCTATCCTTCACAAATTGGGGCTGATACTAGCTTCCATGAAGAGCGGATTCAAACCGTGGGCTGTGGAGAAAATACTTGATGTTCTGTTTGTTCGATAATTATTTCTTAACCCATTTTGTACCAGAAACCCCAAAACGGGTACCCTGGTAAACAGTGCCAGTCCAGATCCGATGCTGCAAAACGCGGCGTCTGATCAGGGCCTCTACTGTTTGCAGAAAGTTCTGTCATTTTCCAAAATAAATTTTGATGAAAACACAACCTGCCACACCTAAATTTTGAAATGGACTCCTGCTATATACTAGGAGGAAGATTCCATTTGGTGCGAAAAGGGTTAATGGCCTCTTCTGTCAAATAAGGTCTTGGATGGAAAAATACATTTATTTGCCCCCAACAGTCATTCAGACTACCAGTACATGAAGCAATCAGTTTGTTTCAAAGTTTGAGCCTGGAAAAAATAGCTAACAAATAACTTTTGTTTGTTTGTTTGATTTGAGGTTCAACGTCCCTGTCAACCCTGTATAGGTCATTTTGGAGACGTTGCTTCCAATGTTGTGAGACTTTTACCCGACACTGAGATGAAATAACATCTCAAGCCCTGCCGCCAAATGAAACCAATAGGGTTTATTTGCATGGACGATCCAACTTGCACCACTTTCCCTGGGCAGGCTTAGAACCTCTAAGCTGTTTACCAGTACTAATGTGTGGTTGGTTTCAGCTTTGCGTGGAAGCATCCTGTAGCCGATTTATTGATAATTTCTTCAAGCCCCAATGGGTGGGGGTGTTTTTTTTTGTTTGTATTGGAGATAAATGGCCCAGTCAACACTATTTAGGTCATTTTTGAGCCGGTCAGTTTGAGCACTCAGCTCCTGTGTAAATTTCTAGAATTATAGCAAGTCCTCCTGATATTCCAAATGTTTAGGATTTTTGTGGTACACTCGAAGACAGTCAAATTGCTGTCAGTAGTACTGAACTTTGCTGTCAGTAGTACTGAACATTGCTGTCAGTAGTGCCAAACTTTGCTGTCAGTAGTACTGGACTTTGCTGTCAGTAGTACTGAACTTTGCTGTCAGTAGTACTGAACTTTGTTGTCAGTAGTACGGAACTTTGCTGTCAGTAGTGCTGAACTTTGCTGTCAGTAGTACTGAACTTTGCTGTCAGTAGTGCTGAACTTTGCTGTCAGTAGTACTGAACTTTGCTGTCAGTACATTGTAGTACTGAACTTTGATGTCAGTAGTACTGAACTTTGCTGTCAGTAGTTCTGAACTTTGCTGTCAGTAGTACTGAACTTTGCTGTCAGTAGTACTGAACTTTGCTGTCATTAGTACTGAACTTTGCTGTCAGTAGTGCTGAACTTTGCTGTCAGTAGTACTGAACTTTGCTGTCAGTAGTTCTGAACTTTGCTGTCAGTAGTACTGAACTTTGCTGTCAGTACATTGTAGTACTGAACTTTGCTGTCAGTAGTACTGAACTTTGATGTCAGTAGTACTGAACTTTGCTGTCAGTAGTACTGAACTTTGCTGTCAGTAGTGCTGAACTTTGCTGTCAGTAGTACTGAACTTTGCTGTCAGTAGTGCTGAACTTTGCTGTCAGTAGTACTGAACTTTGCTGTCCGTAGTACTGAACTTTGCTGTCAGTAGTGCTGAACTTTGCTGTCAGTAGTACTGAACTTTGCTGTCAGTAGTACTGAACTTTGCTGTCAGTAGTGCTGAACTTTGCTGTCATTAGTACTGAACTTTGCTTTCAGTAGATCTGAACTTTGCTGTCAGTAGTGCTGAACTTTGCTGTCAGTAGTACTGAACTTTGGTGTCAGTAGTACGGAACTTTGCTGTCAGTAGTACTGAACTTTGATGTCTTTGTTTTCTTTTTCCATTTCAGTTACACAGACTGCGGATGGACCACCTGGTAAAAAATACTTGTTATTTTTGCCTCTAGAAGAAATTTTGGTTGTATTTTTGGCTCTTAACCCTTCATCTGCTACATAAATTCCTGGAGCAGATGTTTATTTATTTATTTTTTTTTTTTCGCAATAAATAAGGCTTGAAATTAAATATAAATTGTCTGCTAGACAGACAATACATATGTAATGTCAAGCTTTATTTCACCCGAAAATCATTATGAAAACACGCCTATTCAAATATATTGAAAATTTTACCACCAAACATGAAAATTTTTATATAAAGAATTCTGATAGTTTTCATATTTCTTCTTAAAACATAGATTGTGGGTACTCATTAGAACTGCCTCAGTGAGGCAGTTCTAATGAGTACCCACAATCTTTTTTTTTAAGCAGAAATAGGAAAAATAATGTTCACCCCTTTAAAGCCCAGTTTTACTATAAATAAAGGTGGAATTTGAGGGGGTTAAAATTGTATAGGTGTGTTTTTGTAATGACACTTCAAAATGCATCTACTAGTAATGATTAGCAGCTGAAGGGTTGAAACTGACAAGAAACTTATATACATGTAGGTACATGTACAGAAAAATTTACAACATATATGTACATGTATAGTTGGATTCATTGAAATCACACCACTTTTAGAATGTTGATTTCTTTAGTTTAAGGTAAAAATGAGTGACTTTTTCAACTGAGAAAGCTAAAATATGGTATTTTGCTTTAAAAAGTTGAAACATTCACTCATTTTTCCCCACAATCTACACATTTGGAATGAAGTTAGAAAAAGAGAGTTTGGGAGCCATGAAAGAAAACAGTTATTCACATGGATGTGTAGCCTGATAATAAGAAATTTTTGTCTATGTTCTATGCGCGATCAAGATCAGAACTTCAACTTTTTATGTTGGAATCCAACTTTTTACCTGTGAATCCAACTTTTCACAAGGAAGGATTCCTGGAATCCTGTTTTGAAAATCCTAGTGAGAGCTCTGTCAGGGTATTGAGGATTCTTGGACAATGTTTTCCAAATGGTGCAGTAATTTTCAAATGACTCATCAAAATTTGGAAAATTGTGTAGAAGTGAATTGGGATATGAGCCTGGGGGCCATCTTATGTGCCCGGATTATCATAGGTTTCAATTGCCAAAAAAAAAAAAAAAAAAAAAAATAGGAGCAAAAGATTGGTAGTACAGAGTCATTGCAATTCCTTCTAGAAAATTCTCATTACCCCTCCCCCAACCCCACCCCCCCCCCCCCTCCCCATCTCCTCCCAGCCATCCATGGCAGGCTGTCTCCATTTCCCTGCCTCTACCCACCAACACAGCTGACTTTAATTTTTACAATACCTCAGTGACAAACCCTTTCATATGGGGAACTGAACACAGCCTCTCAGTATCTTAGAACCACATAGTTTTTTGAGAATAAGTGGACTTTAGGCTCAAACATTGACCCAAAATTTACAGGTTCTTATGAAACACATCCAAAGGCTATTAATCAAACTCCATCCCACTTAACCCATTGTATGCTAGTGGACTCTTCCATTGCTATATGTTGGACATGTCCATATGTCATATTAGGGGTGTCGGGCATATATTTTTGTTTTTGTTCTATTTTTCACAGAAAATTCTGTTAGCAAATAATGCAGGCCCTGATCAGACGCCGCGTTCTGCGTTATCACTCAATAAATCACATTACTAGAGTTGGTCTATTTCAATTCTGAAACACTTAAAGTTGACAAAAATACTATTGATTCCTTCAGATCCTCCATGTCTTCCACCATTGTCGGCCACGCCAATTGGGGCTTGAAGAAATAGATGGGCTGCATGATGCTTCCACGCAGAGCTGAAACCGGCCCGCACAGGAGTACCGGTAAACCGCTTAGAGGATATAAGCCTTCCAAGGCAAAGCGGTGCGAGTGTCAGATCGTCCATGCTTATAAAACCTTATGGTTTCATTGGGCGGCAGGGCTTGAGATGTCATTTCTTCTGTCGGGTAAAAGACTCACAAAATTGGAAGCAACGTCTCCAAAATGACCTTTACAGTGTTGACGTTAAACCTCAAATCAAACAAAAAACCAAACTTCGACCATTGATTGAAGCGCATTTACCTGTTTTCATAACGTGTGTTACAAGAAAAAGACGTTACACCATCTAACATTTAGCTTCGTAACAATGAATGACGTCATGAAACCTGAAAAAGGCAGCTCTTTGCACCACGCTCTTCCACCCAGTGATTTATTACTCAGTTCCGTATTCCTCCCATTTAGCGCCCCTGGCGCTTAAAAAAATTAGGTGTCACTTAATTATTAGAGACAAAAATCTTATAGAGCAGAGAGTTTAAAACCCATTACACAGTTGTTTTCCATTATTAACCCTTGTCCTGCTGAGCCCGGATATGCCTTATTTTCCAAACAATGAAGATCCAGATCAGATGACTTCTGACGAAGCCATCTGATCAGGATCTACATTGTTTGCCATTCAGATTGTGAATTTGTTGCAATAATTTGCATCAAGTAATCTGATTGGTTAATAATCGGTAGTAGGTGTGACAGATTAAAATATTCAGCAGGACAAGGGTTAAATATGGTTGAATCATGACATACATGTGTAAAGAACCAAGTGGTTAACACAGGGACACTCTGTGGTAGCAGGGATTATTGAAAAACCTTTCATGATACGATTTACAACAGATACGGCGATGATTGAAAGGCAATATTATCTTTACTTTAGGTTAGCCAAAATATTTTTTTCCACCGACAGCATTCACCTTATTTGCATTGTCTGCTGGTTCCTAGTCTGAACATTATCAGTGTTGGAAAAACAGGTAACCAGGCCCCCCTGACCTTTAAAGGTCAGGGGGGTCTGGTTACCTGTTATTCCAATATTGACAATGAGCAAGCTGGGAGCCAGCAAATAATGCAGATATGGTAAATTAGGGGTGCTTATTATTTTGTTCTTGGAAAAACAGTGAGTGGGTGCTTATAGGAGCAGGGGTGCTAAATGGGAGGAATATGGTATATCTCTAGCTATATAGGCGTGCTGTGACCGATAATTCTTGTGTGTTTTTCAGTTATCAAACACCAGATACCAGTGGACCTATATTTTCTGTTGGAGGAATCAGACCAGGTGCTGTCTCAAGACTATAACCTAATGAAAGATTTTGTGAAAAAAATCGTGGAAAGGTACTTAGTACTTTACATATGAATCATTGTTGTTAGCTCACCTGAAGAAAAGTACACCCAAACCTGTTTATAACACTATTTATTATAACACATTATAAACCCACCCCCCTGGCTGTAGCATTTTGTTTTTATGCCCCCAAGAATCTTTGATTCGGGAGGCATATAGTATTTGCCTGTCTGCCTGTCCATAACGTCTGTTTGTTTGTCTGTCTGTCTATCACAAAAACTTTAATCTTGATTATAACTTCAAAAGTATTTGACCTAGCCCCATGAAACTTCACACACTTATTCACCATCACAAGGGCTACATTCCGACCAAGGGCCATAACCCTGTTGTCATTTTGGCTGAATAATCTCTCCTTGAAATTTTGCAAAAACTCAGAAATTGGCTCCCACAGGGGGCATTGGCCACCTATAGTGACAGATATTGTTTGTTTGTTTGATTTGAGGTTTAACATCCCCGTCAACACTGTAAAGGTCATTTTGGAGACGTTGCTTCCAATTAAGTGGGACTTTTACCCGACATTGAGATGAAATGACATCTCAAGCCCTGCCGCCTAATGAAACCAATAGGGTTTATAAGCATGACTCTCGCACCGCTATGCCTGGGCAGGCTTAGATCCTCTAAGCGATTTACCAGTACTCGTGTGTGGGTCGGTTTCAGCTCTGCGTGGAAGCATCATGCAGCCCATCTATTGCTTCAAGCCCCGATGGGCGGGGGCCAAGGCAGTTAAAACTCTAAACAAACAAAGGAATGCTGCACTATGTAGGCAGCTGTTACATTTACTTTGGCATCACCAGAGACATCTGTATCAGGGCAGCCATGTTGAAGCCTATCTGCACAATTTAATCCTTTGTGGGAACCCTTAAAGGGGTAACTTGGCAAACAGTGCAGGCCCAGATCAGACGCCGCAGAATGCGGCGTCTGATCAGGGCCTGCACTATTTGTTAACAGAATTTTCCGTCAAAAAAAAGAAAAACACAAAAAATAATAAAAAAAAAAAACCACAAAAAATAGGCCTAACACCCCTTTTATGACAAATGGACTTGTCAAACATATAGCAGTGGAAGAGTCCACCAGTATACAATGGGTTAAATTTGTTAAACGTTATCCGGCTGAACCAGGATATGTTCTACTTTTGCAAACAGTGTAGATACAGATCGGATGGCTTCTGAAGAAGTGATCTGATCAGTATCTACACTATTTGACATTCAGTTGAGAAACCTGTAGGAATAAATTACATCCAGTAATCTGATTGGTTGAAAGTCAGAAATGGGTGTGGTTTGATGGGAATGGGAACACCTAGCACATTTTTCCACTATTTTTCAAAGGGAGACAACTTTCAGGACTTTCTGTTCACTTTTCTATAAGCTCTGTCCTCCTGAAGAAGGGGTCTACTCTTAAAGGAAAGAATTTGCTCCTCAGGAGCAAATTCTTTCTTTAAAGAGTTGACCCCTATTGATATGGAAGACAAAACTACTTTTGCAGGAGTTGCCTCCCCTGAAGGTGTTCCCATTCCCCTTAATAACTATTTTTGAAAGAGAAAAGAATTTCAAGTTCTCAAAAAAGCCAGATATGCTGCAGAAACCCATTAGACTCACTTTGAAGTTGGGGATGACTACAATATTTGACTTTATAAGTCAATGCTCTGATAAGCCCACACCAATACTTTTTTTCATGCCCACACCCATCAGGGCTTGAAGAAATAGATTGGACTGCATGGTACTTTCAAGCAGAGTTGAAACCGACTGCACATACATGTAAGTGCTGGTAAACTACTTGTAAGCTCTAAGCTTGTCCAGGCAAAGTTGAGAGAGTTATGAAAACATGTTCATGCATATAAACCTATTGGTTTCACTGGGTGGTGGGTCTTGAGGTGTCATTTCATCTCAGTTTTGGGTAAAAGTCCAACAAAATTGGAAGCAGCATCTTGCAAAATTATCTAATTAGTATTGATGGGCTGTCAGACAAGCACTTTTTGAAACCAATTCTTTTTCAAGAATTATATTTCACACTAATGAAGAACGCAAGATTTGCAATCTGTTTAACTCTTGTCCTACTGAATATATAAAGCCATCAAAGGCACACTCATTACCATCTATCAGCCAACCAGATTATGTGTACCGGTACTAGTTATATTGTATTCATGCAATTCACAAACTGCATTGCAAATATTGTAGATCCTGATCAGATGGCTACTTACAGTCCTCAACATAAAAATTCTTTTTGTGTTCTCATAAGGATGCTCTCATTGAGAAGAAGAATCTGATAAACCACTCATTTTCACAGTGGTTTGTTCTGGCTTGCAAGAGGAGCCCAATTTGTACCCACATACTTACTCGTCAGGTGATACTGTCTTCACCAGAACCCATTACAGAATGTCTATATATGGAGAAATCAGAAAAAAAAAACAATTTAGAACTACATTACGAAAACACACTTATACAAATACATTGTAAATTTTACTGCCGAAAAAACACGGCCCGCAACAATTGGGACTTTAAGAAATAAATGGGCTGCATGATGCTTCCATGCAGAGCTGAATCCAACTTCACACGAGTACTGGTAAACCGCTTAGAGGATTTAAGCCTGCCCAGGCAAAGCGGTGCGAGCCTGACCCTCCATACTTTTAAACCCTGTTGGTTTCATTGGGCGACAGGGCTAGAGAGGTCATTTCATCTTAATGTCAAGTAAAAGTCCCACAAAATTGGAAGCAACGTCTCCAAAATGACCTATATAGTGTTGACGGGGGCGTTAATCATCATATTAAACAAACAAAACAAAACTCCCAAAAAACAACAATTTTGAGATGAAAAATTGTGATATTTTTCTGATTTCTGCTCAAAATATAGATTTTGGGTACTCGTTAGAACCGCCTTGAACCGCCCCTTCGAGGCGGTTCTAACGAGTACCCACAATCTATATTTTAGAGCAGAAATAAGAAAAATAAGGTTTACCCCTGTAAACCCCAGTTTTACTATATAAAAGTAGGGTTCAAGGGGGTCAGAATTATATAGGCACGTTTTCGTGATGATGTACATGTATCATTGTTAACATCTCTATTTTCTATTCACAGGTTTGAGATAGGTGATGTATCAGCCGAAATTGGAGTGATTTCAAACTATGCTGAGGAGATTACCATTGGAGATTACGCCACAGAGTCAGATGTATTTGCAGCAATTGACGGTCTAAACTATGACGCTGCCAACAGTGACAGAGACCTGAGTTCCTCATTGGGTATACTGACCCAGAGCATTGACCAGAATGCTGTGCAGGACAGACCAGTTGTAGTCATGGCATTTAGTACGGGAGAGTCACCAAATAGTGGTGGTGTTATACAAGAAGCTAATGTGTTGAAGGAAAGACAGAATCCAAACATCAATATAATCAGCATAGGAGTTGCAGGTAGGCTTAAATATTTTGTGATATGATACAGTAAATATATGGTTAATGTCTTTAACCCATTGTATACTAGTGGACTCTTCCATTGCTGTATTTGGACAAGTCCATTTGTTATATAATTTGTGTCAGGCCTATTTTTAGGATATTAGATGTCAGGATATTGTGAACGCCTCCGTCCGTCCGTCCATCCATCCGTCGGTCCTTTCGTCACGCTATCTCCTCCTTAACCACTGGTCGGAATGTAACCAAATTGGGTACATAGCTTCCTTGCATGATGAGGGTGTGCAACATTACATTTATTTTTGGCCCCCCCCCCCCCAGGGGCCTTGGGGAGGGGTCAAAAGGTCAAATATCAATTAAATTCAATTAAATTTGCATAAGTAATGATTAATCATATATGTAACACATATTGAACAGGATTTTGGCTGTGAGCCCTGGGTCATGCCAAAGGGGTCGGACTGGGGGTGGGGGCAGGGGGTCAAAATTCAAATTTTACCGAATAGAGTCATATGGAATATGAAATTGAAGGGGGTGATTAGTAGAATACAATACAAGTAAAATTTTGACCCTGTGGTCAGATTGGGGCCCTCAGGGAGGGGTCAGAGGGTCAAAATTTAAGTTGTTTGGAGCATAGTCATGTGGCTCAAATTGAAGGGCATGATTAGTCGAATATAATACAGGTAATATTTTGATCCTGGGATCAAATTAGGGCCCAGGTTGAGGGGTTTTCGGTACTTGGCCCCTCTGTAGAAAGCGTGGGGATTTGCAATGGCGCGCCATCGACAGTTTTCTAGTTTCATTTTTATTCCCTTTTCGATGGAAAATTCTGTTAGCAAACAGTGCAGGCCCTGATCAGATGCTGCGTTCTGCAGCATTTGATCTGGGTCTGTGCTGTTTGCCAAGTTACCCCTGTAGGGGTTTCTCACATGCAATGGGTTAATAAAATATAATATAATTGGTGGGCCTTAGACAATTTATAGGGGTGAACTTAGCGAGCCCCTATAAAATTGTCGCGGCAAACTGGTAATATTATATTTTTAAAGAAGCTAATCATGTATTAGTTGATACCCCAATCCAAAAATTAAGGTTTTTTTTTGTACAGGCAAACAGTGTGGACCAAAATCAGACTTTAGGAGCAGTCTGATTTGGGTACACTCTTTGCAAAAATGACTTTTAAAGTAACCAGCAGACGTCGAAGCAGACAGCAATTTTCTTGATTGGCATGTTATGAGTTAAAATGTCTTGTAAAGTTTTAAAAATTTTCATTTGTTTCATTGTCTTGTAATTGTAATTTTGTTGTGAATTTTTCAGCAAGTAGCACACAAGCCTGGGAAAATGAGCTACTTGGTGTAGCGTCTCACGCAAGCTCCAGTTTCCTGGCTCCCAGCTTCATGTCTCTTATCAGTGAAACAGGGGATGATTCAGCATTGGCATCTATCACACACCAAATAGTTCAGTGTAAGTATTAAGGAGGTAAACTGGTGTTTAACGGTCTGAAAATTTTATTTTACGGTGTCACGCAGCAGAGCCGGAAAACAGAATTTGCAACCCTATAATGAGCGACATTGTGTAGCGTCTGACGCGAGCTCCAGTTTCCTGGCACCCAGCTTCATGTCTCTTATCAGTGAAACAGGGGATGATTCAGCATTGGCATCTATCACACACCAAATAGTGCAGTGTAAGTATTAACCCATTTTTTCGCGCTTGCTATTAGTATGGCGCGATATAGGGGTCCCATTTTCCATCTGTTTGTCCATTCATTTGTCCGTTCGTTCGTCCGTCCGACCACCCTAGCGTTCAGCCAAATGGTCAAGTTTATTTCTCAAGAACTATAAGAGCTTCATTAATGATACTTGGTACAAACTTGTATCTGGGGATGACAATTACATGCAAGCATCCATATTTGACCTTTACCTATATTTCATGGTTCACTGACTTTGTAAAATATAGCGACCACCGTAGCATTCACCCTAATGGTCAAGTTTATTTCTCAAGAACTATAAGAGCTTCATTAATGATATTTTTGTACAAACTTGTATCTGTGGATGGCAACTTAAATGCAAGCATCCATATTTGACCTTGACCTACATTTCATGGTTCACTGACTTAGTAAAATATTGCGACCACCCTAATGGTTAAGTTTATTTCTCAAGAACTATAAGAGCTTTATTAATGATACTTGGTACAAACTTGTATCTGTGGATGGGAACTTAAATGCAAGCATCCATATTTGACCTTGACCTACATTTTATGGTTCACTGACTTTGTAAAAATGGTCAAGTTAATTTCTCAAGAACTATAAGAGCTTCATTAATGATTCTTGGTACAAACTTGTATCTGGGGATCGTAACTTAAATGCAAGCATCCATATTTGACCTTTACCTATATTTCATGGTTCACTGACTTTGTAAAATATTGCTACCAACCTAGCATTCACCCTAATGGTCAAGTTTATTTCTGCAGAACTATAAGAGCTTCATTTATGATATTTGAAATGATATTGAAACGGTGAAACCAAGTCTCGTCCGTTTTGATGGTCCTATCTAAAAACTAGTCACTGTCGAAACAGCTGAGAAACATCCGCGAACAAGGCACCCGTCACTCCTTTTCCGTGTCCATGAGTAATCTTGGCACCCAACGCGCACTAACTTTAGACATTCCAAGTTCATCTGTCAATACTCCATATACTGTGGAGCTCGAAACCCCATGTTCATCAGCAAGAACCCTGACTGTTGTTCCCCTGTTCATGTAAACCACATCCTTGCCTGAGTCCCTAATGGAACACGCTACAACGGCTGGTCGGCCGCTCCTCGGATCGTCCGAAATCGACTCTCTTCCGTCCCTGAATCTTGATTGCCACTTGTAGACGACAGCTGGACTACATTTATCATATTTCCCTGTTGATTGTATCATTTTCAGCATTTCCGTCGGTGATTTATTAAGAGCGACACAGAATTCCACTACACTCCGCAACTCAATATCGCCTGTTGATGTCATGGTTTTCAAACTCGCAATCTCGCAGGTCTTATTAAATGCACTGTGATGTTCTTCGAAAAGCAGTGATTGTTTTGAAATTTTTAGCAAATGACTTCATGACATCCAATTATCATCTGACGCTTATGCGGAGTTTTGATGTAACGCGATCAGACGGAAATAAAGAGTTTTTCTTCAAGAATCTGCCTGAATAAAAAACATTTTTCGGGCTGCTCTGGGGTCCCGTTCCTATGTTGCCATGGCAACCCGTAAATCCGATTATTGTCACTGTATACCCTTGTAAGTTTACATATATGTTCAGAATAAGTTAAAGATTATTCACACCAAATTTCATGTATATTGAAATACGAATGTCAAAGATATAGCAAAATTCTACGAACTTTCCGAACAACCCTCGTTGATTCCAGGCAGAGCTGAAACCGACCCGCACACCAGTACTGGTGAACCGCTTAGAGGATCTAAGCCTGCCCAGGCAATGCAGTGCGAGTCGGACCGTCCATGCTTGAAAGGATCATATCTCAACAAGTAATGTATAACCATTTTCTTTTCTTCTGTTTTTCAGATGCCAGTATACAGGGTGAGTCATACTTAGTACACATGCATTTTTCTTATTTTTTTAGCAGAAAGAAGGCTTGACATTACATGTGAATCATCTGATGTATTCACCTGTAATGTCAAGCCTTATTATGGCTGAAAAAAAAAGAAAAGAAAAAATAAAAGAAAAGAAGAAACGGAAAGATACTTTTAAAGTGCCCTCTACAAAACAGCCTTCAAGTTAAATATTCCTCAAAGAGTTAATAAGTCTGTGCATTCGAAATGGCACAACTCAGACAGATGCTCATCCCATCACTCAAACACTCCTATGTAATTTGACCCCCTTAAACCCCACTTTTATATAGTAAAACTGGGGTTTACAGGGGTAAGCATTATTATACCCCCGCAAACGAAGTTTGAGGGGGGTATACTGGAATCAGCCTGTCGGTTGGTTTGTTTGGCGGTTGGATGGTCTGTCTGCAAAATTTTGTCCGCTCAACTCCTCCTTCACTATCGGTCAGATTCAATTGATACTTGCCATAATTGTTCGCCAGGAGGGGTAGATGTGCAAGACACAAATTTCACGAAAGCTTGTCCCATAATTACGCAGTTATGGCCCTTGATTTGCTTAAAAATGTGCTAAAAAACCTTGTCCGCTGAGCTCCTCCTTCACTATCAGTCGGATTCAATTAATACTTGCCATAATTGTTCACCAGGAGGGGTAGATGTGCAAGACACAAATTTCACCAAAGTTTGTCCCATAATTAGGGAGTTATGGCCCGTGATTTGCTAAAAAATGTGCTAAAAACCTTGTCCCCTCAACTCCTCCTTTACTATCAGTGGGATTCAATTGATAATTGCCATAATTGTTCATCAGGAGGGGTAGATGTGCAAGATGCAAATTGCAGTAAAGTTTGTTCCATAATTACGGAGTTATGGCCCTTGATTTGCTAAAAAATGTGCTAAAAAACCTTGTCTGCTGAACTCCTTCTTCACTATCAGTTGGATTCAATTGATACCATAATTGTTCACCAGAAGGGGTAGATGTGCAAGACATAAATTTCACTGAAGTCTGTCCCATATTTACGGAGTTATGGCCCCTGAATCAATTTGAAACATACTTTCTTGACCCTGATTTGCTTGCAAACATCTTGTCCACTGAACTCCTCCTTCACTTTCAGTCGGATTCAATGGATACTTGGCATAGTTATTCACTAGGATAAGTAGATGTGCAGGACGCAAATTTCAGGAGAATCTGTCCAACAGTTATGGAGTTATTGCCCCTAAATGGACTCAGTGGATACTGTTTATGTTTGTTTTCTGTGTCAAGTATTGAGGCGGGGGTATTAATCATCACCTTTAGTGATAGTTCCTCTAATTTTTCTTTTTCCTGCTCAAAAACATAGATTTTTAATGTGAAAACCTTCAAGTTTTGGTGGTAAAATTTTACCTCAGGTTTTCTTAATGCATACAGGGTTATTAGAGTCTTCAACTTATGCATAATGGATGGGCCAAGTTCACAGAAGAGACAGACAGTCTGATAAGGTACCTGTAGGTCACATTGTACACTGATCTGAGTCTTCACAGGTTGGATATTTCAGCAGCTTACTATACATTGTGCACACTGTGCAGGCTTATTTGTACATTGTAGGAATGAATTATGTCCCCCCACAGGGGTGGTGGACATATTGTTTTTGGTGCGGAACCCATTTGCATCGCTGTAGCCTGTTTGAGTGAGTGAGTGAGTTTTAGTTTTACGTCCCAACAACAGCTAAGGTCATACGGAGACGGGACCTCGGTTTAAAGACTCATCCGAAAGTCTGGAGAAGCCCGGGATCGATCCTGCGATCCCTGGTTAACAAGGCGAGTAGCGTAACCACTGCACCACGGAGGCTTCTATAGCCTGTTTGAAGCAATATCTCCTGAACCTATGGAGTGATTCTGACCAAACATGCATAGTTACATAATTAGGATGGAGGAAAACAGTCATTAGGTTATGATGACCTTGACCTAATTTTCAAGGTCACAGACCCCCCAAAACAGTCAATGTTGGGCCAAAATTGGCTTTTCTGCACTCTTTCTCATTAATAGATTGACTTATTTTAGTCAAACCTGGTACAATATATCATTAGAACATTCCACAGATTTGGTTAGATTTTGGTGACCTGGACCATTTTTTCAAGGTCACAGGCCCCCCAAAACAGTCGATTCTGGGCCAAAATTGGCTTTTCTGCACTCTTTCTCATTAACAAATTGACTAATTTTAGTCAAACTTGGTACAGTATATCATTAGAACATACCACAGATTTGGTTAGAAAAAAAAAGAAAAAAATTTTGGTGACCTTGACCTTTATTTCAAGGTCACAGGCCCCCAAAACAGTCTATTTTGGGCCAAAAATGGTTTGTCTGCACTCTTTCTCATTAACAAATTAATTGTAGTCAAACTTGGTACAATATATCATTGCAACATACTGAATATTTATTTAGGTTTTGGTGACCTTGACATTTTTTCAGTCAATTTGGAAATGGCTTGTCTGCACTCTAAGGTCAAGGGCTCCCGAAACCTGTTCTTTTGGGGCCAAAAATGGCTTATCTGTACTCCATATCATTTCAGAACGATGAATGTTGGACAAACATGGTACAATATTTGCATTCATTCTCATGTATTATTAAATTTGTTAAACTTGTTGAAGAAAAGGGATAAAATGCTCGGCAAAGCCTCGCATATTTTTGGCTTCTGTGTACAACGTCCTTAATGATGTCCTGTTTACTAATGACAGAATATTGACATTTTCATTAAACAATCATGAATAAAATGCGATTTATATGTCATATGATAAATAGAATCTTGCTTTTGTGTTCATGTATTATTGAATTTATTAAACAAGTTGAAGAAAAGGGATAAAATGCGAGGCTTTTGCTCATGTATTATTGAATTTATTAAACTCGTTGAAGAAAAGGGATAAAATGCTAAAAAAAAGCCTCACATTTTATCCCTTTTACTCAACGTGTTTAATAAATTCAATAATACATGAACACTCGTGTAAGATCCTCTGTATATATAATAGCTTCAGATTAGGAAGAGTGATGAGTATAATTAGGAAATAATTTCCTTATTTTTTATGGGACCCATCAGGAGTGTTAGGGTAGTTTTATATGCCTGTTTGAAAAACGAACATATTATGTTATGCCCCCCAGCGTCTGTCCGTCCATCCATCTGTCTGTCCATCCATCTGTATACTTTTCATTTTCGGATTACTCCTCCTACAGTTTACATCCAATCAAGCTGAAACTTCATACATAGACCATGATGTGGGGCAGCGGATATTGTTTTGAAGTTATGGTCCACCAAATATTAATAGAATTATGCCCCTTTGACATTTTTTTATTAACTTTTCGTTTCCCAATAATTCCACCTACAATTTACATCCGATCAAGCTGAAACTTCATACTTAGTTAGACCATGATGTGGGGCAGCGCATATTGTTTCAAGTTCACGGTCCACCAAATAATAATAGACTTACGCCCCTTCGAAAGTTTTTGTAAACTTTTTGTTTCCGGATAACTCCTCTTACAGTTAACATCTGATCAAGCTAAAACTTCATACATAGTTAGACCATGATGTGGGGCAGCGCATATTGTTTCGAGGTTAACAGTCCACAAAATAGTTATAGAGTTATGCCCCTTTGAAATCGTTTGTAAACTTTTTCGTTTCTGGATAACTCCTCCTACAGTTTCCATTCGATCAAGCTGAAACTTCATCCATTTTTAGACCATGATGTGGGGCAGCGCATATTGTTTCAAGGTTATGGTCAACCAAATAATAATTATGCCCCTTTAAAAATTCTGTGAACGTTTTTTTTCTGGATAATTCCTCCTACATTTTAGATCCGATGATGTTGAAACTTAACATACAGTAAGACCATGATATGGATCAGTGCATATTATTTTGAGGTTACTGTCTGCCAAATATTACCAGCGTTACACCCCTTTCACAGATTTTTCTTAACATTCTGTTTCCAGATAACTCCTCTTACATTTTACACATGATGAAGCTGAAAGTTTACATATAGTAAAACCAAGATGTGGAACAGTGCATATTATTTTGAGGTTACAGTCCACCCAAATATTCCCAGAGTTATTCTCCTTTCACATATTTTTCTAAACATATTTTGTTTCGGGATAGTGCCTCCCACATTTTACATCTGATGAAGCTGAAACTTGATGTATAGTCAGACTATGATGTGAAGCAGTGCATATTATTTCAAGGTTACAGTCCACCACTTATTACCAGAGTTATGCCTATATTATTTTGAGGTTATGGTCCACCAAATATTACCGACCATGAAAATCTGTTGGAGACAGGTCGTTTTAGCCATTGAGGGTTATTAATAGTGCCAGGTAAGAATACATGGAGCACATATTGTTCCTTCGTTACATTCAACAAACCCAAACTTGTACAACAGTCAGTATATATATGCTCTATCTTACTAATTGCCACAGGCATATAATGCCCCGCTTGCTGAGCTCTTGTTGGTAAATTGATCCTTATTCCAAGGTCACTCAGATGTCAAAATAATTTTTTTTTTCTTTTGAAAAAAAAACAAAAAAAAAAAACAGCTGGACAAGTTTAAGCTGCATTTCATATGAAGCCTTTCTGGGATGAAAAAAAAACAAAAACAAAATTGGTTCAAACAGTTTAGGTCACATGACCAAGATGGTTGCCATATGGTAAAAACATTCAAAAATCTTCTTCCAAGAAACCAAAATAGCCAGTTATTTTGAGACTTGGTATGCAGCTGCAGGGACAATTGTCTTGCCAAGTTAATTCAAATTATGACCCTGTGTTGACCTTGACCTTTTATACATCAAGATAAAATTGGGTCAGTTATGCTTTTGAATTTAAAGTGAAGCTTAACAATGGTTTTTTTCTGATTCTGTTATAGCCTGTGATATCAAAGTTGACATATGAAATCAGGTACTTGACTGTTTTCAAGTATCAAAGGTCAAGGCATTTACTGACCTTTAACCTGGTTGCCTAAGAGTCAGGTACTTCTGAAACTACTGGGCTGATTGAAACCAAATTACATGTGGAGCATCTATGGTATGAGAGAAAGAAAGTCTGTTCATTGTATCAAGCCCATATATGGTAAAAACCCTTTGAAAACCTTCTCAGGAAATGAATGGCAGATGACCTTGAAATTTTGTATGCAGCATATGGGACTTAGCCCCATCATAGTTTGTTCAAATGGTGATTCTTGGTTGACCTTAACCTATATTATGCCAAGGTCACAACCAGTCACTTAGGCGTGTTGAAAAAAAAAAGCCAAAGAGTGGAATTGTAACTCAACTGAGCCATTGGCTCACTGGTGAGCTTATAGTATGAATTGGCTCTGTTATGTTTTGTCATTTGTTCACTGTCTGTTAACATTTTGAAATATCCTTTCTGAAACCACTGGGCAGATTAAAGTAAAATTTCATGTGGAGTCTCTAATGGATCATGGAATGAAAGTTTGTTGGAGTGGCCAATGTCAATTAACCAAGATGGCCGCCATAACCATGTATGGTAAAAATCTTCTTTGGAACTCTGTATACACTCCATACTCTGCACCGAGATGAGCGGTTAAGGACCATTGTTTAGGGAGTGGACCATTGGTCCTCTAGTTTCGGACTGTCAGAGTATAGCGGAAAGCTAACTGGAAGATCCAAAAAGGTGACTTCCATGTAAAATTGTGGAAAATGTTCCAGGTATATCCATAACATTATGATACAAAATCAGTGTACTAAAATGGCGTTTTTCGTATCTCTAGAATCATCATTTTTCAGATGAAAAATTCTGATAATTTTCTTATTTCTATTCAAAACATTGGTTGTGGGTGCTAGTAAGAACCACCTCACTGACACGGTTCTAATGACTACCCAAGACCTATGTCTAAATAAGAAAACCCGTAAAACCCAGTTTCCTCTATATAAAGTGGGGTTTAAGGGGTGTTCACATCACGTTAACAAGTCCGTGAAATAAAGACCCCCCTAAACCCCACTTTATATAGATAAAACTGGGGTTTACGGGGGTAAACATTATTTTCCTTATTTCTGCTCCAAGACTTAGGTTGTGGGTACTCGTTAGAACCGCCTCGGCGAGGTGGTTCTAACGAGCACCCAAAACCTATGTTTGCAGTATAAATAAGAAAAATTTCAAGGATTTTCATCCGAAAAAAGAGCCATTTTGGTGGTATAAAAAAATGCACCAAGTCGCACGGGTGTGTTATTGTAATGTAACACAGACTTGTTGACATGATGACAATAACAAGTTTGTGTAATGAACTACCCATGTAAACCCCACTTTATATAGAGAAAACTGTAGCTTACAGGGGTATACAGTAAAATTCCATGATTAAGATCACGGAAAGTTAGGACTAAATCAGCTTTTAATAGCTTATATGGAAGGTTTAAGTTATTCTTTCTTTGTATTTTCTACACCCAGTGATTGCACAAAGAGACCACCTTCGGGACTGTTCAAAAGTGGTCTTAAAGACTATTTTTGAACAGTCCCAAAGGTGGTCTTAATATAGGAATTTTACTGTACATTATTTTCCTGTTTTCTGTTCTAAGATAATTTCTAGAAATTGATATTCATTACGCTAACACCTGTGCAACATAGTGCATTTTTCACATCTCGGGCCCGCACTGAAAGTGTGGGTGCCCTATAGTAATCACTCTGTCTGTCTGTCCGTCCGTCCGTCTGTCCGTCCACAAATTTTTTTATCCTCCATAACTTTCTTATTCCTGGATGGATTTAAATATTACTTGGCAGAAATGTTAACCATAATGTGATGGAGTGTTGCGCGCAAGACTCAGGTCCGTACCTCAAAGGTCAAGGTCATACTTAGAGGTTAAAGGTCAAAAAAGGGTCTTTCCTGTGTCCAATAACTTTGTTATTATTCCTGGATGGATTTAAATATTACTTGGCAGAAATGTTAACCATAATGTGACGAAGTGTCACACGCGGTACCTCAAAGGTCAAGGTCATACTTAGAGGTTAAAGGTCAAAAAAGGGTCTTTCCTGTGTTCAATTAATAACTTTGTTATTATTCCTGGATGGATTTAAATATTACTTGGCAGAAATGTTAACCAAAGTGTGACGAAGTGTCACACGCGAGTGTGGGTGCCCTATAGTAATCACTCTGTCCGTCCATCTGTCTGTCTGTCTGTCTGTCTGTCTGTCTGTCCATCCGTCTGTCCATCCACAATTTTTTTTATTATTAGGGCCCCGCACTGAAAGTGCGGGTGCCCTATAGTAATCACTCTGTCCGTCTGTCTGTCCGTCTGTCCGTCCACAAATTTTGCTACTCCTCTGATAGCGCTGCCGGGGCCCTAGTCAGTTTCACTGACAGCTCTAGTTTTTTCTTATAAATACTGCAAACATAGGTTGTGGGCACTCGTTAGAATCGCCTCATGGAGGCGGTTCTAACGAGTACCCACAACCTATGTCTTTGAGTGAAAATAAGAAAAATAATGTTTTCCCTAATAAACCCCAGTTTTCTCTATACAAATTGGGGTGAAAATGGACTTGTTCACATGATGCACTATGTCAGTCATCAGTTTTCAGTACTTTGATTTTATTTATTTAGACACCGAGACAGCTTTTGATATAGTTATTGCCGTAGATGGTTCACAGCAAGTTAGCAGTACTTTTGACTTCCCAGTGCTTCAAATGGTCATCACCAACCTGATCAACAAGTGAGTATAACAGATCAAAATTCAGTCAGATGTCAAGGGCCCAAAAACCTTTGGGGCCGTCAAAATTTGTTTGCGGCAGGGATAGTTTGAGGCACAGAGGGTTACCCATAGTGTTGTCAGTATGCATGATAGGAAATTTTTATATCTTGTTGATTTTCCTTGCAGTAAAGGTATGTCGTGTGTACTCATTAGAATCGCCTCAATGCACACAGCATACCTGGTACATTTTCAAGATAAGAAAATTCTACCTAAATTATTCCGCTCGTTAGCTCAGTTGGATATGCCTCTGACTGTTGATAGGAGGACACGGGTTTGATACCTGTCGGGGTTGGCAACATTCTATTATGGAGATCATTACGAAAACACGCCTATTCAAATATTTTGGTAAAATTTTACCACCAAAAAATGAACTTCAGATAAAAATCCTGATATTTTTCATATTGCTGGTCAAAATAAAGATTGTGAGTACTCGTTAGAACCGCCTCGCTGAGGCGGTTCTAACGAGTATGCAAATCTATGTTTTTAAGCAGAAATAAGAAATATAATGTACACCCCTGTAAACCCCAGTTGTACTGTATAAAAGTAGGGTTGAAGGGGGTCAAAATGATATAGGCATGTTCTCATAATGGTCTGCAGTCATTTTCTCCCTCCCGCTGATTTGAAAAGGCCAGTTGTCAGTTTCTGGCGAAAGAATGTGCACTGCATTGGTTAACTGCTTACATATAATCCTACCTCGGAAAAGTGTGGATAGGTAAACTGACCGGCTCAAAAGATGACCTTAATAGTGTTGACGAGGCAGTTAAACTCCAAAGCAAACAAAGAACAAAGTATTCTGAATAATAGTAATATTATACTGCAGTTTTTAAAATGTTCCTTAGGGAATGAAGAACGAGTCTAAAAGGGCCGTGCCAAACAAGCCATCCGTGTTCGAGCCATCAAAGTTTCACGGTATTTGAATTTGATTTTGCTTAATCTTTAAAATGCCATGAAAAGCTGCATCTGAAAATGTCGTCTGCTTATGTCGTCTGCTGAATCTTCTCGCGAACATTTTAAAAATATTTTTGCATATAGGCAAACAGTGTGGACCCAGATCAGACTGCTCCTAGAGGAGCAGTCTGATCTGGGTCCACACTGTTTGCTAAAAAATGAGTTTTGAAGTTACCAACAGATGACAAAGCAGACGACAATTGTCTTACTTGGCGTCTTATGGGTTAAAGTGAAAGAATTATATTTTATACATATGAGCCCTTTTGTGAGAAAAAAACCTGTCGTTGGGGTTTGTGTGGGGGGTAAACCAGAAACTGGGCATGCTCAGCCAGCCTTGTAGGAGTGTAAACTTTAATCCTTTGACTGCAAGTCACGACAAGGAAGCAACATTTTCAAAGTGTATTTTTATGCCCATGCCATTTGAAGAATGGTGGAAAGGCCATATAATGTTTTGCCCCTGTCCATCTGTCTGTCCATGTCTGTGTCCGTGTCCAAGATGGTGATAGCAGCTTGTGTTTAAGATTTCTTGATTATGCTACCAGGTGGGGTCATCCTTGTCTTGTTGAGGGGGGGTTTGGTTTTATGGCCCTTTCAAGATTATTTCACTCATATCAAGCCAATCGTTCAGCAGAGGTGGGCAAAAACTGGAGTTCCCAGAGAAAAACCATCTGACCTTCCGTTGCAGAACTTGGCGTCTCACGTGACCCTAGCCAGGCTCGAACCACAGTGCTGAGAGACCTAATGATTAAGAGTCAGGGCTCTTACCCACTAGGCCAGATAGGCCCATCCGGTATCCTTTAGACACCTTTCTAGATCTTATTGTTAAATGAAAATAAGGCCTGACATTACATGTGAATCGTCGGTCAAGACGATTCACATGTAATGTCTAGCCTTATTTTACTGTGAAAAAATATTTATAAAAATCATAATGTCATCTGCTCCAGGAATTTATGTAGCAGTTGAAGGGTTAACCTTTTACCTGCTGAATATTCATCTAAGCCACACCCATTTCGTTATATCAACCAATCAAAGTACTTGATGTAATTTATTGCTACAAATTCGTAAACTGAATGTCAAACAGTGTAGATCCTGATCAGATGGCTTCTTCAGAAGCCATCTGATCTGGATCTACACTGTTTGCAAAGATAGGGCTTGTCGCCTACAGCAGGGTAAAGGTTAATATAGATGTATAGAAACCACTGGCATTGTACTATCCAAGCATGAGAAGCCTCTGTGGTGTAGTGGTTATGCTACTCACCTTATAAACCAAGGATCGTGGGTTCGATCCCGCTCATTCCGGACTTTCGGATGAGCCTTTAAACTAAGGTCCCATCTCCGTATGACCTTATAATTAGCTCTTGGTGGGAAGAAAAACTCGAACACACACACTGTCCAAGCAGCGAACACAAAGGTGTTGATTAGAGGTTGCAGAAGTACTATAAATTATTTTGATTCATGACGGGGAACATGGGATCACATTCCCCGCCTGACAGCGATATTTGCCTGAGCCGTTAGCCGAGTGTAAATCTCACTTTCAGGCAGGGAATGTGATCCCATTTTAAAATAATGAATTTGTTATACTGGAAAGCTTTTTGAGGACATTTTGTACATTGCCGCAATGTTTCCCAAAGAATGTTTCTGTAGGGGACGTCCCAAGATGTACGTTTACATGTGACATCATCAAATGCACCCTTCTGCATGCACTACATTGATCATGGTGCTCAGTGGGAAAATATTTACGTCATATTAGAATGAGAGTTTCATATCAGAATACAATGAAATAAAGTACCAAACGAATGAAAAAACAAAGATTTTTTTTTTTTATTTGTTCACTGGGCTGCATGAAATTATTTTGGTTATATTTCTTATCAACTGCAGTAAATCCAAGATGAAGGACATCCCAATTCAGCGAAATCAGGCGAGAGAGGGATATATAGTTTTGCTCACAGGGTATAAGGAAAATAATAGCACTTTGCTAACCAATCAAAAGCCTGGAAAGTTCTTTACAGTATATTCTAACACAGCGCGCCTATATAGGCAATGGAAAACAACTGTGTTTTATTCCACAACAAATCACGGCTAGGAAGAGCGTGACAAATGACGTCATTAAAAACTGCCAATTGGTGACGTCACTAGTCGATTTCCTTGACGTTAGACGGTGTAACGTCATTTTCTCGCATCGAAAACGTTAGAAAAGGATGTAAATGCATGTGTTTCAGTCGTTAATTTTAGCGGGATTTCTTCTAACAATGGCGAAAAGTTGTGAGATTTTGAATGAAACAACAACATTATTGCGATTTTCAGCGTGTTAGAATCGAAATAGATCAGCTCTAGCCAGTGATTTGTTGGGTAATAAATCACAGTTTGTCGGTCAGTTGTAAGTAGACAAATCACGCGCGCTACGCGCTCGTGATTTGTCTACTTTACAACTGACCTCCAAACTGTGATTTATTACTCAACAAATCACAGTTAGAGCTGATCTATTTCTTAAACAAAGGCTGATCTGTACCGTTGTTGTTTGCAAATCGTGAAAACAGGCTTTCTCATGAAGTGTCTCATGTACAGTCAACCTTCTTTATACCCATGTGTTATAATGACAGAACTTGTTTTATTTTATACATAGCAGTGAAATCAATGCATATCTGAAACAAATAAAAGTGATATTTTCACAGTGTGAAAATATAAGTGATATTTTCACAGTGTGAATGTTATTTTCACAGTAGCAGCCCGATCTACTTTTTTCGCCGAAGTCATAAGCAATCAATGAAATAATTCTTTAAAATACCTTGAAAAAGCATTCTCTGAACTGTAAAATGCTGTATTAAAAATGGCGATCTGTTTCTGTTTTGCAACTGACAGTTATGACGTCATTGTCAAGTCGAAAATTGTGACGTAAGATTCGATCGATCAGTTACAGTAAGTGTCCTAAAATATTATAAAATAAAAAGAAAATTTACTTTTTTCGATAAATATCAAAAATATTTCATCTCGTGTGTTGAAAATATCAGAATTTCCACTCGTGCTTCGCACTCGTGAAAATTCTGATATTCTCAACACACTCGATGAAATATTTTTGATATTCATCTCAAAAAAGTAAATATCCTCTATATATTACATGCATTACAGAGAAATACCATGATTTCTACCAGACATAAACTTGGTATTTTCCTTTTTGCTAAGAAGAAATATTTCCTCTTAGCCGGGGAAATAAATCCCTTCAGCTGGAACTACTTTATGTACAAGATACGAGATAACGCTTTGCAGTGAAATTGTTCTATTCAAACGCGGGAAAGTTTCAATCACGGCGACGTTATTCATGACGTCATTGTAATGGCGTCTAAGAAATATCAACAGACGTTCAGAATGCGTGACGTTTGAGTCGGATGCAACGCTGAAACAAAAGAAAACATGGATATGACCATTGATTAGGATGTAAGTTTTGCTTTATTTAATCTAACGTTTTACTTGTTTTATCACTGAAACACTTTGTTTCTTCTATTTTTGTTCAAAACTGTAGAAAGCGCTTTCAAAATGGCGCCCATCCAGTTGTTCTTCCACCCAGATTCTGTAACACTTCGCTGATTGAACCGTTTACATGAGCTGTAAACAGTCAACTGAACGGGCATTCAGATCCAAAATTCAAGATCCAAACTCTCCTAAAAGTCTATGGAAGTGCATGTAATATACAGATTATACATTTCTCCTATTTGAAATATGGGATTTATAAACCTCGGGAGGTAAAACAATCCGTTAAAGAAACTCGTGCTTCGCACTCGTTTCTTTATCGGATTGTTTTACCTCCCTCGGTTTATAAATCCCATATTTCAACTAGGAGAATGAATAATCTATATATAACCGCAATTTCAATGGAATGACTTCTTAAATAAAGACTTAGCCTCAGTTCCAAGCAGTGTGGGCTTCCCTCGGAATGGAATGCCCAAATCGAATCTGTAGTCATGAAAGATACTTGTAATCTAATACTCCAAGAAACAAATGTTATAGATATTTGTTAGAATCACCTCACCAAGGCGATTCTGACAAATGTCTATATCATTATAACAGCACAATAGGGAACAAATTCTGTTATTATAACGAGGGTGCTCTGTATATGCTCTTCATTTCCTCTTCGTCAGAGATTACAATTACAGTTTTATATAGATTTATAATATAATGTTATTAATCAAGTAATTTCGTATTGGCCCAGGTACAGGTCCAAGGTCTGCTGTATTGGCCCGAGGCCAAAGGCCTAGGCCAATACAGCTGACGGAGGACCTGTAACTTGGCCAATACGAAATTACTTGATTAATGACAATTTTATTAATTGACGCAATTAAAAACATGATTTATGATTTTTGAATATTGGTTGACCTTGTGTAATATAGGATAATCAATTAATAAGTGCATATACAAATTACTGTATTTACCATACGTCTTTGGACAGACCGTTCTTAGCAAGCAGTGTAGACCTAGATGAGGTGCTTCATCAGCGTCTGTACTCTTTTTACCAACGGCCACGGCGGAATGATTTTAGTTAGTAGCTGCCATCTATGAAAGAAACCCAAGCGAAAAAAACATCAAGTCTTTAAATTAAGTTTATTTCTCTTCTAACATTTATGTTTTCAGTAGTTCTCCTTCTATTAATCCAAGGCTGTTGGCATCGCTTCATAAACAATGACATAATGCGTGGTATCTAAACATGCTCTTTGATGTCATGTTATATAACTTCTTGTTGCTAAATAAAACAGATCTGAGATTCTAGCTCATGGAAGTTATCAAAGTTTAAAACTTTTATTTCAACCAATTAAATCGCTCGAAATGCACATAATGATTGAGAATAGGAATTATTCAATTTTATCATATGACGTTGCGTCTGAGATGTAATTACGCCATGCATTATTTTCGATAATCCACTAGTGGATTAAATATGCAAATTAGCTAGATACGTTCCGTAACGTTACATGTACGACGTCCTTAACGACGACGCGTTTACTAATGGCCGAATATTGACATTTTTGTAAACAATCGTGAATAAAATGCATTTTAAATGCCATATGATAAATAGAATCTTGGATTCGTGCTCATGTATTATTGAATTTATTAACCTCGTTCAGGAAAAGGAATTAAATGCTCGGCAAAGCCTCGCATTTTATCCCTTTTCCTCAACTCGTTTAATAAATTCAATAATACATGAACACTCATGTCAGATCTTTTATATTATCTTCCTCTTGAACAGTTTTGAATGGGAGAGTGGAGCTCGTCGTTTTGGACTGCTACAGTTTGATGGTTCTGGAGTGTACAGCACTATTCATCTTGGGGACTACCTCAACAAAACAGACTTAATAGAGCAGATAGAGGACGTAGATAGGGGTCTCGTGCTTCTTGACAGGACAGCATCGGCGGATAATGCAAAAGGTAATTGAAGCTGTCATAATATCCTGGGTTTGGGCTTAGAAAGTTTCGGTAACCATCATGGCTTTGAGAAGATTTCGAATTTATATTATTTGCTGGTCACTTTAAAATTCATTGTTGCAAACAGTGTGGATCCTGATCAGACTGCTCCTCTAGGAGCAGTCTGATCAGGATCCACACTATTTGCCATCACCACACTATTTGCCATCATCTGTTCTAGAATTGAAATTTTCTGCTAGATCCAACCAAATTAGCCATTATAAATACTCTGTGGACTATTTCTTTTTTCAGTTTAGAGAAACCGAATACTGAACATGGTTTGGATCTACACTGTCATTCATTTTGTGAATTTGAACATTATGTCCAAGTAATTATGTTTCCCCACTTTTTGTCGCGCCTGCTATTAGCATGGCGCGATAAAGGCGGCCGATTTTCCGTCTGTTCGTCCGTCCATCCGTTTGTCAAGGCGTCAACATTTGCGACCACCCTTGGGTTCACCATGAGGTTCAAGTTTATTTCTCAAGATCAAGTTTATTTCTCAAGAACTATAAGAGCTTCATTTATGGTATAAACTTGTATCTGTGGATGGCAACTTAAATGCAAGCATTTACGACCACCCTAGCGTTCACCCTAATGGTCAAGTTTATTTCTCAAGAACTATAAGAGATTCATTAATGATACTTGGTACAAACTTGTATCACGGTATGACAACTTACATGCAAGCAACCATATTTGACCTTCACCTACATTTCATGGGTCACTGACTTCGTAAGATATTGCGACCACCTTAGCGTTCACCCTAAGGTTCAAGTTTATTTCTCAAGAACTATAAGAGCTTCATTTATGATACTTCGTACAAACTTGTATCACGGGATGACAACTTAAATGCAAGCAACCATATTTGACCTTCCCCTACATTTCATGGGTCACTGACTTCGTAAGATATTGCGACCACCCTAGCGTTCACCCTAAGGTTCAAGTTTATTTCTCAAGAACTATAACAGCTTCATTTATTGTCACGCCTGCTATTAGCATGGTGCGATATAGGCGCCCGGTTTTCCGCTCGTTCGTCCGTTCATCCGTTTGTCAAGGCGTCAACATTTGCGACCACCCTAGCGTGCTCCCAAAGGTTCAAGTTTATTTCTCAAGAACTAGAAGAGCTTCATTAATGATACTTGGAACAAACTTGTATCTGTGGATGGCAACTGAAATGCAAGCATTTGCGACCACCCTAGCATTCACCCTAATGGCCAAGTTTATTTCTCAAGAACTATAAGAGATTCATTAATGATATTTGGTACAAACTTGTATCTGTGGATGGCAACTGAAATGCAAGCATTTGCGACCACCCTAGCATTCACCCTAATGGCCAAGTTTATTTCTCAAGAACTATAAGAGATTCATTAATGATATTTGGTACAAACTTGTATCTGTGGATAGCAAATTAAATGCAAGCATCCATATTTGATCTTGACCTACATTTCATGGTTCACTGACATTGTAAAATATTGCGACCACCATAGCGTTCACCCTAATGGTCAAGTTTATTTGTCAAGAACTATAAGAGCTTTATTAGCTCACCGTCACGTAGTGACGAGGTGAGCTTTTGGGATCACTTTTTGTCCGTCGTGCGTGCATGCGTCCGTGCGTGCTTGTGTAAACAATTTCTTCAAACAACATCTCCTCCTAAACCACTGAACAGATTTTGACCAAACTTCACAGGAATGTTCCTTAGGTGGTCCCCTTTCAAAGTTGTTCAAATGGTTCCGGTCCGTTGCACATCTAGGTCACTGGAGCCAAAAATAGATTTTTTTCACTGAAAACTTAAAAAATCTTCTTCTCTGAAACCACAAGGCCCAGATCTTTGATATTTGGTATGAAGCTTCATCTAGTGGACCCCTACCAAGATTGTTCAAATTATAGTGCTGGGGGGCAATAAATGCCCCCGCCCTGGGGCCCTTTGGTTGCACATAGGCTTATATAGGAAATTTTTTTAAAAATCTTCTTCTCTGAAACCGCAATGCCCAGGACTTTGATATTTTGTATGAAGCTTCATCTAATGGACATCTACCAAGACTGTTGAAATTATAGCCAAAAATGCCCCTGCTCTTGGGCCCTTTGGTTTTACATAGACTTATATAGGGAAAATCTTTAACAATCTTCTTCTCTGAAACCACAAGGCCTAGGTCTTTGATATTGGTATGAAGATTCATCTAAAGGACCCCTACCAAGATTTTTCAAATTTTAGTGCTCGGGCCAAAAATGCCCCCGCCCCGAGGCCCTTTGGTTTTACATAGGCTTTTATAAGGATAATCTTTAAAAATCTTCTTCTCTGAAATCGCAAGGCCTAGGACTTTGATATTCGGTATGAAGCTTCATCTAATGGACCTCTACCAAGATTGTTCAAATTATAGCCCTGGGACCAAAAATGCCCCCGCTCAGGGGCCCTTTGGTTTTACATAGACTAATATAGGGAAAATCTTTAAAAATCTTCTTCTCTGAAACCACAAGGCCCAGGTCTTTGATATTTGGTATGAAGCTTCATCTAGTGGACCCCTACCAAGATTGTACAAATTATAGTGCTGGGGCCAAAAATGCCCCAGTCCCGGGGCCCTTTGGTTTTACATAGGCTTATATAGAGAAATCTTTAAAAATCTTCTTCTCTGAAACCGCAAGGTCCAGCACTTTGATATTTGGTATGAAGCTTCATCTAATGGACCTCTACCAAGATTGATCAAATTATAGCCCTTGGGCCAAAAATTCCCCCGCTCCGGGACCCTTTGGTTTTACATAGACTTATGGTTAACCGCTTACGTATAAGCCTGCCCAGGAAAGTGTGGATAGGTAAACTGACCGGCTCAAAAATGACCTAAATAGTGTTGACTGGGCCGTTAAACTCCAATACAAACAAACAAATTTACATAGACTTATATAGGGAAAATCTTTAACAATCTTCTTCTCTGAAACCACAAGGTCTAGGTCTTTGATATTTGGTATGAAGCTTCATTTAAAGGACCCCTACCAAGATTATTCAAATTATAGTGCTGGGGCCAAAAATGTCCCCGCCCCGGGGCCTTTTGGTTTTACATAGGCTTATATAGGGATAATCTTTAAAAATCTTCTTCTCTGAAACTGCAAGGCCCAGCACTTTGATATTTGGTATGAAGCTTCATCTAATGGACCTCTACCAAGATTGTTCAAATTATAGCCCTGGAGCCAAAAATGCCCCCGCTCCGGGGCCCTTTGGTTTTACATAGACTTATATAGGGAAAACCTGTAAAAATCTTCTTCTCTGAAACAACAAGGCCTTGGCCTTTGATATTTGATATGAAGCTTTATCTAGTGGACCTCTATCAACATTGTTCAGATTATAGCCCTGAGACCAAAAATGTCCCCGCTACGGTGCCCTTTGGTTTTACATAGACTTACATAGGGAAAATCTTAAAAAATCTTCTTCTCTGAAACTGCACAGCCCAGGACTTTGATATTTGGTATGAAGCTTCATTTAATGGACCTCTACCAATATTGTTCAAATTGTAGCCCTTGGGCCAAAAATGTCCCCGTTCCAGGGCACTTTGGTTTTACAAAAACTAAATATAGGGAAAATCTTTAAAAATCTTCTTCTCTGAAACCATAAGGCCTAGGTCTTTGATATTTGGTATGAAGCTTCATCTGGTGGACCTCTATCAAGATTGTTCAAATTATAGCCCTGAAACCAAAAATGCCCCCGCTCCGGGGCCCTTTGCTTTTACATAGACTTATATAGGGAAAATCTTAAAAAATCTTCTTCTGTGAAACCACAAGGCCTAGGTCTTTGATATTTGGTGTGAAATTTCATCTAGTAGACCTCTATCAAGGTTGTGCAAATTATAGCCCTGGGGCCAAAAATGTTGCCACAAGGCCCAGGTCTTTGATATTTGCTGTGTAGCTTCATCTAGTGGACCTTTGCCAAGATTGTTCAAATTATTGCCTTTGTTGATGTTTGTTATGAAGCTTCACCTTAAAGACCTCCCTCAACATTATGCACATTAAAGCCCTGGGGCCAATAATGGCCCTCCCTGGGGCCCACTTGTTACACTATGGATCAGGTGAGCGATCCAGGGCCACCATGGCCCTCTTGTTAATGATACTTGGTGCAAACTTGTATCTGGGGATGGTAACTTAAATGCAAGCATCCATATTTGACCTTGACCTATATTTCATGGTTCACTGACTTTGTAAATATTGCGACCACCCTAGTGTTCACCCTAATGGTTAAGTTCATTTCTCAAGAATTATTACAGCTTCATTAATGATACTTAGTACAAGCTTGCATTTAAAAATGGAAACCTTTATGCAAGCATCTATGTTTGACCTTGACCTACATGTCAGCGTTTGGTAACTTTGCGCCCCCACAGGCGGGACATAGCCTTCGGCGAAATTCTTGTTGGGACAACATATTGTTTTTCCCCGGGCTTCTGTCCATCTGTCACAAAATTGTGTCTGCTCTATAACTTGAAAACCATTCAAGCTATCTTCATGAAACTTCATATAAATATTAATCAACATTAGACAACATGCAGAGTGCAAGAATTATAACTCTCGCATTTATACTTTTTGTGTTACCTCCCTTGGAAGTTTGCTGGTATGTATGTATGGGCAAATCGTGTTCAGTCAATAACTTTCCTATTTTTTGATGGATTTTGAAATTGCTTGGCAGAAATGTTAACCACCATGAGACAATGTGTGGCGCACATGACCCAGGTTGGTACCTCAAGGGTCAAGGTCTTACTTAGAGGTCAAAGGTAAAAAGGGACCTTTTTTTCGTGTTCCGTCAATCACTTTCTTATTTTTAGATGGATTTTGAAATTATTTGGCAGAAATGTTAACCACCGTGAGACGATGTGTGGCGTGCATGACCCAGGTTGGTACCTCAAAGGTCAAGGTCATATATAGAGGTCAAAGGTCAAAAAGTTTTTTGTTTTTTTGTTTAGTCAATAACTTTCTTATTCTTGGACTTGTGAAATTACTTGGACGAAATGTTAACCATCATGAGATGATGTTTTGCGCTCAGGACCCAGTTTTATACCTCCAAGGTCAAACTTAGAGGTAAAAGGTAAAAAAAAATAACTTTGTCATGGCTGTATGGGCTACATTTGTTGATGAATTTTTCCATAACTTTACATGAATGTTGCTTATGATAATATCTCAAACGAGTTCTCCTTTCAAGGTCATGACCTCAAGGTTAAGGACAGTGTGGCTATTTTTAGAAAAACTTTGTTATCACTTTATAACTTCATACTAATGTTGGGTATGATAATATCTCAAGGGAGTTTGACATTCAGGGTCCTCAGGTCAAGGTCAAGGTCACTGTGGCAATTTTTAGAAAAACTTTGTCTTTGCTCTAGTGTCTACATTTATTGATACATTTTAATATAACTATATTAAATATAGCACTGGATTCTTTCTTTGTGACTTTGTTTCTGTTATGGGTCTGAAAATTTGCCTATGTGCAACTGAGTCAAAGCGCGACTTCGGTGAGGTATCCTGTCCGGCGACAGGTCTTATTCTGATTCTTTTGCAGCCTGTGGCATCAGAATTGATATTTACAATCAGCTGAATATAAGTTTATTAATTCCAAAGGTCAAGGTCATTTGCTGACCTTTGCTCTGGATGACTTAGATGCAGTTCTCCACTTAAACTGCGGCCACCGCCCATCGGTGCTTGAAGAAATATATGGGCTGCATGATGCTTTCACGCAGAGCTGAAACCGACCTGCACATGGCTTAAAGGATCTAAACCTGACCAGGCAAAGCGGTGCGAGTCGGCCCGTCCATGATTATAAACCCTATTGGTTTCATTGGGCGGCAGGGCTTGAGATTTCATTTCATCTCATTGTCGGGTAAAATTCCCACAAAATTGGAGGCAACGTCACCAAAATGACCTTTGCAGTGTTGACAGGGATGTTAAACCTCAAATCAAACAAACAAACAAATCCACTAAAACTGCTGGGCTGATTGAACCCAAATTATATGAAGAGCCTCTATGGGATGAGGCAAGAAAAATTATTCAAGAGATTGTAGTCACATGACCAAGTTGGGCGCCATGCCCGCATATGGTAAAAACCTCATGACCTCTGGTGAGCATAGTGGCCCATTGGCCTCTTGTTTGACCTGTGACCTTTGAACTTTGACCTATTTTTGGAAAATTTCATAACTTCTGGGATGATGGTAGCTCTCTGGGCCTTGGTATAATGCAGCATTACTCATTATAATAACACACCCGTGCGATAAAATGGCCTCTATCGTATCTCTAGAACAAACATTTTTGAGATGAAAATGTTCAATATTTTTCTTATATGTAGTCTAAATCTGGATTGTGAGTGCTCGTTAGAACCGCCTCAATGAGGCGGTTTTTAACGAGTACCCACAATCTATGTTTTTGAGCCAAAATAAGTAAAATAATGAATACCCCCCATAAACCCCACTTTTCTCTATATAAAGTGGGGTTTAGAGGGGTCTTCATTTTGTATATTTGTTAACCTGATGTAAAGTCCTCCAAAATGACCTTTACAGTGTTGACGTGGATGTTAAACCTCAAATCAAACAAACAAACAAATAACTTGATGTATTAGCTATATATATAAACTTGTATTGTCCCTCTTTGATAGCTTCATGTGGGGCCCTTTCTGACTTGGTCAGTGATCTCATTCACCAGGATAAGGTTTAACCCATTTTGTAAAGGAAACCCCAAAGCGGGTACAGTCCAACCTGTATTAAGCAAGCACCTAAGGGATAACCAAAATTTGCTTGCTTAAGTCAGGTGCTTGCTTAATACAGGTGAAATTTTACACATTTGCGTTTATGGGTAACTGAAGGCCTGCTTGCTTAAGACAGGTTGCTTGCTTAATAGATGTGGCCGCTAAGACAGGTTTTACTGTAGTTGGCAAACAGTGCAGGCCCAGATCAGACGCCGCAGAACGCGGCGTCTGATCAGGGCCTACACTGTTTGTAAAAAGTTCAGCCACTTTCTAAATAAATTTTGAAGAAAACACAACCTGACACCCCTAAATTTTGAAATGGACTCCTGCTATATATAAGGAGGAAGATTCCATTTGGTACAAAAAGGGTTAAATTCTTTCCTTTAGCAGCAGATCTTGACAATAAGAGAAGAAAATCAGAGAGAGCTGCCTCACCTGAAAGCGATTTGTTGGGGGCATTAGATAATTTAAACTTTATGACACCTGAGTTTTACTTGTATATATTTATATCAAATTTGATTTCGGATGTTCGCTGTTGAATTTAAGGAAGTGGAAATTAATTAGCTTAAAAATGTTTGATGAATAGTCTAGAAGTGTTATCATAAATCTTAGATTAGGGGATATTTGAAAAGAATTTTAACTTACCGGTATGAAAATTGAGGAAGTCCTACAGGTGTTGCAGTCACACTGTCGACACAGTGTAGGCATCGGCGTCATCACTGTCTTTGTGCACAATTTTGCAGTTTTTGTTATTGGCTATTAAAAGCATATACTTTTGCATGGCCTCACATATTTAGTCTTAAACCAAAGTTTGAAACAATATCACAACCATTCCGGCTGAATGATGGCGAGGTCAAGGTCATGGCATTATGAAATTACGCCTCTACAAATACATTGCAAATTTTACCGCTGAAAAGACGAAATTTTTAAGATGAAAATTGTGATATTTTTCTTATTTCTGCTCAAAATATAGATCATGGGTAGTGGTTAGAACTGCCTCATTGAGGTGTTTCTAACCAGTACCCACATTTCTTGCACACCAGACAAGGAAATCCGTGATTTTACCCTGGGATAGAAATTTATGTTCTGACCCTGGTGTTCCGACCCAAAATCGAATATAATCGCGTGTTTGATAAATGCACTGGTTGATTACGACTTCGTATGTGTCGTCGGTAAGGTTGACGTCACAGCACATTACGTAACATCACTAAACATTCCTGCAGTGTCATCACAATATGGCGGACCTCGGTACTCGAAGTGACTGCAGCATTAATAATCCGCGCAAAGCAATGGAAGGTATGCAAGAAAAAGAATCAAATATGGGTGTGAGCAGCGGACGGAAAAATCCGTCATGAGGGTCACTGTCCGGCATCACGAGGCTTGCCACTCACCATCCACCCCTCACACCCATATAAGATTCTTATAATCCTACCCATAAATAGCATAAAAATCAAGAATTTTCACATGTTTGAAGTGCACTGGTGAACAAGGACGTCATGTACATAGAGGATCTTACATGAGTGATCATGTATTATTGAATTTATTAAACGAGTTGAGGAAAAGGGATAAAATGCAAGGCTATGCCGAGCATTTTATCCCTTTTCCTCAACGAGTTTAATAAATTCAATAATTAAACGAGTTGAGGAAAAGGGATAAAATCGAGGCTTTGCCGAACATTTTATCCCTTTTCCTCAACGAGTTTAATAAATTCAATAATACATGAGCACGAATGCAAGATTCTATTTATCATATGACATTTAAAACGCTTTTTATTCAAGATTGTTTACAAAAATATCAATATTCCGCCATTAGTAAATGCGACGTCGTTAAGGACGTCATACATGTAATGTTACAGGACGTATCTAGCTAATTTGCATATTTAATCCACTAGTGGATTATCAAATTCATTACATTACGTTATTACATTCTCAGACGCAACGTCATATGATAAACCATGTTAACCCATTTTGTACCGGAAACCCCTTAACGGGTAATTGGCAGAATGCGGCATCTGATCAGGGCCTATACCTTTTGCAAAAAAATTCAGCCATTTTCCTAATCAATTTGAAGAAAACCACCTGACAGCCCTGAATTTTGAAATGGACTCCTGCTATATATAAGGAGGAAAATTCCATTTGGTACAAAAAGGATTAAAGTTGGCATCACTGCATGTACAGTGAAGTAAAAATTCGGCATTATTGACATTAAAATATGGCGGACATAGACAATCCAAATGACCTCATTATGAAAAATCCAGTCTAAGAAATGAAAGGTGAGCAAGAAAACGAATCTTACATGGGTGTGAGAGGTAGACAGAAAAATATATCCCTCCAGATAACTGCCTGGACAGGACCCTCAAGATGTATGATTTTTATAATCTTACCCTAAAGAAGATGGAGTGGAGAATATTTGACACCTCACCATCATTTATTTTTCTTTTCATAAATTTGCTTACATAATTACATCGAGGATCTTACATGAGTGTCGACGTGATCACATATTATTGAATTTATTAAAAGAGTTGAGGAAAAGAGATAAAATGTTCAGCAAAGTCTCGCATTTTATCCCTTTTAACCAACTTGTTTGATAAATTCAATAATACATGAGCACGAATGCAAGAGTCAATTTATCGTATGGCATTTTAAACCCATTTTATTCACCAGTTTTTACAAAAATGTCAATATTCTGCCATAGTAAAGGCGATGTCATTAAGGACATCATACATGTAACGATACAGGGCGTATCTAACTTATTTGCATATTTAATCCACTAGTGGATTATCAAATTTATTACATGGCATTATTACACTCTAAGACGCGAGGTGATATGATAAAGTGTATTTATGCATATATCACAATGGTAAAGTGTAAAATAAACACACCAGAAGAGAAAGTCCTATTTTTACATCCAAATTTATTGGGTGGGGGTGATTATTGTGGCTGGTTAAGATAGGTGGCTGTTAAACAGAGGTGACCATTGGTAAAGGTTTTATGGTATTTTCCATTCTTCACATTCATATAAAAGTGGCTAGTGGTTTGAATAGAATACTTCATTAAATTTGTGAAATACGGAAATATGTAATTAATTCATGTCACATCAACCAAGAATTTTTATAGTTTGTGGGTTTTTGCCCTAAGATCACATTGTACTTTAATATATGAATTTCACCATATTTTGCCCATCCTGGCATTGTATTTGATATTATTTATTATTTATGTATAATTGTTCACAGGATTTGCACCTACCATCCTTTTATCTGCTTTTATGATTTTTATTCATTTAATAAAGAATACATTTTGGTGGGTTGATTATTTGTCAAGTGACTCAAAGTTACTCAACAGAGTAGCTTTTTAGCTCGCCAGAGCCAAAGGTTCCTGGGGACCTTATAGTATAAGCAGTGGTCTGTCGTCTGCGTCGTTTGTATTGTTGGGAGAAAATGTGCTCCAGATTTTTTTCTGGTTATCCTTGTTTGTTATATGCTCCCTATATATTTCTTTCATTACTTTTGTTATGTTACTTGGGAGAAAATATGCCCCAGATTTTTGCTCGTTACGCTGGTTATGTAACGAAGACATGTCCAAGAATATTCTCGTTATGCTCATTACGGTCCAAATGAGATGCAGACTGTTTTTCCCTTTATATTTCCTTTGTTATGTTTGTTGTGTTAAACTGGGAGAAAATGTGCCCCATTTTTTTTTTTTCTCGTTATGCTCTTTACATAATGAAGACATGTCCAAATATATCCTCGTTACGCTCGTTACAGTCCAAATGATGTGCAGACTGTTTTTCCCTATATATTCCTTCGTTACATTTGTTATGTTAGGTTGGGAGAAAATATGCCCCATTTTTTTGGCTTGTTACGTTCAAAATGAGGAGCTGAAAGGCTTTTCCCTATATATTTCCTTTTTACATTTGTTATGCGTAACGAAGCGCGCCCCTGGAAATTTTTACGTATTTTTTATGCATTATATTACGAATCAAGTGCATCCAAAAGGGGCTTCGGGAACATACACAGAATCAAAATATACTGTTTTTAAAGTGGCAGAATCACATTGGTGATTTAGAAACCATTATTTGGAATCCTGTTTCAGCTTCAGGTAAATCAAATGCACCCAACATGCCCCTGCGGCACGTTTGATTTACCTAAATCAGAATCTGGATTCCAAATCATGTTTCTGTTTCATCGTTTTATTTGTGCGAAACAGAAACATGATTCTGAGTCAGGAGAACCATGCTCCATTCATGTTTCAAAATGAATCCAGTATATCCAAATGGGGATTCGGGAACATACACACACAATCACCGCCCCCGCCCATTGGAGCTTGAAGAAATATATGGGCTGCACGATGCTTCTACGCAGAGCTGAATCCGGCCCGCACACTAGTACTGGTAAACCGCTTAGAGGATCTAAGCCTGTCCAGGAACCGCGGTGTGAGGCGGACTGTCCATGATAATAAACCCTATTGGTTTCATTGGGCGACAGAGCTTGAGATGTCATTTCATCTGAATGTCGGGTAAAAGTCCCACAAAATTGGAAGCAGCGTCTCCAAAATGACCTTTACAGTGTTGACGGGGATGTTAAACCTCAAATCAAACAAACAAAACAAACACACAGAATCAAAACATACTGTTTTTAACCCTTGACATGCTGAATATTTATATATGCCACACCCACTACTGATTATCAACCAATCAGATAACTTGATGCAAATTAATGCAACAAATTCATGAGCTAAATGACAAACAATGAAGATCCTGATCAGATGGCTTCTTCAGAAGCCATCTGATCTGGATCTTCATTGTTTGAAAGATCAGACATATCGGGGCTCAGCAGGACAAGGGTTAAAGTGGCAGAATCATGTTTGTGATTTAGAAATCTTGATTTGGAATCCTGATTCAGATTCAGATCAGTCAAATGCACCCTTGATTTCCCATGTTATCCTGTTTATATGACAATCTGTTTTGAAAGGGATTTGTTTGTTTCCACAGCTATCATAGGTATCCGAGAGGAGTTTGCAGCCAATAGTAGGCAAGAACCAGTACCGAAGTTAGGTTACGTGATCACCAAGAGTGATTCCTCATATCCGCTACTTGTACAAGCTCATGCCAGGGCCGCAGTAGAGGAAGGCATACAGCTCCTATTTCTTGGTGTTAATAATGCAGATCAGAACAATTTGGAGGAATTAAATGTAAGTATAGTAGCGTAGGCTTGACAATACAAACACTAATAATATGATGTTATTAATCAAGTAATTTTGTATTGGCCCAGGTACAGGTCCGAGGTCTGCTGTATTGGCCAGAGGCCGAAGGCGGAGTCCAATACTGCTAACCAAGGACCTGTAACTGGGCCAATACGAAATTACTTGATTAATTCAGCCTCGGACCAATACAGCAGACCTTGGACCTGTAACTGGGCCAATATGAAATTACTTGATTAATTCAGCCTCAGGCCAGCACAGCAGACCTTAGACCTGTAACTGGGCCAATACGAAATTACTTGATTAATGCGGCCTCAGGCCAATACAGCAGACCTTGGACCTGTAACTGGGCCAATACGAAATTACTTGATTAATTCAGCCTCAGGCCAGCACAGCAGACCTTAGACCTGTAACTGGGCCAATACGAAATTACTTGATTAATGCGGCCTCAGGCCAGCACAGCAGACCTTGGACCTGTAACTGGGCCAATACGAAATAACTTGATTAATTCAGCCTCGGACCAATACAGCAGACCTTAGACCTGTAACTGGGCCAATACGAAATTACTTGATTAATGCGGCCTCAGGCCAGCACAGCAGACCTTAGACCTGTAACTGGGCCAATACGAAATTACTTGATTAATGCGGCCTCAGGCCAATACAGCAGACCTTGGACCTGTAACTGGGCCAATATGAAATTACTTGATTAATTCAGCCTCAGGCCAGCACAGCAGACCTTGGACCTGTAACTGGGCCAATATGAAATTACTTGATTAATTCAGCCTCAGGCCAGCACAGCAGACCTTAGACCTGTAACTGGGCCAATACGAAATTACTTGATTAATGCGGCCTCAGGCCAATACAGCAGACCTTAGACCTGTAACTGGGCCAATACGAAATTACTTAATGCGGCCTCAGGCCAATACAGCAGACCTTGGACCTGTAACTGGGCCAATACGAAATTACTTGATTAATTCAGCCTCAGGCCAGCACAGCAGACCTTAGACCTGTAACTGGGCCAATACGAAATTACTTGATTAATGCGGCCTCAGGCCAATACAGCAGACCTTGGACCTGTAACTGGGCCAATACGAAATTACTTGATTAATTCAGCCTCAGGCCAATACAGCAGACATTGGACCTGTAACTGGGCCAATACAAAATTACTTGATTAATGAAAATTTTATTAATTGACACAACTAAAACATGATTATTGATTTTTTACTTCCGGTTAATATTGGTTGGCGTGGTGTTGATAAGGCTGACCTCTGATCAATACAGGATAGTCAATTAATAATTCAAAGCACACATGCACAATAAATCAAAGTGAGTTTTAAGTATCAGCCATACCAAATGCAGCTCTTTAAATGAGACGCTTCTGAAAAAACAGCTCTGTAAACGGGGCCCCTTTGAAGCCCCTAAGAAGAAAGGGATGTACTCCAAATGCAGTTGTGTAAATGAGGCCCCTCTGAAAAAAAGGGATCTACTTCAAATGCAGCTCTGTAAATGAGGCCCCTCTGAAAAAAGGTATCTACTCCAAATGCAGCTATGTAAATGAGGCCCCCTATTCAAATGCAGCTGTATAAATAAGGCCCCACTGATAAAGGGATCTACTCCAAATGCAGCTCTGTAAAGGAGGTCCCTCTGAAAAAAAAAGATGTACTCCAAATGCAGGTCTGTAAATGAGGACCCTCTGAGAAAGAGAACTACTCCAAATGCAAATGAGGGCCGTCTCAAAAAAGTGATCTATACTCCAAATGCAGCTCTGTAAATGAGGCCCCTCTGAAAAAGAAAGAAAGACTTTGCTCCTGAAGTACACATTCTTTCCTTCAGAGTAGGCCCCTTTTTGGTACGGGAATCAAATTATATTTGAAGGATTTGCCTCCCTTGAAACATTTTGGTTTGCATTATGATAACACACCTGTGTGACATCGTGCATTCTTTCATATCTCCAAATGGCTACTTTTCTGATGAAAATTGTATATATTTTTTTCTTATTTATAGTCCAAGCGTAGGTTGTTGGTGCTCATTAGAACTGCCTCATTGAGGCAGTTCTAACGAGTACCCAACAGCCTGTGTCTTGGGATTTGAGTCTAGTGGCTCAGTTAACGCTAGTTAGGTCATATCGAGTGGGTCAATTTACACTTTTCCTTAGCAGGCTTATAGCTAAGGAATTAACCAGTACTCTGCACAGACCATCACAAGAAGTGGCCCCCACCCATAGGGGCTTGAAGAAATATATGGGCTGCATGATGCTTCCACGCAGAGCTGATTCTGGCCCGCACACTAGTACTGGTAAACCGTTTAGAGGATCTAAGCCTGTCCAGGAACCGCGGTGCGAGGCGGACTGTCCATGCTAATAAACCCTATTAGTTTCATTGGGCGACAGGGCTTGAGATGTCATTTCATCTCAATGTCGGGTAAAAGTCCCACGAAATTGGAAGCAACGTCTCCAAAATGACCTTTACAGTGTTGACGGGGACGTTAAACCTAAAATCAAACAAACAAAAAACCATCACAAGAAAAGTACAACTGCCCTTCTTGAATCAACAGAAGGGATAGAATGACCATAGAAAAGATTTCATGATCAGTCTGCATAAAAGAATGTTGCTGATCCGGCGGGGACCACCAGCCAGACTGTCCTCGGACTGAGTCCCTGAGGTTGGCTCCCTTTAAAATTTAATATCCATTTCATATTCCCGTTAATTGTCACTCCCTACTGAAACTAGTGGGAAGCCTAAGGATGGGGAAGTGATGAATTTTTTTGACATCTTTTTACCCATTTTGTCCTGAATAGAATCTCTTGCCTTATATACAGCAGGAGTCTGTTTTGACAATAATTTTAAGGGGAATGGGAACACCTGGCAGATTTTTCTACCATTTTTCAAAGGGAGACAACTTTTGGGACTTCCTATTCGCTTTTCTATAAACTTTGTGCCATGCAAAAAGGGGTCAACTCTTAAAGGAAAGAATTTGCTCCTCAGGAGCAAATTCTTTCCTTTAAGAGTTGACCCCTATCGACATGGGAGACAAAAATACTTCCACAGGAAGCAAATTATCTCAGAGTTATATTTAGAAATATATTTAGGAAAAATTGATGTATTTTTTGCAAACAGTGAATTTTGTCCTGAATGGAATGTCTTGCCTTAGGTACAGCAGGAGTCTGTTTGACCATAATTTTAAGGGGAATGGGAACACCTGGCAGATTTTTTCTGCCATTTTTCAAAGGGAGACAACTTTCAGAACTTCCTGTTCGCTTTTCTATAAACTCTGTTCCACGCAAAAAGGGGTCAACTCTTAAAGGAAAGAATTTGCTCCTTAGGGTTCAACTCTTAAAGGAAAGAATTTGCTCCTCAGGAGCAAATTCTTACCTTTAAGAGTTGACCCCTGTTGACATGGGAAAAAATCTTTTGCAGAAGTTGCTTCCCCTGAAGGTGTACCCATTCCCCTTAAGGGTGTCAGATTGTGTGATAAATATATTAACCCTTTACCACTCAGATACGTGTTTTTATGTGTCTGCACCCCCCCCCCCCCCCATTTTAAGCCCCAGAAGCACCTAAAATCTGCATTTCTACCCCTGGATAGTTATGTTTGTTTTAGGATTTGTTGGGCAAAAAAGTGGCCTGTTTTTTCGCAAGCCTCCCCACTAAAAATATTCTGGGGTGTATGGCCCAACCGGCTGCTAAAATTTATATCTGAGGGTGTCTGGGGTCAAAAATGCCTGAACATTGATCCTGATAAAACGTGCTGCAAACAGTGAAAATGGCCAGTGCCAAACACCTTAATTGTTGCCTTGACAGCTGTGTGAAGATTAAATTCATGTGAAAACACACTCTTTGCCAACTTTGAGATGCCCCCTCTTTACCATGACTACAATGATCAAGTCATGAAAGGTTGCATTTGAAAGGCTACTGCCCAATGAACATTCATACCTAGTTTGGTGTAAAACAGACCATCCATTATGAAACAATGGCTAGTTGAAGTTGCTGTCAGGTGCAATACTGTGAAAATCAGCAAAATTCACAAAATTCCTGAGTGGTAAAGGGTTAAGGAAAAATGGCTGATTTTTTTTTTTAAAACAGTGAAGGCCCTGATCAGACCCCACACATGTATATGTGGCATTTGATCTGGTCCTACACTGTTTGCCAGTGACGCAACACTGTGTACCAAGTCTGGTGACCATAGGGCAAGAAATAAAAAAGAAGTTGCATACAGACGGAAGGACTGACCGATGTCGGGATGTACACCCGCGACGAAACTAATATACCCATTTTATTCTTTTACTAAAAAGCAGGAATAATTATCCTTCAGTTATCACCAAATACTCACTTTATCTATTCATTGCGAAAAACATGCCTGTACAAATACATTGTAAATTTTACCACGAAAAAAATAATTTTAAGATGAAAAATTTTGATATTTTTCTTATTCTGCTCAAATTATAGATTGTGGGTACACATTAGAACGGCCTCATCGAGGCGGTTCTAATGAGTACCCACAATCTATATTTTAGAGCAGAAATAAAAAAAATAAGATTTACCTCTGTAAACCCCAGTTTTACTATATAAAAGTGGGGTTCATGGCCCCCCTGTCCATCGGGGCTTGAAGAAATAGATGGGTTGCATGATGCTTCCACGCAGAGCGGAAACCGATCACACACGAGTACTGGTAAACCGCTTAGAGGATCTAAGCCTGCCCAGGCAAAGCGGTGTGAGTCGAACCGCCCATGCTAATAAACCCTATTGGTTTCATTGGGTGACAGGGCTTGAAATGTCATTTCATCTTAATGTCAGGTAAAAGTCCCACAAAATTGGAAGCAACGTATCCAAAATGACCTATGACCTATACAGTGTTGATGGGGATGTTTAACCTCAAACAAGCAAAAAAAATAGATCGTGGGTACACGTTAGACCCACCTCATCGAGGCGGTTTTCACAAGTACCCACAATCTATATTTTAGAGCAGAAATTAGAAAAATAAGGTTTACCCCTGTAAACCCCAGTTTTACTATATAAAAGTGGGGTTCAAGGGGGTCAGAATTATATTGGCGTTTTTTCGTGATGTGCTATGCCCGTGAGATTTGGGTGTTGCATTACAAGTACCGTAAAATCTCTAATAGACGCCTGGGTGTTTATTAGAATCATTACCTTTCCTGAAGAGGGGGGATGGGCGTTTATTAGAGGCTATAAAAACCTGCAATTCGCATACGATGGTCCAAAACACTCACTTTCTTTCTTATGGCTGCCATCTTGTTTCTCAGAAAATGACTGGTGATACGTTAGCCTTGTCTTAGAATAGAATAGTAGTTACCTCTCCTTTCTTCACTTAAGGGAATATCATTAATGTTTTTCTCATTTCGTATCAAACATGGCAAAATATGTAAAACCTGTAGTAAACGTGTTTGACTTGTTTAATTTCCGACCCTGTCACAATGTCACAAAAAAAGTTCCTATAAATCAACATCGGAGTAACGTGGGCGTTTATTGGAGGCTGGTATTTTTCTGAGAATTGCCCAAATAATCACCATTTTTAACATCCAAATCGGGGGGTGGGCATTTATTAGAGCAAGGGCTTCTAATAGAGATTTTACGGTACTATATTTTTTTTCAGGCGTTGTTCACTGTAGCTGAAGGTCCCCCTGCAGTTAGATTTCGAGCCAGCTTTCAGCTTGCATCAACTCAAGTGATGGCGACAACAGTAGAAGACGTGGAATACTGTATGTATGCTTAAGGGGAATAGGAACACTTTAAGGGGAGGCAACTCCTTCAAAAGTATTTTTGTCTCCAATGTCAATAGGGGTCAACTCTTAAAGAAAAGAATATGCTCCTTAGGAGCAAATTCTTTCCTTTAAGAGTAGACCCCTTTTTCAGTGAGACATGGCTTATAGAAAAGCAAACAGGAAGACCCCAAAGTTGTCTCCCTTCGAACAATGGCAGAAAAATCTGCCAGGTGTTACCATTCCCCTTAAAACATTTTGGCAGCAAGTTTTATGACAAATGTATGACTGCAATATTATAATGATTACCGTCCACAAATGCTGACTTGTACAAAAGTCAGTATGTTTGCTATCAGGACAGATCGAACCTGGAAAAGGGAACTATAGCTTCAGTTAGGGGGAATAACTAGAATTATTTACAGGATCATTATGGTAACACACCCACATAATTGAGGTGGGGTGGTTCTAACAAGTACCCACAACCTATGTCATGGAGCAGAAATATGAAAAATAATGTATACCTCTGGAAACCCCAGTTTTTCTATATAAAGTGGGGTTTATGGGGTGTTCATTACACAGGCTTGTTCATGTGATGAATTTCCATATTTTCGTGATAGATGCATATTTCATCATGTAAGAAACCGGTGTAATGAACATGCTTCTACACCACACTTTAAGTAGAGAAAACTGTGGTTTACAGGGGTATATACATATATCACTTTTCTTATTTCTGTTCCGAGACATAGGTTGTGGGTACCAGTTCTGACGAGCACCAACAACCTAGGTTTGGAGTATTAACCCTTATCTTGCTGTTCACGACAACCCCTATCTTTGCAAACAGTGTAGATCCGGATCAGATGGCTTCTGAAGAAGCCATCTGATGAGGATCTACACTGTTTGGCATTCAGTTAATGAATTTTTAGCAATAAATTACATCAAGTAATTTGATTGGTTGATTGGCAGAAATGGGTGTGGCTTAACTGAATATTCAGCAAGATAAGGGTTTATAAGAAACATATCACGTAATATCCTCAGAAAAGTAATCCATTTTAATGACCTTGAAGGCTGCATTGCGTACCAGGGATGTGTTATCGTCGCGTTGTTTGTATCAGTATTTGCTTTGTTTCAGCTTCATATATTCATATATTCTTAACCCTTATCTTGCTGTTCACGACAACCCCTATCTTTGCAAACATTGTAGATCCAGATCATATGGCTTCTGAAGAAGCCATCTGATCAGGATCTACACTGTTTGGCATTCAGTTTACGAATTTGTAGCAATAAATTACATCAAGTAATTTGATTGGTTGATAGGCAGAAATGGGTGTGTCTTAACTGAATATTCAGCAAGATAAGGGTTAATAAGAAACATATCACGTAATATCCTCAGAAAAGTAATCCATTTTAATGACCTTGAAGGCTGCACTGCATACCAGGGATGTGTTATCGTCGTGTTGTTTGTATCAGTATTTGCTTTGTTTCAGCTTCATATATTCATATATTCAATGAATAATATGTAAATATGCTCATAGACTTTAACCCTTATCTTGCTGTTCACGACAACCCCTATCTTTGCAAACATTGTAGATCCAGATCATATGGCTTCTGAAGAAGCCATCTGATCAGGATCTACACTGTTTGGCATTCAGTTTACGAATTTGTAGCAATAAATTACATCAAGTAATTTGATTGGTTCAAAGCCAAAGATGGGTGTGGCTAAACTGAATATGCAGGTAGATAAGGGTTAAAGGGTCAATATACATAGGCATAACACCCATTAGGCATATCACGCATGTGCCTAATGGAAAAATGTGCGTATTTGAAGAATATTTGCAATAAAGGGAAAGCATCTGAATAATAGCCTGAATAATAGTTTTCTCCATTACAAATTCTATATGGGCTGCTCTTAACGAAAAGAACTTGCACCACTCGGGGAGCAAATGGCCCCCGCCCATCGGGGCTTGAAGAAATAGATGGGCTGCATGATGCTTCCACGCAGAGCTGAAATCGACCACACACCAGTACTGGTAAACCGCTTAGAGGATCTAAGCCTGCCCAGGCCCAGTGTGAGTCGGACTGTCCATGCTTATAAACCCTATTGGTTTAATTGGGTGACAGGGCTTGAGATGTCATTTCATCTCAATGTCGGGTCAAAGTCCCACAAAATTGGAAGCAACGTCTCCAAAATGACCTATACAGTGTTGACGAGGATGTAAAACCTCAAATCAAACAAACAAAATCTTAAGGAAAAGCACTTGCACCACTCGGGAGCAAATTCTTGCCTAGCCGCTTTTGAACAGAGCCTAAGGTGGTCTCGTATTGGGAGACACTGAGTGTGGAAAACACAAGAAAGAATAATTGAAACTTTCTCAGTAAGCTTTTAACCCTTTTGGTACCGGAAACCTCAAAACGGGTAGTTGGCTAACAGCTCAGGCCCAGATCAGATGCCGCAGAACGCAGCGTCTGATCAGGACCTCCACTGTTTGCTTAATGTTCAGCCAATTTCCGTATAGTTTTTGAAGAAAACACAGCCTGACACCCTTAAATTTTGAAATGGACTCCTGCTATATACAAGGCGGAAGATTCCACTTGGTACAGAAAGGGTTGATAGCCCAATTTTACTGTATTTTATGATCCCAGGCTTCACCAGACTTTCGGATGAGTCTTTAAACTGAGGTCCCGTCTCCATATGACCTTAGCTGTTGGTGAGATGTAAAACTCAAACACTCACTCTTACTGTATTTTATTTAGTTGTTGGGATTGCCTTACCCATCTACTAATGATTCAATGTTTCTTACTGCTACGTATTGTTTTGCAGATTCCAGTATCATTCGTCCAAAGCAACTTCCAAGTAAGTTTGTTTACTGCATTTACTGCAAAGCACAAACAGTGCTGACCAGATCAGACTGCTTTTTTCTTGGTCATGACTGACATCCAAATGTTCCTGCTTGACTCTTTTTGAGTTAAGCACTGTATACCGTAATGTTCCTAAGTATTGGGACAGACAGGCCTAAGCAAACAGTGTAGACCCAGAACAGACTGCTCCTGAAGGAGCCGCCTGATCAGGGTCTATACTATTTGCTATTCCATCTCCACTTTTTGGACTCCTCGCTAGATCGAGAATCAAACTGGTTAAAATTTTTATAGAATTACAGTCCTCAAGGTGTCCAAATTTTTAGCTCACCTGAGCAAAGCCCAAGGTGAGCTTTTGTGATCACCTTTTGTCCGTCATATGTGCGCTGTGCGTCGTGTGTCGTCAACATTTACCTTGTTAAGACTCTAAAGACCACAATTTTGCTTCAGTCTTCCTGAAACTTTACCAGAATGTTTATCTTAATGATATCTGGGTCAAGTTTGAATATGGGTTATGTCAGGTCAAAATGTAGGTCAGTAGGTCAAATCATAGAAAAACCTTGTTAAGACTCTAGAGGCCACAGTTTTGGTCCAATCATTCTGAAACTTGCTCAGAATGATCATCCTGACAATATCTCGGTCAAGTTCAAATATGGGTCATGTCGGGTCAATAAGTAGGTCAGCCTGTCAAATCATAGAAAAACCTTGTTAAGACTCTAGAGGCCACAGTTTTGGTCCAATCATCCTGAAACAGGTCAAATCATAGAAAAACCTTGTTAAGGCTCTAGAGGCCACAGTTTTGGTCCAATCATCCTCAAATTTACTCAGTATAATCGTCCTGACATCTCGGTCAAGTTCAAATACGGGTCATTTCGGGTCAAAAAGTAGGTCAGCAGGTCAATTCATAGAAAAACCTTTTTAACACTCTAGAGGCCACAGTTTTGGTCCAATCATCCTCAAGTTTTGGTCCAATCATCCTCAAGCTTGCTCAGAAAGATTATCCTGTCAATATCTCGGTCAAGTTCGAATATGGGTCATGTTGGGTCAGAAAGTAGGTCAGCCGGTCAAGTCATAGAAAAACCTTGTTTACTCTCTAGAAGACACAATTTTGGTCCAATCATCCTGAAATTTGCTCAGAATGATCATCCTGATAATATCTCGGTCAAGTTCGAATACGGGTCATATGGGATCAAAAAGTAGGTCAGTAGGTCAAATCATAGGAAAACATTGTTAAGACGCCATAGTTTTTGGTCCAATCATCCTCAAATTTGCTCAGACTGATCATCCTGACAATATCTCAGTCAAGTTTGAATATGGGTCATGTCGGGTCAAATAGTAGGTCAGTAGGTCAAATCGTAGAAAAACATTGTTAAGACTCTAGAGGCCACAGTTTTGGTCCAATCATCTTGAAACTTGCTAAGAATGATCACCATGACAATATCTCAGTCAAGTTCGAATATGGGTCAAATAGTAGGTCAGCGGGTCAAATCATTGAAAAACCATGTTTAAGGTGCATTATTGAGCTATCTGGAAAAAATGCTTCCATTAATAAAATACATATAGCCAGTATTTTTCTTTAAAACAATACAAATGAATGCATTTTATGCAAAAATGCGAACAATTATAGTGACAGGTAAACGAGTTTGAGAGGGATTCCCCAACTAGGTTTCGAACACTAGTTAGATCTATTTTTAGTTCATGACAAAAATAGAATCCCCATATATGACGTTATGTGACGTTCATTTTTGGCCTTGTTTGCTTAGGCCATGCCTGAATCGGAAAAAAATATGACGCTGAATACCATGCCATAAGTAACGACACTCGGAGACGATACTGTCGCCATGTATGTGTCAAGTGACAGATTTATTTTTAGAACAGAAATTCCAAACACATGTTCAGAGCGAAGGGTAAACATGAATGAAAACGACCACTTTCACAAAGTTTTGAAGCTGTATTTGGCTCCAAAAGTGTACACATGACAAAGGAGTATGCATTGAAGATAAAAACCAGAAAAAAAAATTTGAGACCCGGTAGCTCAATAATGCACCTTTAAGGCTCTAGAGGCCACAGTTTTGGTCCATTCATCCCCAAATTTGCTCAGAATAATCGTCCTGACAATATCTTGGTCAAGTACGAATACGGGTCAAAAAGTAGGTCAGTAGGTCAATTAATAGAAAAACCTTGTTAAGACTCTAGAGGCCACAGTTTTGGTCCAATCGTCCTCAAACTTGCTCAGAATGATTATCCTGTCAATATCTTGGTCATGTATGAATATGGGTCATGCTGGGTCAAAAAGTAGGTCAAGAGGTCAAATCATAGAAAAACCTTGTTAAGACTCTAGAGGCCACAGTTTTGGTCCAATCATTCTGAAACTTGATCAGAATGATCATCCTGACAATATCTCGGTCAAGTTCGAATATGGGTCATGTCAGGTCAAAAAGTAGGTCAGCAGGTCAAATCATAGAAAAACCTTGTTAATGCTCCAGAGGCAACAGTTTTGGTCCAGTCATCCTCAAATTTACTCAGAATGATCATCCTGACAATATCTCGGTCAAGTTCAAATACGGGTCATATGGGATCAAAAAGTAGGTCAGTGTGTGTGTGAATTCGGGTTTAACGTCGCTTTCAACAATTTTTCAGTCATATCATGACGGTGTCTGGTTGGGACAGGGAGCTCAATGCTCACTTTTATAGTGCTGCCTCACTGAAGTATCATTCCCAGACACTTTACATGATACCACACTCAGTCACATTATCCTGACACTGGGTCAACCAGTCCTAGCTCTACCCCGTAAATCTGAGTGCCAAGCGGGGAGCAGCTAGTAACATTCTTTACAACTTTGGTATGTCGCGTCCCGGGATCGAACCCGTGACCTCCCGTTCCCCGGAGCGGACACTCTACCAACTGAGCTATCGGGGCCGGTAAGTAGGTCAGTAGGTCAAATCATAGAAAAACATTGTTAAGACTCTAGAGGCCACAGTTTTGGTCAAATCATCCTCAAATTTGCTCAGAATGATCATCCTGACAATATCTAGGTCAAATTCGAATACGGGTCATTTCGTGTTAAAAAGTAGGTCAGTAGGTCAAATCATAGAAAAACATTGTTAAGACTCTAGAGGCCACAGTTTTGGTCCAATCTTCCTCAAACTTGCTCAGAATGATTATCCTGTCAATATCTTGGTCATGTAAGAATATGGATCATGTTGGGTCAAAAATAGGTCAGTAGATCAGATCATAGAAACACCTTGTTAAGACTTTAGAGGCCACAGTTTTGGTCCAATCATCCTCAAATTTGCTCAGAATGATCATCCTGACAATATCTCGGTCAAGTTCGAATAAGGGTCATATGGGATCAAAAAGGTGGTCAGTAGGTCAAATCATAGAAAAACCTTGTTAAGACTCTTAGAGACCACAGTTTTGGTCCAATCATCCTGAAACTTGCTCAGAATGATCATCCTGACAATATCTCGGTCAAGTTTGAATCGGTCATGTCGGGTCAGAAAGTAGGTCAGCAGGTCAACTCATAGAAAAACCTTGTTAACGCTCTAGAGGCCACAGTTTTGGTCCAATCATCCTCAAATTTGCTCAGAATGATCATCCTGACAATATCTCGGTCATGTCCGAATACAGGTTACATGGGATCAAAAAGTAGGTCAGTTGGTCAAACCATTTATAAACTTTGTTAACACTCTAGAGGCTATAGTTTTGGTCCAATCATCCTTAAAATTGCTAAGAATGATCATCCTGACACTATCTCGGTCAAGTTCAAATATGGGTCATGTGGGATCTTCAGATATGGGTCATATGGGATCAAAAAGTAGGTCAGTATGTCAAATCATAGAAAAACCTTGTTTACACTCTTGAGGCCGCAGTTTTGGTCCAATCATCATCAAACTTGCTCAGAATGATCATCTCTACAATATCTAGGTCATGTTCGAATATGGGTTATGTGGGTTTAAAAAGTACATGTAGGTCAGTAGGTCAAATCATAGAAAATCCTTGTTAACACTCTAGAGGCCACAGTTTGGTCCAATCATCATCAAACTTGCTCAGAATGATCATCTCTACAGTATCTAGGTCAAGTTTGAATATGGGTCATGTGGGTTCAAAAAATAGGTCAGTAGGTCAAATCATAGAAAAACCTTGTTTACACTCTAGAGACCTCAATTTTTAGCTCACCTGAGCAAAGCTCAAGGTGAGCTTTTGTGATCATCTTTTGTCCGTTGTAAGTGCATCGTGCATCATTCATCATGTGACGTGCGTTGTCAACATTTACCTTGTTCATCCTCTAGAGACAACAATTTTGCTTCAATCTTCATGAAACTTTACCAGAATGTTTGTCTTGATGATATCTGGGTCAAGATCAAATATGGGTCATATCAGGTAAAAACAAGGCCACTAGGTCAAATTCCTTGAAATCCTTGTTCACCCTCTAGAGACAGTAGTTTTGCTTCAAACTTCATGAAACTTTACCAGAATGTTTGACTTGATGATATCTGAGTCAGGTTTGAATATGGGTCATGTTAGGTCAAAAACTAGGTCACTAGGTCAAATTCCTTGAAAACCTTGTTCACCCTCTAGAGACTTCAATTTTATTTCAATGTTCATGAAACTTTACCAGAATGTTTGTCTTGATGATATCTGGGTCAAGTTTGAATATTGATAATGTCCGGTCAGAAACTAGGTCCCTAGGTCAAATTCCTTGAAAACCTTGTACAGCCTCTAGAGGCCACGATTTTTGCTTCAATCTTCAATCTCTACGGAGATTGTTCAGATAACTAAGTGTCAAAAAACTTGTAGCATCTACCTTGTCAAACATAAATATTAAGGATGAAAATCTCTTGCCTCAGGTGAGCGATTAAGGACCATCATGGTCCTCTTGTTAGAATTTTTACCGTATGATATAAAATGTAGTGGCGTGGTATGCAGATTAACTCTTATCCTGCTGTTCACAACAACCCTTTTCTTTGCAAACAGTGTAGATCCAGATCAGATGGCTTGTGAAGAAGCCATCTGATCAGGATCTACACTGTTTGACATTCAGTTTATGATTTTGTAGGAATAAATTACATCAATTAATCTGATAGTTTCAAAGTCAGAAATGGGTCTGGCTAAACTGAATATTCAGCAAGAGAAGGGTTAATCAGTAGGCTTGCATAACAAATTGCTTTTTCTGTCTAGCCCTGTGATGGGGCTTCTGCTTCAGGTATCTCCTTTGCCTGTTTCCATGGCTGCACATATTCCAGAGTAGGCTTTCATAACAAATTACTTATTCTGTCTAGCCCTGTGATGGGGCTTCTGCTCCAGGTGTCTCCTTTTCCTGTTTCCATGGCTGCATATATTCCTGAGTTGGCTTTCATAACAAATTACTTATTCTGTCTAGCCCTGTGATGGGGCTTCTGCACCAGGTGTCTCCTTTGCCTGTTTCCATGGCTGCACATATTCCAGAGTAGGCTTTCATAACAAATTACTTATTCTGTCTAGCCCTGTGATGGGGCTTCTGCACCAGGTGTCTCCTTTGCCTGTTTCCATGGCTGCATATATTCCTGAGTTGGCTTTCATAACAAATTGCTTATTCTGTCTAGCCCTGTGATGGGGCTTCTGCTCCAGGTTTCTCCTTTGCCTGTTTCTGTGGCTGCACATATTCCAGAGTAGGCTTTCATAACAATAACTTATTCTGTCTAGCCCTGTGATGGGGCTTCTGCTCCAGGTGGCTCCTTTGCCTTTTTCCCATGGAAACACATATTCCAGAGTAGGCTTTCATAACAAATTACTTATTCTGTCTAGCCCTGTGATGGGGCTTCTGCTCCAGGTGGCTCCTTTGCCTGTTTCCATGGCTGCACATATTCCAAAGTAGGCTTTCATAACAAATTGCTTATTCTGTCTAGCCCTGTGATAGGGCTTCTGCTCCAGGTGTCTCCTTTGCCTGTTTCCATGGCTGCATATATTCCTGAGTTGGCTTTCATAACAAATTACTTATTCTGTCTAGCCCTGTGATGGGGCTTCTGCTCCAGGTGTCTCCTTTGCCTGTTTCCATGGCTGCACATATTCCAGAGTAGGCTTTCATAACAAATTACTTATTCTGTCTAGCCCTGTGATGGGGCTTCTGCTCCAGGTGGCTCCTTTGCCTTTTTCCCATGGGCACACATATTCCAGAGTAGGCTTTCATAACAAGAAGAAAAATTTCATTTTCGATAACTTTAATTGCCCTCGACCAACTTAGGCCCCAAAGGCTAGCGATGTTGTCTTCTGACAACTCTTGTTATTTGCTGCCGTGGAAACCAAATTGCAAAAAAATAGAAAGAAAATACTTAAAAAATCATCTCCTCAGAAACCATATGCTCTATAAGGCTGAGACTTTATGAATCTATTCACCATAACAATGCATATTTGCCTCAACAGGTTTTATGCTTTTTATGAAATTCGGCTCTTTAGTTTGGTTGCTATGGCAACTTAGAATTTCCATTGAGTTACAATGGGGAAAATTGAAAAATGGCATTTACTGACAAGCCTTTGCAGATAAAGAAATACACTTTAAGCCATCATCTATCTGCCATATGATTTTAGGCCTACTGCTCACTTTTATTAGTTGCCATGGAAACCAAAATGCCCCAAAAAGTAGAAAATAAAGCAAAAAAAAAAACACTTAAAATTATCTCCTCATAAACCATATGCTCTATGAGGTTGAGACTTCATATTTACCATATTTGCCTTGTTTTTTAGCTCACCAGAGCCGAACACTCCGGGGGAGCTTATAGGATAGGCAGTTGTCCGTAGTCGTCTGTGTTGTCTGCGTCTGCGTCGTCTTCGTCAACATTTTCAAATGACATCTCCTCTGCCCAAATTTCATCTGTAGCATCCTTGGGCAGGGGGATTGAAAGTTTATGTTTTTAATGAAAATCGGCTCATTAGTTTGGTTGCTATGGCAACTTAGAGTTTCCATAGACTTATAATGGGGAAAATAGAAAAATGGCATTTACTGCCAAGCCTCTGCAGATATTTTGACAAAACTTTCATAGAAATGTTCCATAGGTAATCTACTATCTGCCGTATGATATTAGGGCTTCTGCTCATTTTTATTGGTTACCATGGAAACCAAAATGCAAAAAATAGACAAAAAATACTTAAAAAAATCATCTCCTCAGAACCCATATGCTCTAGGAGGCTGAGACTTTATGAAAATATTCACCATATTTGCCTTTACAGGTTTTGTGTTTTTTATGAAATTTGGCCTTTTAGTTTTGTTGCTATGGCAAGTTAAGAGTTTCCATTGACTTATAATGGGGATCACTGAAAAATGGCATTTACTGCCAAGTCATTGCAGATATTTTGACAAAACTTACATAAACATGTTCCTTGTGTAAACTTCTCTCAGCCATATGCTTTTATGTCAACCTGGGGGTCCCCTAGGTTGTGCCGGGGCCATGCCCCGCCCCCTCCACTTCATAAAATGCCTTATATCTCAGAAACCTTACAGATCCCAACCCCTAAACCATATATATTCTTGTTCCTTATGATAAGATGCATTAAGTGACACCAACCTGGGGGTCCCCCAAGATGTGCCGGGGACATGCCCTGCCCCCTCTATTTCATAAAATGCCATTTATCTCAGAAACTTTTCAGATTCCCACTCCTAAACTATATATATTCTTGTTCCTTATGCTAAGATGCATTAAGTGACACCAACCTGGGGGTCCCGTGATTGGGGCCTGCCCCACCCCCTCCACTTCATAAAATGCCGTATATCTCAAAAACCATACAGATCCCCACCCCTAAACTATATATATTCTTGTTCCTTATGCTAAGATGCATTAAGTGACACCAACCTGGGGGTCCCCCGGGATGTGCCAGGACCATGCCCAACCCCCTCCACTTCATAAAAGGCCAAATATTCCAGAAACCTTACAGATCCCCTGCCCTAAACAATATATATTCTTGTTCCTTATGATAAGACACATTCAGTGACACCAACCTAGGGGTCACCCAGGGTGCTCCCGGGCCTTGATTCACCCATTGACTTCACAAAAGACCATATATCTGAGAAACTGTTCAGAGCCCCACCCCTAAAACATATATATTCTTGTTCCTTATGATAAGACGCAATCAGTGACACCAGCATGCAGGTCCACCCAGGGTGCCATGGGCCATGCCCCACCCCTTTACTTCATTAAATTCCATATATCTCAGAAACCATACAGATCCCCACCCCTAAACAATATATTCTTGTTAATTATAATAAGATGCATTAAGTGACACAAACCTGGAGGTCCCCCTGGATGCCGGGGATATGCCCCGACCCCTCCACTTCATAAAAGGCCATTTATCTCAGAAACCATTCAGATCCCCACCCCTAAACCATATATATTCTTGTTCCTTATGATAAGACACATTAAGTGACACCAACCTGTGGGTCCCCCGGGATGTGCCGGGGACATGCCCCACCCCTTCCACTTCATAAAATGCCATTTATCTCAGAAACCATTGAGATCCCCTCCCCTAAACCATATATATTCTCATTCCTTATGATAAGTTGCATTCAGTGACACCAAATTTGGGGTCCCCTGGGATGTGCCAGGACCATGCCCAACCCCCTCCTCTTAGTAAAAAGCCAAATATTCCAGAAACCTTACAGATACCCACCCCTAAACCATATACATTCTTGTTCCTTATGATAAGACACATTCAGTGACACCAACTTAGGGGTCACCCAGTGTGCGCCCGGGCCATGCTCCACCCCTTGACTTCACAAAAGACCATATATCTGAGAAACTGTTCAGAGCCCCACCCCTAAACCATATATATTCTTGTTCCTTATGATAACATGTAATCAGTGATACCAGCATGCGGGTCCCCCCCCCCCCCCCCGGGATGCCACAGGCCATGTCCCACCCCTTTACTTCATTAAAATCCATATCTCTAAGAAACCTTCCAGATCCCCACCCCTAAACCATATATATTCTTGTTCCTTATGATAAGACGCAATCAATGACACCAGCATGCAGGTCCCCCCGGGATGCCACAGGCCATGCCCCACCCCTTTACTTCATTAAAATCCATATATTTCAGAAACCGTTCAGATCCCCACCCGTTAACCATATTTATTCTTGTTCCTTTTGATAAGACTCAACTTCATTAAAAGCCATATATCTCAGAAACCATTCAAATCCACATCCTATAATCACATATATTCTTGTTCATTGTTATTAGACACATTCAGTCACCCCCGTCTTTGGGGTCAGCAGGGGCCATTTCTCTCCCTGCCACTTCATAAAAGTGCCTCATATCTCACATCCCCACCGTTTAACTGCATATACTCTTGGTCCTTATGATAAGACTTATTCATTGACAACAATCTTGGGCTTCTCTTGGATCTGCCATGCCCGATTCCCTTCATTGCTTAAAAGGCCTTACATTTCAGGAACCATACATATTCCCACTGATAAACCATATATGTCTTTGTTCCTTTTGATAAGATGCACTTAGTGACACCAACCAGGGCTCCATTGGGTCCATGCCCCGATCTCTCTACTTTATAAAACACCTAATTAATATTTCAGATACAGTCCACATGGGTGCTCATTTGGGTATGGGGTTTGTTTGGGAGACTTTATAATTGGTATAATAAAATCATATCATGTTATAATACATGGCTGCCATTGGGCAGTGTCCACCTGAGCTATGGTTTATGAACTTTGGCTCTTTGGTTTGTTTGCTATGCCAAGTAATGAGTTTCCATTGTCCTATAATTGGGAAAATTGAAAAAATGAAATTAATGCCTTTCAAGATATTTTGTCACACTTTCATAGAAATGTTCTTTAATAATGTTCTTTTTGGCCTATCTGTTGCCACAGATGGGAAATTGTCGATTGTCATCTGTTTTCCTGCAACAACACATTCAAGCGACATCGAATCTAAAGCCACGAGGCTTATGGGTCCAAATTTTATCTGTAGCATCCTAGGGCACAGGGCTTCCATGGTTGATCAAAATACATTGCTGCCAGTGGGCAGTGGCCCCCTGAGCTCTGCTGAGCATTGTGGCCCATGGGCCTCTTGTTTGTAATTCATCTCTTTAGTTTGGTTGCTGTGGCAACTTAAAAGTTTCCATAGGCTTGTAAGGGGTGAAATTGAAAAATGGCATTTACTGCGAGGCCTTAGCAGATATTTTGGCAAAACTTTCATAGAAATATTATAGGCCCACTGATTTTAGGCCTACTGCTAATTTTTATTGGTTGCCATTGGAAACTAAAATTTGAAAAAAAAAAGAAACCAAAAAAGTACTAAAAAATTATCTCCTCATAAACCATTTGCTCTATGAGGCTGAGACTTTATGGAAATATTCGCCATATTTGCCTTTACAGATTTTATATTTCTTTATGAAATTTGTCTCTTCAGTTAGGTTGCTATAGCAAGTTAAGCATTTCCATAGACTTACAGATTTACCCCCAAGAACTTCAGTTAAATAAAGCAAATTTTTCTGATACCGAGGCCCCGTTTTTGGATTTACATCTATCTATTGCAGATGGGTTTGTTTCGTGCAAAATTTATGATAAACGAGATGACTTTGATTTTGAGATTGTAAATTTTCCTTTTTTGGATGGTGATGTTCCTCGTGTGCCATCCTATGGCATTTATATTTTGCAGTTAATTTGATTTGCTAGAGTTTGTAGTCATGTATCTGACTCTAACACTCGTAGTAAATTATTAACGGCTTAACTTCTTAATCAGGGTTATCGGTACCATAAACTACGCAAAGCATTTTCAAAATTTTATAGACGCCATTCTGATTTAATTTCAAAATTCAATATTGGACTTAAATCTCTTCTGCAACAAGGTCTATCGGAACCCAAATTTTATGGTGACTTAGTTTATAAATTCAGAAAAATATATAACCGCAATGACTTCAGCACCCAATTTTCGTAAAATCATTCTTCGATATAAAAAGATTGGGTACAAATGGATGTTATACGACAAACTGCATGCATGGTAGTTAACCCAATCACGGTTGGCAACTTTGCTTCCCTCTTTAATTGCACGCCGGTGGGTCAGGCCTCAGATTCTATGATGGTTCTAACGTAAAGCCTTATTGAGAATTAGAGAGATCTAATTCAAGGTAATGTTGGTTGGTGCCTGTTGCTCGGCTCTGGTTGGGCCCATCGGAGTCTAACTGTTGGTTTTCTTTTGCTCCAGCATTTCAGTGTTTTTAGGGCCCCGCACTGAAAGTGTGGGTGCCCTATAGTAATCACTCTCTCCGTCCGTCTGTCTGTCTGTCTGTCTGTCTGTCTGTCTGTCTGTCTGTCTGTCTGTCTGTCCCTCTGTCCGTCCATCCATAAATTTCCTACTCCTCTGATAGCGCTGCTGGGGCCCTAGTCAGTTTCACTGACAGCTCTAGTTTTGCTGTTGAGTCCTCACCGTTGTCTCACCTCTGTGGTTCTTTGATTATTTGTGTTCACGGAGATGTTGCACTGATGAGTTAGGAGGCCTTCATGCGGACTGAACAAATTATTTGTCTAAATCGCGACGGAAGTAAGGGCGAGGATTGTGGCCACGTAAAATCGATTTAAGCCCCCAAGTGGAAATCTTTCCACATACCGTTCCAAGGCGGTTCTTCTGTGGTGGTTTATTTATGTTGCTGTTTGTTACTTACTGTGTGTATCACTTTTGTCTTTTTATTTTGGATGGCCATATGGCCATTTTGTGGGAAAGTAACTGTCCTTATGGCCTTCCTTTGTTTAGGTTTCCATTATGGTCTGGTCGCTTCATGTTTGTGTTTCTTTCCCCTTGGTGTCTTTGATGGGTGGAGTAAGTTAATTGTATCGATTCCTGATCTTTGTTTTACTTCTACTTTTTACAACTGGGAAAATTGAACAATGACATTTACACCTTTCAAGATATTTTGTCAAACTTTCACAGAAATTTTCCTTACACAATGATCTATCTGTCATATGATTTTAGGTCAATTGGTTGCTAAAAATGGGCAGTTGTCAGTTGTCATCTGTTGTCATGCAACAACACATTCAAGCGACATAAAACCTCTAAAGCCACTAGGCTGATTGGGTCCAAATTTTATATGTAGCATTCTTGGGCACAGGACTTCCGTGGTTCATTAACCCATTGTATGCGGGAAACCCCTAAAGGGGTACCTTGGCAAACAGTGCAGGCCCAGATCGACGCCGCACGCCGCAGAACGCGGCGTCTTATCAGGGCCTGCACTATTTGCTAACAGAATTTTCCATCAAAAAAAAAGAATAATAATGATAAAAATAGGCCTGCCACCATTTGTATGACAAATGAACTTGTCCACTAGTATACAATGGGTTAAAATACATGGCTGCCTGTGAGCATAGTGGCCCATGGGCCTCTTGTTTATTATTATTTACAGTACACCTGCCACAAATCTTTTTGAACCGGTCAAACCCACATTGAGTGGGCTATGACAAAAAGGATTTAATTCGTGACGACCATCCCGGATACTAGCGGGCCTGTGTAATCGTGGTATTTCCGTGGCATTATACAGGTATAAAATTGATTGTCCGTGTTTCCTGTCTTATACTTTCTCATGGGTAAATAAGTGAAACATGGCGGATCCATGGTGTATACACGGTGTCATTGCTATGGCTTGCAGTGGGACATAGCGCGGGGTCATTTGCGGAAACACAGCTGACCAAAACAACTAGACCGCGGGGTTGCATAGGTTAAAAAAAAAAATGGCGGCGGGTGTACTGTATGTCTGTTTCTAGACTTGCAAATTTGCTCCTGCTGTATGTTGCAAGCTTTAAAAATGTATACACATTTTCAGACTTAACCAGTTTAGATGAAGCAGTCCCCAAAGAAAGCCAAATAAGGTTTTAGGTTAATCTATAAGATGCCAAGAAAAACTACATCTGAAAGTGTCGTCTGCGTATGTGGTCTGCTAAATTTTTTTGCAAACTTTTTAAAAATATTTTTGCATACATGCAAACAGTGTGGATCCAGATCAGACTGCTCCTACAGGAGCAGTCTGATCTGGGTCCACACTGTTTAAAAAAAAAATACTTTTAAGGTAACCGGCAGACGGCAAAGCAGACAGCAATTGTCGTGATAAGGCATTTTATGGGTTAATATATAGATGCTTTTATTTTATTATTTTTTTTGTATCTTTATCATGTAAGAAGCAAATTTATCTGATATATGTATGAAAGAGATGAAAGCCTATCCTAAATAAAAAACAACAATGGTGAGTGAGTGAGTGAGTTTTAGTTTTACGTCCCACCAACAGCTAAGGTCATACGGAGACGGGGCCTCGGTTTAAAGACTCATCCGAAAGTCTGGAGAAGCCCGGGATCGATCCTGCGATCCCTGGTTTACAAGGCGAGTAGCGTAACCACTGCACCACGGAGGCTTCCACAACAATGGTGAATTGTATTTGTAATTTCAGTTCCTTGGAATGCTAAATTTGATATAATTTTCTTGGTACATGATGAGGCTGGCCGAGTAGACATGGGATCAAAGACAAAAGAATTTCTGGAGGATCTTGTGCTCAGGTTTGTTTCTTTTTGTCAAATATCCCTATAATTTGATTGAAGGAATGGGATACACCTTCATATCATGGTGTCTGATCAGGGCCTGCACTATTTGCTAACAGAATTTTCCCGGAAAAATAGAATAAACAATAGAAGTGAAGGCAATGATCAGGAATCAATACAATTAACCCACAGCTCCCATCAGAGACACCAAGGGAAAGAAACACAAACACGGAACAACTAGACCCTAATGAAAACATCACTAGCGGAAAGCCAAAAGGACAGTTACTTTCCCACAAAATGTTCATTTGGCTATCCAAAGCAAAATAATATAAGCGATACACACACTCAAAGGAAAGCTATAACAAAAATTAACCACGACAGAAGAACAGCTTTGGAATGGTCAATGAAATAAATTCCACTGGGAGGCTTAAATTGATTTTATGTGGCCACAATCCAAAAACCCCCAAAATAGTCCTGACACCCCTTATATGACAAATGGACTTGTCCAACATATAGCAATGGAAAAGTCCCCCAGCATTCAGTGGGTTAAAACAGAATATTAAGTGCCTTTATAAACACGAGTCAGAAATTATTCCTTCTTTATCAGTAAAGCATAATAATTTAGATACGTCAGTTAGATTGATGATTTAGCTCTGTTTCAACTTCAGCAGACGGCAAAATCTTGACCTCAAAATTGGTGCCAGCTACATGTATACTTCTCGAAAAGTATTGATGTGCGCTTATTACATGTTTATCATGTGTGCTAATTACAATCAACCCTCTTTATACCAACATTCGTAATAACGGCAAAACTCGTTATAACGGCACTTTCAATGGAATGACTTCTTAGCTAAAGGCTTAGCCTTGGTTCCGAGCGGCGTGGGCTTCCCTCAGGTTGGAAATGCACAAATCGAGTCCATAGTCATGAAAGATTCTTGTAACCTAATGCTCCAATAAACAAATGTCTATAACATTTGTTTCTTGGAGTAATAATGGGGAAAAGGCTTTTTATTACCTATCATACTGCTGACTGGGATTCTTTATAATGGCAAATTCTTTATAACAGCACAATAATTGGGAACAAATACTGCCGTTATAACGAAGGTCCTCTGTACTGCTAATATGGTATGTGTTTAACAGGTTCAACGTTGGCCCTGATAAAGTTCAAGTTGGGATTGTCACATTTGGTGCAGATGTCAACACAGGTGGAAACAAGAAGATTGAACTTGGAAGTAGAGACAAAATAGGTCCGTTGGTGCTTGACATTAAAACGCTGAGCCTGACTCCTTCTGGGGGCCCAGATGTTCTCAGCGCAATCGATGAGGGGATAGCGATGTTCACAAGAAGTGGCAGGGTAAACGTTGTTAAATTGGCCTTGCTTATGGTAGAAGGAACACCTGCTGGTATTACCCTGAATGACTTTAATAAAGCCAGGGATGCAGGTTTGTGATTTTAACCCATTCACCAGAAAACCTCTGGGGCCAGTTGCTCAAAGCATCGTTAGCTTAACGAGCTCGTTAGTGGTCATGTTGTTAACTGTTCTAGTAAGTACAATATCTAAAACATTTTGGGCATTTTGCTGAAGAAATGTGAGCAGCTTTTGCATTTGCAAAAGCTGCTCACATTTTTTCAGCAAAAATATTAGTATTTTCACAATATTGAATGATCAAAGTTTTAACGATACGTTAGCTAACAACATCATTAGTTTTGTACAACTGTCCCCTGGAGTTTGCGGCACATCAAGAAAACATGCCTGTATAATTTGGACCCCCTTGAACCTCACTTTCATACAGTAAAGCTGGGGTTTACAGTGGTAGACATTATTTTTCTTATTTCTGCTTGAAAATATAGATTGAGCAGAAGTAAGAAAAATATCACAATTTTTCACCTTAAATTTTTTTTTTTTAGGCGGTGAAATTTATTTACAATTTACTTGTATAGGCCTGTTTTCATAATGAGAGCCATGTTTGAAATATCTCGCTGCATAAATTAATTAAGCCACTCCCATTGCTGATTATCAACCAGTTAAATAACTTGATATCATATATTTGTTTGATCCACAAACTGCTTGACAAACTGCGTAGATCCTGATCAGATGGCTTTTCAGATGGTTCTACACTGTTTGCAAAGTGAAGAAGCCATCTGATCAGGACCTACACTGTTTGAAAAGGTAGGGGTTGTCGTGAATAGTAGGATAAAGGTTTACAGTAGCAAGCAGCATATTTAACCCTTGTCCTGCTGAATATTAAAATATGCCACACCCACTACTGATAATCAACCAATCAGATTACTTGATGGAAATTATTGCAACAAATTCATAATCTGAATGACAAACAATGTAGATCCTGATCAGATGGCTTCTTCAGAAGCCATCTGATCTGGATCTACATTGTTTTAAAGGTAAGGCATATTCGGGCTCAGCTGGACAAGGGTTAATGCAGCGAAAGTGTGAAAAATGTTCACAGCAAGTGTTTGCTGCCAAGGGATGTCTGATAAACAATGCGATTTAGGTATTCAGTATTTACGTTTACGGATAAACCTACCATTTATTAGAATATGAGAGGGCTGACACCTCAGATCTTTCTTTAGCTGTTAAATGAACTGAGACCCTCTGAAAATGGGTCTTACTTTTAAAGGAAAGAATTTGCTCCTTTGGAGCAAATTCTTTCCTTTAACAGTAGACTTTTACTGATAAGCAATGTACCATTTCTTTTTGGGAACAACAGTTCTGCTCTCAATTGTTGTTAACTTGCTGCCTTCTATTTTGGCTGGCAACAAGTATATATTTATTTTTCGCAATAATTCTTCACTATCTCGGACTTTTCGGCTTTTTACAGCCTTTATCATGGAATTGTTCTTTCAAGCTATCACATATTTTTCCATTTCATCTCATCTTTCCACCATATTGAATGTTTTTGTGATGCCAAACGTTGTCACGGCATCATGACGTTGGATTCCCGACATCATAACGTCGCAACCCTGTTTGGCGCCAAAAATTAACTCCGTCGTTGGTTATTGGATCGCTAAAACTTTGATCATTTATTATGGCAAATATGCTAATAATTATGCTGTAAAAATGTGAGCAGCTTTTGCGGATGCAAGGGCTGCTCGCAGTTTTTCAACAAAAATACACACACACAAAAAAAAATTGCATATTAAACTTGTTAGAACAGCTAAAAATATGACCACTAAAGAGCTTGTTGGGCTAACGATGCTTTGAACAGCTGGCCCCAGGTTTTTGGCCCCAAACAGGGTTGCAACGTAATGATGTCGGGAATCCGACGGCATGACGCCATGACAACGTTTGGCATTACAAAAACATTCAATATGGTGAAAAGATGAAATGGAAAAATATGTGATAGCTTGAAAGAACAATTCCGGGATAAAGGCTGTAAAAAGCCGAAACGTCGGAGATAGTGAAGAATTATTGCAAAAAATAAATGTAATAAAACTGTTTGTGCGTCAAAGATATTAAGAAGTATATACAAAGACAAATATGTTAATTTCAAACCCTGCAGCAGGGTAAGGCAAAGGCTGACCTGCTGTATGAGGCGATTCTAATGAGTATACACAGCATACACCTGTGGACACAAAAGTGTTCAAACTCCTATGAAATAACTTTCAATGAATCCCTTTGCATCAAGTTAGTTTGACAAGCAAATGTCATTCATCAAAGAATTCTAAAACTAGATCAAGCAATTGATTGGTCTCATTTTGGAAAACAATATCTGATTGACATTTGATATGTATTTTGATTGGATAGTGCAAGAGTCAGCAATGAAATGTACACCACCTTGTGTTTTGAATTTATTTCTGTCTGGAAGTTAACTGATAGGATGTTAGGATATATTGAATGATGAAATTGAGAAAGTTCAGAATAGAGCTGCTAGATTTGTAACAGGCAATTACTGCTTTGAAACTGGGAGCATGACTGGAATACTTGGAAAATTAAAATGGGAGTCTCTCAAGAAAAGGAGAAAAGACGGTAGGCTAATCCTTTTATACAAAGGTCTAAAGGGTGCTGCCAGCATTCCAACAGATGACCTTGTTCCCCCAGCTAGACACTGTAGAAATCACCATTCGTTGGCGTTTCAGACCCTTAGCGCAAGAACTGACATTTATAAAGAGTCTTTCTTCCCCAGAACCATTAGAGATTGGAATGACCTTCCCGATTCGATTATTTCGACAGCTGAAGGTGCTGATGATTGTGTAGCTAAATTTACCTCTTTGGTTAGAGCTAGGGACTAACTTCCCACATCACAGGTCCTGGTGTATGAATGTCATTTGACGTGTCACCAGTAACAATTCTGATTCTGATTCTGATTCTGAATGATGTTTCAAGTCAGAATGAAATGAAGCTCATCAAAGTTTGAACGCTTTTGTGTCCACAGGTGTACTTCTATTTTGAAAAATAATTGAAAAGATGTCCATATTATACCACCTGACCTGGGTACGAGATTATAAAACTTTTTTCATGCTTATCTCACTTGAGCATGAAATTTATCCTGCTCATAAATTTTAAAATGCCAACAAAATTTGGCATTTATAAATTTATGAGCAGGACAAATAACATTCTGTGCTGATCTGATCCTGAAAATTGCTTCTTTCATTTGCATTTTGATATATGTGAGCATTATATATTTCATGATCAGCTGAGTTGAGCATGAAAAAAGTTGTGTAACCTTGGGACCTAGCTCTAAAATCAACCCTTTGTGGCTCAAATTACCCCTGTTCGAACAGATTTTCATTATCACAATGGTGTTCGAGGAGTTGAAGGTTGGTTGATTCTTGCATAAATACCAATGCGCATGGCTGTTTGAAGCCATTGTCAAATGGACTGAAAGCCGTGCTCAAACAGCAAAAACCGTGTTCAAATATGAAATTTGCGTGCTGTTTGAACATGGATTTTGAGCTTTTGATATCACAAGATGGGCCTTGCTTTGCGTTACATTGAGCGACGTAACGTTATCGCCCTGAACGTAGTGTTTTAGGGTTCTGTGATACATCAGATGGTTACTGCCTAACAATGTCATTGTAGACAACATTCTGAACCAGCGGCATGTTGGTTTGCCAGTTGCATTTGAAGAGTTTATACAGAGCTTTTGGGTATTTTCATCAAAATTTGTTGTCGGAATCGTAAGTAATGCAAGAACAATGATCGTCCATGGTTATTTCATTGCATTAACATTTGCCAAATCCCTGGGAAGATATTTGAACATTCGGCCTAGGGGCCTCATGTTCCAAAAACTTCCTCAGGACCCGGCAAATGTTAATGCATGAAAAACCATGGTTGATCCCTATATTGTACGTACTAAAATGCCAAAGATTGTAAGCATTTTAGTATTTGAACCACATCATGAGAAACCATTTGGGAACAACAAAGGAGCAGATCGGCCTAGGTATCCATGCTGCCTGATCAGCATCTTTGTGTTTGTGACTGGGACAGCATGATACATGGGTCCTTGAAGCCGAGCCCGATAAACTTGATATCAAATGACACAAGCATCACGTGAACAAGTCCGTGAAATGAACACCCCCCTAAACCCCACTTTATATAGAAAAAACTGGGGTTTACAGGGGTCTACATTATTTTGCTTATTTCTGTTCCTAGACATAGGTTGTGGGTGCTCGTTAGAACCGCCTCAATGAGGCGGTTCTAACGAGCACCCTTAACCTATGTTTGAAGTACAAATGAGAAAAATATAACAAATTTTCATCGGAAAAGTAGCCATTTTGGAGGTATAAAAGAATGCACTATGTTGCACGGGTGTGTTACGTAATGTCTGGTATTCTTTTTTCCAGTTAACCCCTTGTACACTCCTACAGTTTTGCCATTTTTCCAGTAGTCCAGTTCATAGAAGTGCAATATCGCATTGACCTGATAAAGCTCACTTGTCCTGAGATAGGAAATCTTTATCAGGTCAAGGTGTTACTGCAATTAATGTAGAGGATAACTGATAAACCTACAGCTTAGCCTCACCCAAACGCCCCAAAGTTGAGTCATTGAAGTTTCAGTAAATACATGTTTTCATTTCCAGAAATATCTATGTTGACCTTGGGACTAGGAAGCGAAACGGACTCTCTTATCATGAAGCAGTTTGCCTTTAATCCTCAACTCTCATACATGCAGGAAAGCTGGAATGAGATCACCACTACCGAAAGAATGATTGCTGATATCAATTCTTGTAAGTATAACTTAGGAGATTGATTGATTGATTTATTGATTGATTGATTTGGGGTTTAACCTCCCCGTCAACACTACTTAAGTCATTTTGGAGATGTTGCTTCCAATTGTGTGGGACTTTTACCTGACATTGAGATGAAATGACATCTCAAGCCCTGCTGCTGAATGAAACCAAAAGGGTTTGTATGCATGGACAGTCCGACTCGCCCCATTTTGCCTGGGCAGGCTTAGAGCATAACAGTTTTTTGCGGTATAGCTCGATAATTACTATAAAGTCATTGAATTGTTGTGCAGCAAGGAAAAAAAAACAACATTATTCAAACAGAAGACTAACAGAACCCCCCGGACCCTCCCCCCCCACCACACACACACAAAAAAAATACCAACGGTTTTGGAGAGTCCAAAAAAAAATCAGTTTTAGAGTGACCCCCAAAAAGTATCTGCTAAATGGCTTGTACCCATATAAATAGCATTCTACGATCATTTTCTATCTTAAGTTCCGGGTAATGATTCTAAGTATTGGGACAGATAGGCCTTAGCAAACAGTGAAGACCCAGATCAGACTGCTCCTGCAGGAGCAGTCTGATCTGGGTCTGCACTGTTTTCCATTCAATTTGCACCTATTGGACTCCTTGCTGGATCATGAAACAAATTTGTCAAAATTTTTGGAGTATTACGGCGAGTCCTTAAGTTGTCGAAATTTTTAGGATTTTTGTGGTATTATAGTAGTTGCAGATAAGATTGACTAGGCGGAGCTATTCAGGTGTTGTCAATATATGTCAAATTCGCTGAGTCCACCAGAAGATTCGGTAGAGTGCCTTTCGCACGCTTTCTATAAGGGGACGAAATGGTCATATACGCCACAGCTATGCTTGTGTTAAAGTTGAATTCACACAATCGGGTGACTTGGTTTACCTTTTTGTTAATGGAATATTCCCAAGGCAGGTACAAACGATAGCGCCACCTAGTCAATCTTATCTGCGAATACTATAACTCTGGTCAGCTTCTGGCACAAGAATGCGCACTTTACTAATTAACTGCTTATTTATAGCCCCGCTTTGAAAAGTGCGGGCTATATTAGATTTGCCTTGTCCTTCTGTGATGCTGTAATTCTATAATTCCGTAATTCCGCTATTCATGATAACTCAAAAACTGTTTGAGGTATTTTCATGAAACTTCACACAAATGTAAAGCACTATGAGACGATGTGCAGAGCGCATGAACCATAACTCTGGATTGCTTACTTTGGAAGTTATTGCCCTTTGTACATTGAAAAATGGCAACTGTAATTCTGTTATTCATGATAACTCAAAAAAGCACTATGAGAGGATGTGCAGAGCGCATGAACCATAACTCCGGATTGCCTACTTTTGGAGTTATTGCCCTTTGAACATTGAAAAATGACAATTTAACCTTGTCCGCTCCATAACTCAAAAATGTTGAGGTATTTTCATGAAACTTCACACATGTAAAGCACTATAAGACAATTTGCAGAGCGCATGAACCATAACTCTGGATTGCCTACTTTTGGAGTTATTGCCCTTTCACCATTGAAAAATGGCACTTTGAATAAACTCAGTACAGTAATAATTTGTGTCCGTTCCATAGGCTGAAAGCTGAAAACATTTTTTTCTTGTATTTTTAGCTCACCTGTCTCGTAGTGACAAGGTGATTTTTGTGATTACATTTTGTCTGTCGTCCGTGCGTGCGTCTGTGCGTGCATCCGTTAACAATTTCAAATAAGTATATCTCTAATACCCCACGGCCAATCTTGATCAAATTTCATGAGAAGCATCATCAGGTAGGTGGAAAGGCTCTATAAGGTTTTTGGGCTGATCAAATTGGAATTCTGGTTGCCATGGAAACAAAAAGGTTCCATAGACTTATAATGGGGAAAATGATGTCTCCATTTTTTCTCCACCATTTCTGATCTGATCTTCATCAAACTTGCAGATAACCAGGAGGGGCTTACAGTCTACGTCGAGTTCGAATTTGGGCTGCACAGGACAAACAGCTTTGGAGTTACCTGCCCTTGAGCATGAATATAAGTGAAAAATGGTGTCTCCAGCTTTTCTCAGCCGTTTATGATCTGATCTTTTTAGCTCACTTGAGCCGAAGGCTCACAAAGTGAGCTTATAGCTGGCCAATCCCAATCAAATTTTATGTGTAGCATCACTGGGCCGGGGGATTGACTGCATTAGGTTTTGGACCAGTTTTGATCAGAACTGTGGTTGCCATGGAAACAAAAAGGTTCCATATACTTATAATGGGGAAAACGACGTCTCCACTTTTTCTCTGCTATTTCTGATCCGATTTTTATCAAACTTGCAGATAACCAGGAGGGGCTTACAGTCTACGTCGAGTTCGAATTTGGACTGCAAGGGACAAACAGCTTTGGAGTTACCTGCCCTTGAGCATAAATATCAGTGAAAAATGGTGTCTCCAGCTTTTCTCAGCCGTTTGTGATCTGATCTTTTTGTAACTTTTCATAAACAAGGACAAGCATAAAATCTCAGATGTGTTCGAATTTGGTTTGAATCTGACCAGAGGTTTTCCAGTTACATCCCCTTGAGAGTGAAAATTTTCCCATAGACTGATAATGGGGTCTCCACTTTTTCTCAGCCATTTCTGATCTGATCTTCATCAAACTTGCAGATAACCAGGAGGGGCTTACAGTCTACCTCGAGTTCATATTTGGGATGCATGGGACAAACAGGTTTGGAGTTACCTGCCCTTGAGCATAAATATAAGTGAAAAATGGTGTCTCCAGCTTCTCTCAGCCGTTTATGATGTGATCTTTTTGTCACTTTTCATAAACGAGAACAAGCATAAAAACTTGGATGAGTTCGAACTTGGCTTGAATCTGACGAGCGTTTTTGTCAGTTACATTCCCTTGAGCATGAACAAATTTTCCCATAGACTTATTATGGGGAAAACGACGTCTCCACTTTTTCTCTGCCATTTCTGATCCGATCTTCATCAAACTTGCAGATGACCAGGAGGGACATACAGTCTACATAAGAGTTCGAATTTCGGCTGCATGAGACAAACAACTTTGGAGTTACCTGCCCTTGTTTATTCATTTGAGGTTTAACATCCCTGTCAGCACAGTGTAGGTCATTTTGGAGACGTTGCTTCTAGTTTTGTGGGACTTTTGCCCGACATTTTGTAACTTTTGGTATGGAGGACAAGCATAAAATCTCGAGCGAGTTCGAAGTTGACTTTAATCTGACCAGTGGTTTTCCAGTTATATCTCCTTGAGTGTGAAAGATTTTCCCATAGACTTACAATAGGAAAATGAAGTCTCCAGCTTTTCTCGACCATTTCAAATCAGATCTTCATCAAACTTGCAGATAACCAGGAGGGGCATACAGTCTATGTTGAGTTTGAATTTGGGCCACACAGGTCAAATGACTTCTGAGTTACCTGCCCTTGAGCATAAATATTAGCGAAAAATGGTGTATCCAGCTTTCCGCAACCGTTTTTGATCTTATCTTTTTGTTACTTTTGATAAACAAGGATAAGCCTAAAATCTCTCATGAGGGTGATTTTGGCTTGAATCTGACCACCGGATTTCCAGTTACATCCACTAGAGGGTGAAAAAGAGACTTACAATGGGAAAACAATGTCTCCAACTTTGCTTGGCTATTTCTAACCTGACCTTCATCAAACTTCCAGATAACCAGAAAGAGCTTACAGTCTATGTTTAGTTCGAATTTGGGCCGCATGAGACAAAAGGCTTTCAAATTACCTGCCCTTGAGCATAACTATTAGTGAAAAAATAGTGTCTCCACTTTTCTCAGCCGTTTCTAATCTGATCTTTTTGAAACTTTCAGTAAACGAGAACAAGCATAAAACCTCAGATGAGTTTGAATTTGGCTTAAATCTGACATTCGGTTTTGCAGTTACAGCCCTTAGAGCGTGAACAACTTTCCCATAGACTTACAATGGAAAAAAAACGTTACCAACTTTTCTCCGCCATTTCTGATCTGATCTTCATCAAACTTGCAGATAACCAGGAGGCACATACAGTCTACATAGAGTTTGAATTTCGGCTGCATGAGACAAACAACTTTGGAGTTACCTGCCCTTGTTTATTCATTTGAGGTTTAACATCCCTGTCAGCAGAGTGTAGGTCATTTTGGAGACGTTGCTTCTAGTTTTGTGGGACTTTTGCCCGACATTTTGTAACTTTTGGTATGGAGGACAAGCATAAAATCTCGAGCGAGTTCGAAGTTGACTTTAATCTGACCAGTGGTTTTCCAGTTATATCTCCTTGAGTGTGAAAGATTTTCCCATAGACTTACAATAGGAAAATGAAGTCTCCAGCTTTTCTCGACCATTTCAAATCAGATCTTCATCAAACTTGCAGATAACCAGGAGGGGCATACAGTCTATGTTGAGTTTGAATTTGGGCCACACAGGTCAAATGACTTCTGAGTTACCTGCCCTTGAGGATAAATATTAGCGAAAAATGTGTATCCAGCTGTCCGCGGCCGTTTTTGATCTTATCTTTTTGTTACTTTTGATAAACAAGGATAAGCCTAAAATCTCTCATGAGGGTGATTTTGGCTTGAATCTGACCACCGGATTTCCAGTTACATCCACTAGAGGGTGAAAAAGAGACTTACAATGGGAAAACAATGTCTCCAACTTTGCTTGGCTATTTCTAACCTGACTTTCATCAAACTTCCAGATAACCAGAAGGAGCTTACAGTCTATGTTTAGTTCGAATTTGGGCCTCATGAGACAAAAGGCTTTCGAATTACCTGCCCTTGAGCATAACTATTAGTGAAAAAATAGTGTCTCCTATTTTCTCAGCCGTTTCTAATCTGATCTTTTTGAAACTTTCAGTAAACGAGAACAAGCATAAAACCTCAGATGAGTTTGAATTTGGCTTAAATCTGACATTCCGTTTTGCAGTTACAGCCCTTAGAGCGTGAACAATTTTCCCATAGACTTACAATGGAAAAAAAACATTACCAACTTTTCTCCGCCATTTCTGATCTGATCTTCATCAAACTTGCAGATAACCAGGAGGCACATACAGTCTATATAGAGTTTGAATTTCGGCTGCATGAGACAAACAACTTTGGAGTTACTTGCCCTTGTTTATTGTGAGTGTTTCAGTTTTACGTCCCACCAACAGCTAAGGTCATACGGAGACGGGACCTCGGTTTAAAGACTCATCCGAAAGTCTGGAGAAGCCCGGGATCGAACCTGCGACCCCTGGTTTACAAGGCGAGTAGCGTAACCACTCGACCACGGAGGCTTCTACCCTTGTTTATTGGTTTGAGGTTTAACATCCCTGCCAGCACAGTATAGGTCATTTTGGAGACATTGCTTCTAGTTTTCTGGGACTTTTGCCCAACATCGAGATGAAATTATATCTTAAGCCCTTTCTGCCCAATGAGACCAATAGGGTCATTATGCATGGACGGTCCAACTGGCACCACTTTTCCTGGGCAGGCTTAGAACCTGTTTACCAATACTCATGTGTGGTCGGTTCCAGCTCTGCATAGAAGCACCATGTAGCCTTGTCTATTTCTTCAAGCCACGATAGGCATTCTTAAAACATCATTAATGATTTTCTGGTACACAGGTGAGCAATATAGGGCCATTTGACCCTCTTGTTCTTTTCTGATAGCGCTATAGCAGGGCTATAGTCAGATCCTCTGACAGTTCTAGTTATAAGCCTGCCCAGGAAAAGTGAAAATGTTGTTGAGTAAAGGGACTTTAATAGTGTTTTCTGGACCATTAAACGCCAAATCGACCACTTTTCATTTGGCAGCAGGACTTGAGATGTCAAGTCCCACAAAACTGGAAGATGTCTACTTCTTTGAATTTAAACATTTCAAACGTTATTTTGTTCATTCTTCAGTTAATACATTGACTCATGTGACATGACATGATCATAATTTAAGCAACATAAAAAAAACCATGGTTCTTGCCAGTATGTTGATTTTATAATGTCAACAATATGGTTCTTACAAGTACCGCTGAGGCTGTTCTAACAAGCACCGGCAACCTATGTTTGCTGAAGAAAAATATCACAAATTTTCGTCATAAAAGTGACCCTTTTGGAGAAACAAATGTGACATGGATGTGTTATCTTAACCCTTAAGACGCAGAGAAAAACTACATCAGAAAATGTCGTCTGCTTATGTCGTCTGCTGAATTATTTAGCGATCTTTTTAAAAATATTTTTGCAGACAGGCAAACAGCATGGACCCTGATCAGACTGCTCCTAAAGGAGCAGTCTGATCTGGGTCCACACTGTTTGCAAAAATCACTTTTAAAGTAACCTGCAGACGACAAAGCAGACAACAATTGTCATGATTGGCATTTTATAGATTAATGTATGCTTCTATGTTTTTTTATTTCAGTGGCAGCTGGAGTATTTGAACCAAACCTTGCTACAAGACCACTAAGTTTGTCAAGTAAGATTCAACGTTCACATCACGAAAACACGCCTATATTATTTTGACCCCCCTTGAACCTCACTTTTATATAATAAAACTGGGGTTTTCAGGGGTAAACCTAATTTTTCTTATTTCTGCTTTAAAATATAGATTATGGGTACTCGATGAGGCAGTTCAAATGAGTACCCACAGTCTATATTTTGAGCAGAAATAAGAAAAATACCGTATTCGCCCTAATTACCGCACCGTGCGCTTAGTTATTTCAAAATTATGTCTCCCCCGAAAAAATTTTTTTCGGAGAGACATATTGTTTTTCCCCCGGGCGTCTGTCTGTCCGTCTGTCCGTCTGTCTGTCTGTCCGTCTGTCCGTCTGTCACACTTTCGTGTCCGCTCTGTAACTTGAAAACCGTTAGAGCTATCGTCACGAAACTTCGTATAAATATTAATCAGCATTAGACGACGTGCAGTGCGCAAGAACCATAACTCTCGCATTTATACTTTTTGAATTATCTCCCTTGGAAGTTTGTTGGTATGTATATATGTATGGGCAAATCGTGTCCGGTCAATAACTTTCTTATTTTTTGATGGATTTTAAAATTACTCGGCAGAAATATTAACAACCATAAGACGATGTGTGATGCGCATGAGGCAGGTCGGTACCTCAAAGGTCAAGGTCATACTTAGAGGTCAAAGGTCAAAAAAGGGGCCTTTTTTTCGTATTTGGTTAATAACTTTCTTATTTTGAGATGGATTTTAAAATTACTTGGCATAATTATTAACAACCATAAGACGATGTGTTGTGTGCATGAGGCAGGTCGGTACCTCAAAGGTCAAGGTCATACTTAGAGGTCAAAGGTCAAAAAAGGGGCCTTTTTTTCGTATTTGGTCAATAACTTTCTTATTTTGAGATGGATTTTAAAATTACTTGGCATAATTATTAACAACCATAAGACGATGTGTGGTGCGCATGAGGCAGGTCTGTTCCTCAAAGGTCAAGGTCATACTTAGAGGTCAAAGGTCAAAAAAGGGGCCTTTTTTTCGTATTTGGTCAATAACTTTCTAATTTTGAGATGGATTTTAAAATTACTTGGCATAATTATTAACAATCATGAGACGATGTGTGGTGCACATGAGGCAGGTCGGTACCTTAAAGGTCAAGGTCATACTTAGAGGTCAAAGGTCAAAAAGTGGGCCTTTTTTTCGTATTTGGTCAATAACTTTCTTATTTTGAGATGGATTTTGAAATCACATGGCAGAAATGTGAACCAATATAAGGTGATGTGTTGTGCGCATGACCCAGGTTGGTACCTCAAAGGTCAAGGTCATACTTAGAGGTCAAAGGTAAAAAAAGGGGCCTTTTTTCGGGTTTTGTCAATAACTTGCATATTTTTAAATAGAATTTGAAGTTACTTGGCAAACATGTTAACTATCATTGGACGATGTGTTGCATGCATGATTCAGTTTGGTACCTAAAATGTCAAGGTCATACATAGAGGTCAAATGTAAAAAAGGGGCCTTTTTTCGTGTTTGGTCAATAACTTTCTTATTTTTAGATGGATTTTGAAATTGCTAGGCAGAAATGTTAACCACCATGAGATGATGTGTTGCACGCATGACCCAGTTTAATACCTGAAAGGTCAAGGTCATACATAGAGGTTAAAGGTAAAAATGGGCCTTTTTTGTGTTCTGTCAATAACTTTCTTTTTATGCCCCCAACTTTGAAAAAGTTTGAGGGGCATATTGGTTCTGGTTCTTTCGTCCGTTCGTCCCTCCATTACGCTTTTGATGCATACCATAACTAAAGAACCGTGTATGCTAGGGTTTTGAAATTTCATATATGGATTCCTCATGGAAAATTAGCTGACGCATATTTTTTTTCTCGTCCGGATTATGCCCCCGTCAAGAGTTATTGCCCTTTGAATTTTTTTTTTTAATAAAATCTTGTCAGCAAGATATCTCAAAAACTATTGGAGCTAGAGCCTTGAAAATTGGTGATTATATTGATGGTGATGAGTAGATGAACTGATTAACTTTTGACAAAATTCCGAAAAATACTTAGTTATGTCCCTTTGTCATTTTGGTAATTTGTGCCCATTGTAATGTATGCTAAAAGTGATGCATAGCATAACTTTAGAACCATGTATGCTAGGGTTTTGAAATTTCATATATGGATTCCTCATGGAAAATTAGCTGAAGCGTATTTTTTTTCTCGTCCGGAATATGCCCCTTTCAAGAGTTATTGCCCTTTGAAATTTTTATTAATAAAATCTTGTCAGCAAGATATCTCAAAAACTATTGGAGCTAGAGCCTTGAAAGTTTGTGAATAGATTGTTGGTGATGAGTAGATGAACTGATTAACTTATGACAAAATTCCGAAAAATCCTTTGTGAGTTATGGCCCTTTGTCATTTTGGTAATTTGTGCCCATTGTAATGTATGCTAAAAGTGATGCATAGCATAACTTTAGAACGGTGTATGCTATGATTTTGAAATTTCATATATGCATTTCTGATGGAAAATAAGCTGACGCGTATTTTTTTTCTCGTCAGGATTATGACCCTTTCAAGAGTTATTGCCCTTTGAATTTTTTTTAATAAAATCTTGTCAGCAAGATATCTCAAAAACTATTGGAGCTAGAGGCTTGAAAGTTGGTGAATAGATTGGTGGTGATGAGTAGATGAACTGATTAACTTCTGACAAAATTCCAAAAAATACTTTGTGAGTTATGGCCCTTTGTCATTTTGGTAATTTGTGCCCATTGTAATGTATGCTAAAAGTGATGCATAGCATAACTTTAGAACCGTGTATGCTAGGGTTTTGAAATTTCATATATGGGTTCCTCATGAAAAATTAGCTGACGCGTATTTTATTTCTCATCCGGATTATGCCCCTTTCAAGAGTTATTGCCCTTTGAAATTTTTTTAATAAAATCTTGTCAGCAAAATATCTCAAACACTATTGGAGCTAGAGCCTTGAAAGTTGTTGAGTATATTGGTGGTGATGAGTATATGAACTGATTAACTTTTGACAAAATTCCGAAAAATACTTTGCGAGTTATGGCCCTTTGTCATTTTGGTAATTTGTGCCCATTGTAATGAATCCTAAAAGTGATGCATAGCATAACTTTAGAACTGTGTATGCTATGGTTTTGAAATTTCATAAATGCAATCCTAATGGAAAATAAGCTGACACGTATTTTTTTCTCATCCGGATTATGCCCCTTTCAAGAGTTATTGCCCTTTGAATTTTTTTTAATAAAATCTTGTCAGCAAGATATCTAAAAAACTGTTGGAGCTAGAGGCTTGAAAGTTGGACCATGAGTCATGTGCAAGACCAAGCTCCATACCTCCAATGTCAAGGTCATACCTAGAGGTCAAAGGTAAAAAAAAGGACAGTCAATAACTTCCTTTTTCTTTGATGGATTATGAAATTACTTGGCAGAAATGTTAACCATCATGAGACGATGTGTTGTACCGCAAAGGTCAAGGCCATACTTAGAGGTCAAAGGTAAAAAAGTGCTTTTTTTGTTTACGGCCAATAACTTTTTTATTTTTCTATGAACATTTTTAAAGTTACTATGCAGAAATGTTCATCTTCATTAGATGATGTGTTGCACACAAGACCCAGCTCAATACCTCCAATGTCAAGGTTATACTTAGCAGTCAAAAACGGGGGAGACATCTGTGTTTTTGTAGAAAAACAAATTCTAGTTGTGTCAAAAATTGGTGGTGAAAAATCTACCTAATTAGCGCACACACGATGCTAAAATAGCTTCTGAGATGATGCATACTGATATTTAATGGGACAGAAAACAGGATACTATTTAGCATTGCTTTCACTGTTGAAGAAATAACGGTTGGTTTTTATTGATTTCCTGTGAGAGCTTCAAGGGGAGGTTACTGTAAAGTGTGCGCTTATGCATTTTCTTTTCAAAAATAGCTTTGGTGTGCGCTTATAGGAGCATGTGTGGTAATTAGGGCGAATACGGTATCATGATTTTTCATCTTAAAACTTTCTTTTTTTTGACAGTAAAGTTTACAATGCATTTGTATAAGCATGTTTTCGTAATGAGTTGAACCTCAATGGCTTGGACACCGATTGGTTGTTTACCACGGCAGAGTTCAACTCATTCTTAACACTTATTCAGCTGCATAATTAAGTTAGCCACACCCATTTCTGACTTTGAACCAATAGATTACTTGATGTAATTTATTCCAGCAAATTCACAAACTGAATGTCAAACAGTGTAGATCCTGTTCAGATGGGTTCTTCTACTCTGTCCCATCTTTGCTTGAGGACTTGGCTGTTGACCCCCTGGCTGTTGTCAGTTACTGTTGGGGTACAAATCATTAAGTATTGGTAAACTGCTTAAGGGTTCTTGTTTGTTTGTTTGATCTGAGGTTTAACGTCTCTGTCAACACTGTAAAGGTCATTTTGGAGACTTGCTTCCAATTTTGTGGGACTTTTACCCGACATTGAGATGAAATGACATCTCATGCCCTGCCACCCAATGAAACCAATAGGGTTTATAAGTATGGACGGTCCGTCACTCGCACTGCTTTGCCTGGGCAGGCTTATATCCTCTAAGCTGTTTACCAGTACTCTTGTGCGGGTCGGTTTCAGCTCTGCATGGAAGCATCATGCAGCCCATCTATTTCTTCAAGCCCCGATGGGTGGGGGCCGCACTTGGCCGTAAAACCACAACACACAATACACATAAAATACCTTCACTTTATAAAGCATTGAAACAGTATATATTATTAGCTCACCTGAGCCTTTAGGCTCATAGGTGAGCTTATAGTATAGCCATGGTCCGTCGTCCGTCCGTCCGTCCGTCCGTCCGTCCGTCCGTCCGTCCGTCCACCATTTTCAAAGATCTTCTTCTCCTATACTGCAGGGCCAATCAAAGCCAAATTTCATATGGAGCCTCAGTGGGATGGGGGAATGAAAGTTTGTTCGCGGGGTCTGGATCACATGACCAAGATGGCCGCCATGCCCATATATGGTAAAAAGCCTTCAAAAATCTTCTTCTCCAGAACCATAAGGCCAATGGCCTTGAAACTTGGCATGTAGCATATGGTACTTGGGCCCATCATGGCTTGTACAAATGGTGACCCTGGGTTGACCTTGACCTATTTTACAGCAATGTCAAATATGCCGACTTAGGCTTTTGCATGGAGAAAAGTGAAAATAATGGATTTTTAGGAAACCATTGAAGACAGTGTCACCAAAATTTGTAGATCAGGTAAAGTAATTGAATACATGAAGATCTATGGGTTAGAAAGGTCAAGGTCATTCATTGACCTTAGACCAAGGTCATTCAGGTTCCAGATTTCAAACATTTTTTTCTCAGAAACTACCAAACCAATTGAAGTGAAATTCGATATGGAGCCTTTGTGAGTTGAACAAATGAAAAGTTGCTCATATGGTCTAGGTCACATGACCAAGATGGCGGCCACGCCTATATATGATAAAAAGCCTTCAAAATTCTTCTGCTCTAGAACTGTAAGGCCAATGGCCTTGAAACTTGGCATGTAGCATATGGTACTCGGGCCCATCATGGCTTGTACAAATGGTGACCCTGGGTTGACCTTGACCTATTTTACAGCAATGTCAAATATGCCGACTTAGGCTTTTGCATGGAGAAAAGTGAAAATAATGGATTTTTAGGAAACCATTGAAGACAGTGTCACCAAAATTTGTAGATCAGGTAAAGTAATTGAATACATGAAGATCTATTGGTTAGAAAGGTCAAGGTCATTCATTGACCTTAGACCAAGGTCATTCAGGTTCCAGATTTCAAACATTTTTTTCTCAGAAACTACCAAACCAATTGAAGGGAAATTCGATATGGAGCCTTTGTGAGTTGAACAAATGAAAAGTTGCCAATATGGTCTAGGTCACATGACCAAGATGGCGGCCACGCCTATATATGATAAAAAGCCTTCAAAATTCTTCTTCTCTAGAACTGTAAGGCCAATGGCCTTGAAACTTGGCATGTAGCATATGGTACTCAGGCCCATCATAGTTTGTACAAATGGTGACCCTGGGCTGACCTTGACCTATTGACCAGCAATTAAAGTTTCTTTGCGGGGTCTGGATCACATGACCAAGATGGCCACCATGCCCATATATGGTAAAAAGCCTTCAAAAATCTTCTCCAGAACTGTAAGGCCAGTGGCCTTGAAATTCGGCATGTAGCATATGGTACTCAGGCCCATCAGAGCTTGTACAAATGGTGATTGTGGGTTGATCTTGACCTATTCTACAGCAAAGTCAAGTTTGCCGACTTAGGCTTTTGCATGGAGAAAAGTTAAAATAATGGATCTTTAGGAAACCATTGAAGATAGTGTCACCAGAATTTGTAGATCAGGTAAAATAACTGAAAACATGAAGAGCTATGGGTTAGAAAGGTCAAGGTCATTCATTGACCATAGACCAAGGTCATTCAGGTTCTATATTTCAAACATTTTTTTCTCAGAAACTACCGAGCCAATTGAAGTGAAATTCAATATGGAGCCTTTGTGAGTTGAACAAATGAAAAATTGCCAATACCATCTAGATCACGTGACCAAAATGGTGACCACGCCCAGATATGGTTAAAAGATTTCAAAATTCTTCTTCTCCAGAACCGTAAGGCCAATGGCCTTGAAACTTGGCAAGTAGCATATGGTACTCAGGCCCATCATAGTTTGTACAAATGGTGACCCTGGGTTGACATTGACCTATTTTACAGCAATGTCAAATTTGCCGACTAAGACTTTTGCATGGGAAAAAAGTGAAAATAATGGATTTTTAGAAAACCATTGAAGACAGTGTCACCAAAATTGGTAGATCAGGTAAAGTAACTGAATGCATGAAGATCTATAGGTAAGAAAGGTCAAGGTCATTCATTGACCTTAGACCAAGGTCACTCAGGTTCCATATTTAAAAAAAAAAAAACATTTTTTTTTCTCAGAAACTACTGAGCCAATTGAAGTGGAATTCAATATGGAGCCTTCGTGTGTTGAACAAATGAAAAGTTGCCAATATGGTCTAGATCACCTGACCAAGATGGCTGCCATGCAGATATATAGTAAAAAGCCTTCATAAATCTTTTTCTCCAGTACTTCTCTAAAAATCTTCTTCGCCAATGGCCTTGAAACTTGGCGTATAGCATATGGTACTCGGGCCCATCATAGTTTGTACAAATGGTGACACTGGGTTGACCTTGACCTATGTTATGGCAATATCAAATTTGTCAACTTAGGCTTTTGCATGGGAAAAAGTGAAAATAATGGATTTTTTGGAAACCATTGAAGAAAGTCTCACCAAAATTTGTAGATCAGGTAAAGTTACTGAATACATGAAGATGTATAGGTAAGAATGGTCAAGGTCATTCAGTGATCTGGGACCATATTTCAAACATTTTTTTCTCAGAAACTGCTGGACCAATTCAAGTGAAATTTGATATTGATCCTTTATGTGATGAACAAATGAAAATTTGCTGATATGGTTCAGGTCACATGACCAAGATGGTGGCCATGCCCATATATGGTAAAAACCCTTTAACATTCTTCTTCGGAACCGTACGGCCAATGACCTTGAAACTTGGCACATAGCACTCAGGCCTATCATAATTTGTTCAAATGGTTATCCTGGATTGACCGTGACCTATTTTACGCCAATGTCAAATTTGCCGACTTAGGCTTTTGCATGGGAAAAAGTGAAAATAATGGATTTTTATAAAACCATTGAAGACAGTGTCACAAAAATTGGTAGATCATGTAAAGTAACTGAATACATGAAGATTTATGGGTAAGAAAGGTCTGGGACCAAGATCACTCAGGTTCCATATGTCAGAAACTACTGGGCCAACTGAAATAAAATTTGATACGGAGCCTTTATGCGATGAACTAATGAAAACTGCTAATACGGTCAAGGTCACATGACCAAGATGGCGTCCATGCCCATACAAAGTAAAAACCTTTCAAATTCTTCTTCTCTGGAACCATAAGGCCAATGACATTGAAACTTGGCAAGTAGAATTGGGTACTTGGACCATTATTGGACGGATTTTTAAAAAAAATTGGACTTATTTACTCGGACCTATCATAGTTTGTTCAAATGGTAGCCCTGGGTTGATGTCAGGTGAGCGTTTACAGGACCACTGGTCCTCTGGTTACCATTATGTCTCCTGGTGGGCGGACGATTTGGCCAGCGGACGATTTGACTCAAGACATAGGTTGTGGGTACTCATTAGACCAGTCAAAAAATCAATCAGCCAATTAACCATGTAAGCAAGAAAATATGCTGATTGAACTTGTATTCCAATGCATACACAAACAAAACCAACAAAATAAGTGTGGAATAGCTAATTCAGAAAGCAAGGAACCAAGACCAGTCAGCAAATCAGTTAGCCAATTAACCATGAATACAAGAAAATGTAATTAATCTTGTTTTCCAGCCAATTTAAACAAAACCATTAAATTTATTTATTTATTTTTTTTATTTATTTTATTTCATTGTAGTTTTATGTTTGGTGAGGATTATAGTTAACCATTTCTATTAATTTGCACATAAAAGAATATCTCAGGCCAAAAGTTATAAAAGTTTAAAAACAACAACAAAAAATCTAATTGTTTAAAATCTTCTTTAAAATGTTCCTTCCAGATATTCAAAAATTACTGTATATTAAAATCAAACCTAAAACATTAAATTTTCAGTTTAAACTAGTCATTATATTAATCTGGCCAAATTGTCCTACCCAATATTTTTGGCTGGCCAAATTGTCCTAGGCCGAATTGTCCTAGGCCAAATTGTCCAGGCCAAATCGTCCGCTGGCCAAATCGTCCTACATTCATGTCTCCTGGGCCCGAGGTTATTTAGCTTCTTTCATGCTCAACTCACTTGAGCATGAAATTTATCTTGCTCATAAATTTTAAAATGCCAACAATTGTTGGCATTTTAAAATTTATGAGCAGGATAAATGACATTCTGTGTTGATATGAGCTGGAAAATTGCCTGAATGTGGGTACTCGTTAGAACCGCCTCATTGAGGCGGTATTAATGAGTACCCACAATCTATATTTTAGAGCAGAAATAAGAAAATTAAGGTTTACCCCTGTAAACCCCAGTTTTACTATATAAAAGTGGGGTTCATGTGGGTCAAATTTATATTGGCGTGTGATCGTGATGAATAGATGAGCTGCATGATGCTTCCACGCAGAGCTGAAACAGACCCACACAGGATTACTGGTAAACCCCTTAGAGGATCTAGGCCTGCCCAGGCAAAGGGGTGCTAGTCAGACCATCCATGCTTATAAACCCTATTGGTTTCATTGGGAGACAGGGCTTGAGTTGTCATTTCCTCTCAATGTCGGGTAAAAGTCCCACAAAATTGGAAGCAACGTCTCCAAAATGACCTTTACAGTGTTGATGGGGATGTTAAACCTCCAATCAATCAATCAATCAACAAATTTTCATGCTCCCCAAGGTGTTTGAGCAATTGAAAGGTTAACTCTTATCTTGCTAAATAGATTAATTTAGCAACACCCATTTCTGCCTGTCAACCAATCAAATTACCTTAAAACCTGTTTAGTGGCCACCTCTATTAAGCAAGCAACCTGTCCAAGCAAGCAAGCATTCGGTTCCCAAGAAAGCGAATGCATTAAATTTCCCCTGTATTAAGCAAGCACCTGTCTGAAGCAAGCACATTTTGGTCATCCCAGAGGTGCTTTCTTAATATAGGCTGGACTGTACTTGATATTCATTCAATTTTTTGCAAACTGCATGTCAAACAGTGTAGATCCTGATCAGATGGCTTTCTTGGAAAGCCATCTGATCAGGATCTACACTGTTTTCAATAATAGTGGTTATCCTGTTCAGCAGGACAAAGGTTAAATACTAGTACTATTGCAGAAGTCACCGTGGTGTAGTGGTTACGCTACTCGCCTTGTAAACCAGGGGTTGCAGGATCGATCCCAGGCTTCTCCAGACTTTTGGATGAGTCTTTAAACTGAGGTCCCGTCTCTGTATGACCTTAGCTGTTGGTTCACTCTTACTATTGCAGGTTCCTATGACAAAACTATTTGCAATTACTATTAGGAACATGATTTGTTTAAAAATTACCAAAGAGTTTCATAAAGCTTTGCTTTTGATTTAATTCAATGCTGTTGTAACCCTTCAGACGCTGTGAAAAACTACACCTGAAAATGTCATATCTGTTTATGTCATCTGGTGAATCTTCTTGCAAACTTTTTAAAAATATTTTGCATACAGGCAAACAGTGGGGGCCCAGATTAGACTGCTCATACAGGAGCAGTCTGATCAGGGTCCACACTGTTTGCAAAAAATAAATACTTTCAAGGTAACCAGCAGACGGCAAAGCAGAAGACAGTTGTCGTGATTGGCATTTTATGGGTTACACTTCAATTGCAAGCACAACATTAATAATAATATTTGATAACCAGAGCTAATGCTTAGACCAAAAGGGGGGATGGTATGCAAATTCTAATACATTCCTCCCCATGGTTATTTCATGGAGATATTTTCTATTTATAGACATATGATTTCTGTTATAAAATTTCTGGGATAGTTAAAACTGATGCTATTGCTAGCACTATTGCCAAGGTCACTCTTGCAATACGTCTATGCAATACAGCAATAGTGTAATGCAATGATTTCATTTGCCACGGGTCACATGATAATTATGATGATTTTCAAGAGAAGCAGTTGACATTTTAGAATGGTGAACATGTTTTTAAAGCTATTGCACTACCCTCGAATGCACTTCCCTTGTGTAAAGTCTTTTAACCCATAAGATGCCATGAAAAACTGCATCTGAAATTGTCATCTGTTTATGTCGTCTGCTGAATATTTTTTGCAAACTTTTCAAATATGTTTTTACCTACAGGCAAGACCGGCCCCGATAGCTCAGTTGGTAGAGTGTCCGCTCCGGGGAAGGGAGGTTATGGGTTCGATCCCGGGCCGCGACATACCAAAGTCGTTAAAAATAGTACTAGCTGCTCCTCGCTTGGCACTCAGATTTACGGGGTAGAGCTAGGACTGGTTGACCCAGTGTCAGGATAATGTGACTGGGTGTGGTATCATGTAATGTGTCTGGGACATGATACTTCAGTGAGGCAACACTATAAAAGTGAGCATTGAGCTCCCTGTCGCAACCAGACACCGTCATGATATGACTGAAAAATTGTTGAAAGCGACGTTAAACCCGAATTCACACACACACACACACACACACACACACACACACACACACACACACACACACACACACACACACACACACACACACACACACACACACACACACACACACAGGCAAACAGTGTGAACCCAGATCAGACTGCTCCCAGAGGAGCAATCTGATCTGGGTCCACAATGTTTGCAAAAATGACTTTTGAAAATACCAGCAGACGACAAAACAAACGACAGTTGTTATGATTGGTATCTTATGGGTTAAATCTTGTGTCTACGGATGGCTATGTGCTAACCCATTTAGTACCAGAAACCCCAAAACAGATACCCTGGCAAACAGTGCAGGCCCAGATCAGACTCTGCGTTCTGCAGCGTCTGATCAGGGCCTCCACTGTTTGCTAAAAGGTCAGCCATTTTCCAAATAAATTTTGAAGAAAACACAACCTGAAACCCCTAAATTTTGAAATGGACTCCTGCTATATATAAAGAGGAAGATTCCATTTGGTACAAAAAGGATTAAGAGAGAAACTTTTGTAACATCTTATTAATTTTTCTGGTATTAACAGAGCCCCAACTACTCATAGAGGAAAGAATTTGCTCCTCAGTGATATTTCGGTTTCAGTGATTTGAAATGAGCAGAAAAATTGTCTTGTTCATACAGAAGACCTTCAGTTTAATGACATATTTGTTCCCCTATTAGCCAGTAGTGTGCATTTGATAAATGCATTATCCCCTTAATTACTCAAAGAAACAAATATACACAACATTGTATATATAAAATACATTTTGTGGGAATCGTGTCACCGAGGCAATTCTAATAAATATACACAACATTGTGTATATTTGTTAGAATCGCCTCACCAAATATACACAACATTTGTTTCTTTGAGCTATAAAATAATTTTGCATATTTCCATTAATGCTTCTCATCTTGTGCTATTGTTTTTTTTTTCAAATGAAATTGTCATTAACCCTGAAAATGCCAAGAAACTCTACATCTAAAAATGTCGTCTGCTTATGTCGTCTGCTAAATCTTCTTGCAATCTTTTTATAAATATCTTTGGATACCGGAAAACAGTGTGAAACCAGATCAGACTGCTCTGATCTGGCTTCATACTGTTCGCAAAAATGAGTTTTAAAGTAACCGGCAGACGTTAAAGCAGACGACAATTGTCATGACTGGCATTTTATGGGTTTAAATGAGTTTGTCGTTATATCAAATGTTGCTATTAACAGGGTTGACTGTGTTTAAATTTTATTTGCATTTTAACCCATTTTGTATTGGAAAAACCAAAACAGGTACCCTGGCAAACAGTGCAGGCCCAGATCAGACGCTGCAGAATGTGGCAACTGATCAAGTCCTCCAATGTTTGGTAAAAGTTTAGCTATTTTCCTTACGCTTCGTCCAACCTCGTTGGCCACCGCCCATCGGGGCTTGAAGAAATAGATGGGCTGCATGATGCTTCCACGCAGAGCTGAAACCGACTGCACACGCAAAGCGGTATGAGTCGGACCGTTCGTGCTTATAAACCCTACTGGTTTCATTGGGCGACTGGGCTTGAGATGTCATTTCTTCTCAATGTCGGGTAAAAGTCCCACAAAATTGGAAGCAACGTCTCCAAAATGACCTATACAGTGTTGATGGGGAAGTTAAACCTCAATTCAAACAAAACAAAAGCTATTTTCCATACAAATTTTAAAGTGACCCAACCTGTCACTCCTAAATTTAGAAATGGACTCCTGCCATTTATAAAGAGGAAGATTCCATTTGGTACAAAATGGGTTAATATTAACAGTCCAACCTGTGTTAAGCAAGCACCTCAGGGATGATAAAATGCGCTTGCTTAAGACAGGTACTTGCTTAATACAGATAAATTTTAATGCATTTGCCTTTTTCGGGAACTAAATGCATGCTTAAGACAGTTGCTGGCTTAATAGAAGTGGCCACTATGGCAGGTTTGACTGTACTTTTTGAACTTTAAAAAATTCAATCTTAGGTGAATCGAGCATGAAAATTATTTCATAACTAGGGGCATAGCGATTAACCCATTGCATGCGGGAAACCCCTAAAGGGGTACCTTGGCAAACAGTGCAGGCCCAGATCAGGGCCTGCACTATTTGCTAACAGATGTCTGTGTCAAAAATAGAACAAAAACAAAAAAATAGGCCTGTGACCCCTTATATGAGAAATGGGCTAGTCCAACATATAGTAAACGGGCGGTTAAGAGCGCTGACTCTTGATCATTAGGTCTCTCACCGCTGTGGGTCGAGCCTAGCTCCGGTCATATATGAGGGAAACCCCTAAAGGGGTACCTTGGCAAACAGTGCAGGCCCAGATCAGGGCCTGCACTATTTGCTAACAGATGTCTGTGTCAAAAATAGAACAAAAACAAAAAAATAGGCCTGTGACCCCTTATATGAGAAATGGGCTAGTCCAACATATAGTAAACGGGCGGTTAAGAGCGCTGACTCTTGATCATTAGGTCTCTCACCGCTGTGGGTCGAGCCTAGCTCCGGTCATATATGAGACGCCAAGTTCTGCAACGGAAGGTCAGGTAGTTTTTCTCCGGGTACTCCGGTTTTCGCCCACCTCTGATTAACGATCGGCTCAATATGAGTGAAATAATCTTGAAAGGGCCATAAACCCCCCCCCCCAAAAAAAAATCAACAAACTTCACGAAAACTAACCTATGTAATTTTGACCCCCTTGAACCCCACTTTTATATAGTAAAACTGGGGTTTCCGGGGGTATGCCTTATTTTTCTTATTTCTGCTCTAAAATCTAGATTGTGGGTACTCGTTAGAACCGCCTCTAACGAGTGCCCACAATCTATATTTTGAGCAGAAATAAGAAAAATATCACAATTTTTCATCATAAAATTATCATTTTTTCGGCGATAAAGGTGGCAATGTATTTCTATAGGCGTGTTTGCGTAATGAAAAAACAACATATAGCAATGGAAGAGTCCACTAGTATACAATGGGTTAATGTTATTATTACAGCACAGTGCGCCTACCCAGCAGGTGTTGCTATTTTGATTGACACTTCAAGTAGTATTGTGCCTATTCTGGAGCCTGTCAAGGACTTCATTGGAATTCTTCTTAGCGGGTAAGATATTTTTATTGCTACAACATGCAAAGAATAGCCTTTCTGAATATCAATAATAATTTCTGAATACTTTTTATGCCCCAGCATCATTCGCCCCAGCATCGAATGAGCATCGAATGATGCTGGGGGCATTAAGTGTTTCGGTTTTGTGTATGTGTGTACGTGCATATGTGCATATGAAACGAATTTGTGTACGAACATGATCCTGTTAGACTGAGGCTCATATTTTTCAAACCATATTTAGTATGATGATAGATATAGGTCCACCCATCCATATCCGTGGCCTCAAGGTCAGGGTGACTGACTTAGAAATTTTTTATGTTTAAGACTCATGTTAAGGTATTTGTACCAGGTAGAACCTGAACTTTTATGATTCATTTGGTTCATATTTGGTTTGATGATAGATACAGGTCCAAAGTTTTATTTAGTAATACCCCTATCCATGCCTATGACTTCAAGGTCAAGGTCACAGACTTTGAAATTTTTAACATTATTTTTTTAAGAGTTCATATTTTGAAAACCGTATGATGGATTGGGTTTATATTTAGTATGATAATAGATACAGGTCCAACGTGACTAAAGCAATACCCCACCTATGCACGTCACCTCAAGGTCAAAGTCACAGACATAGAAAATTTTTAATTTAAAGTATGTTAAGAGCTCATATTTTCTAAACCATATAATTGGTATGGTGATAGTTACAGGTCGAAAGTTTTATTCAGCCATATCACCACCCCTGATGTCAAGGTCAAGGTCACAGACCTAGACATTTTTCATGTTAAAGATTTTTAGAGCTCATATTTTCCACACCATATAATGGATATGCTTCATATTTGGAACGATGATAGATAAAGGTAGAAAGTTTCATTAAACCATTACTCCACCCTTGCCCATGACGTCAAGGTCAAGGTCACAGACTTAGAAAGAAATTTTTAATGTTAAAGGTTTAAGAGCTCATATTTTCAAAACCATTTGATGGATAGGGTTCATGTTTGGTATGACGATAGTTATTTTTTCAAAGGCTGAATCGGCATTACCACCACCTATGCCATTGACCTCAAGGACATTGTTCCAGGTGAGTCATGCTGTCCAATGACAGCTGTTGTTGCAACATGATTTTTCAGGGTGAGGTGGACCCCTGTGTGGGGGCATCTGTGTTGTATTGACACATTTCTAGATATAAAGTGTGACATGTAATGTATGTTGCTGTAAATCACCAGTAGAATTCCTTTTTCTGTATTTGCCCTAATCAGGGCATACATGTTCTAATTAATGCATGTCATTACTTTCTGAGAAGTATAGTTGGCACCTATTTAGAGTTCAAGATTATTTTTCTGTCTGCTGAAGCTGAAACCGACCTCATCAAGTAAAAATGAGTCTACTGTAAAAATGCTAAAAATTCGGACACCTTAAGGACTTGCTGTAATACTCCAAAAATTTTGACAAATTTGTTTCACGATCCACCAAAGAGTCCAATAGGTGCAGAAAGAATGGCAAACAGTGTGGACCCTGATCAGACTGCTCCTTCAGGAGCAGTCTGATCAGGGCCTTCACTGTTTGCTATAGTGTGGACCCTGATCATAAGGATCAGTCTGATCTGGGCTTTCACTGTTTGCTTAGGCCTATCTGTCCCATTACTTAGAATAATTACGGTAAACTTGATGGGAGGCATTGGGAGTGACATGGAGATTCAGACTTGTTAGAACCATTCTGTTCTGACATCCAAGATGGCTGCCATGGTGGCCATCTTGAAAATCTTCAAACCACAACTGCTTCCGAATGGTCAGTGGCAGTGAGCTGAAATTTTGTGGGAGGCATTTGATGACATAGAGATTCAAAATTTGCTAAAATTGTTGCATTTAGGTACCCAAAAATTTTGACAAATTTGTTTCACGATCCAGCAAAGAGTCCAATAAGTGCAGACAGAATGGCAAACAGTGCAGACCCTGATCAGACTGCTCCTTCAGGAGCAGTCTGATCAGGGTCTTCACTGTTTGCTATAGTGTGGACCCTGATCAGAAGGAGCAGTCTGATCTGGGCTTTCACTGTTTGCTTAGGCCTATCTGTCGCATTACTTAGAATGATTATGGTAAACTTGATGAGAGGCATTGGGATGACATTGAGATTCAGACTTGTTAGAACCATTCTGTTCTGACATCCAAGATGGCTGCCGTGGTGGCCATCTTGAAAATCTTCAAACCACAACTGCTCCCGAATGGTCAGTGGCAGTGAGCTGAAATTTTGTGTGAGGCATTTTGTGACATAGAGATTCAAAATTGCTAAAATTGTTGCATTTAGGTACCCAAAAATTTTGACAAAGGGCTAGGGTCGATAAGGTGCATTTTTGGCCTCGATTTTCCAGAAAAACCAAAATTACATGTTAACTTAGGTTTATACATGTTAAAACAGAACACCATATAAAGTTTCAAGAAATGCTGTTAGAATGTCGGATCTTGTGCACATATTGCTATGGTGACGTCACTAAGGAAGGTCGAAACGCCATTTTCCTGAAATTTTTAGTTGTTTTGACATGTTTCCACGGAAAATTAAGTACCGCACCACTCCTCAACCAACATGAAAAATGTCGCAAAAGAAAGTTAACGTCCAGTTCGTCTTATCACCAATGTTTGGTGTTGGTTGAGGGGTGGTGCGATAGGTAAAATTATAAGGATAGACCCTTTGACAACAGCCTAAAGCCTTGGTGAAAAGTACATTTTATCGACCTTTGAGGCATTTTTGACATGCATGAAGAATTTATTTCGCTTATTTTCGATAAAATATTTTGTCACGGCATTGAATTATATTTCAAACTAGATCAAGGATAAATCTGCATAAATCTGACTAGCTCTTACTATTTGCCTTTTTCTAGATCTACATGTGATTATATCTACTTTTATAAACCTACTCATTGAACTAAAAACAAAATGAATTTAAGTTACAATAAATTAAACTGATGTCTTTCTAATATGCTGTTGTTGTTACTGGTTTATCTTCTTGTTTCGTCTACTGTTTTCTGTACATGAATAGCCTCCCTTGCAATTCACGGTAATTAACCGGAGTTGCCACCACATTTGACGTAGGCTACGTCACATAGGCCCTATTAACTATAGTAGATTTTTTTGTTTGATTTGAGGTTTAAAACGTCCCCGTCAACACTGTAAAGGTCATTTTGGAGACGTTGCTTCTAATTTTGTGGGACTTTTACCCAACATTGAGATGAAATGACATTTCAAGCCCTGTCGCCCAATGAAACCAATAGGGTTTATTAGCATGGCCGGTCCGCCTCACACCGCGGTTCCTGGACAGGCTTAGATCCTCTAAGCGGTTCACCAGTACTAGTGTGCGGGCCAGATTCAGCTCTGCGTGGAAGCATCATGCAACCCATATATTTCTTCAAGCCCCTATGGGCGGGGGTCGTTAACTATAGTTGAAATCTTTAACTTGTACCAGGGGTCAGCCAAGCCAACATCAAACAGCGGGTCAGCGTCGGACCGAGAGCGATACGACGTTGTGTCCAGGCATGACCTCCAGTAAAAGCCCCCCCCAACCCCCACCCCTACCCCCACACACACATCCGGATCCAACGAAGTGTGCACTTTGTGGACTCATCGCTGCAAATTATGTCATTATCTCCACTGTCGGAGATCGAACCCAGGACCTCTAACATCAGACGCAAGTGCAAGTTCCATCTTCGATGCACCTATTTTAATGGCATTCGAAGAAACATATCGGCTGCATGATGCTTCCACGAAGAGCTGAAACCGACCCCCACACTAGTAGGCTTCTGGTAAACCGCTAAGAGGATCTAAGCATGCCCAGGCAAAGCGGTGCGAGACGGCCCGTCCATGCCCTATTGGCTTCATTGGGCGACAGGGCTTGAAATGTCATTTCATCTCAATGTCGGGTTAAAGGCCCACAAAATTGAAAGTAGCGTCTCAAAAATGACATTTACAGTGTTGACGGGGACGTTAAACCTCAAATCAAACAAACAGAACGGTATAATAATGACAACTACCAACTAGTGCCAGAGACCATGGTTGCGCGTTTGAAATTGTCAGCGCTCGTTATATACATGTTGTTCCATAACAGATGAGTTAAGAAGGTTTTTTTTTAAAAATATAGAATCCCATGGCTATCAATTTCCAAATGTTGACTGATCTAGTAGAGGTTCAGGACTCTGCCTGGTTTTCATTTTTTCCCGCGCCTCTGCATTGAATCATGTTTCATTTTGCATATGAATCTAATCGGCTGCTATTTTCTCTTTATTACTATTCGTACATGCGGTGCGAGTCTGACCGTCCGTGCTTATAAACGCTATTGGTTTCATTGGGCGGAAGGGCTTGAGAGGTCATTTCACCTCAATGTCGGGTAAAAGTCCCACAAAATTGGAAGCAAAGTCTCCAACATGACCTTTATAGTGTTGACGGGGACGTTAAACCTCAAATCAAACAAACAAAAACTATTCGTACATGCAAGCTCTTGTGAAAGACAGTTTTAATTTCTACTTAGAAGGCTAAGACGATAAAAAGTTTAACACACAATGCACTGAAATGATATCTGTCTCATACCGCACTGATGGTTAGGCCTACATCATTTTTCGCAATTTAATTTTTCTTTTCGCTTGTTGTCATTTGTTACTTCCCTTGTATTCCGGCTGATTGGAGAGTAAATAAGTAAATATATACCTCAAAATTATTCCGCCCCCGCCCATCGGGGCTTGAAGCAATATATGGGCAGCATGATGCTTCCAGGCTGAGCTGAATCCGACTGCACACGAGTACTGGAAAATCGCTTCGAGGATCTAAGCCTGCCCAGGCAGAGCGGTGTGAGTCGGATCGTCCATGCTTATAAACCCTTTTGTTTCCATGGGGCGACAGGGCTTGAGATGTGAAACCTCAAATCAAACAATTATTATGATACGCCAAAGTCTTGCTTTTCAAGAGAAGCGGGTGTACCAAGGCTAATTAGGATATGGCCGGGATGTGGGTATGCTTTGGTTATGTATACCCGGGTCACTTTTTTTTTCTCTTGGATAGACAATTCTTACTGATTTCAGCCTGCACTGTGACTGGGTCGTTTGTTGGTCAGTCGACCTAAAATTATTATACACTAGCCGAACGTTGTTGATCATGTCCACGTGACTGTCCCTGATTTGAAGGAAATTATAATCATGCTTTTCTTTCCGTTGTGAGATCATAGTATTATGTAAAAGGGCCATGCACTTGGTTTGGCAATCAGTGTAGATCCAGACTAGACGCAGCAGAACGCGGCGTCTGATTGCCATAGCTTCAATGTGTGTGTGTGTGTATGTGTGTGTGTGTGAGAGAGAGAGAGAGAGAGAGAGAGAGAGAGAGAGAGAGAGAGAGAGAGAGAGAGAGAGAGAGAGAGAGAGAGAGACTGTATGTAGAGATGCTGAAAACAGCAGCATTAACAGGAAAAAAATACATTTTCATTACACAGGCCTTAGGGGCTTTTATGGCCAGTCAAGACGACGGTCAAACCAGAGATTATTTAAACAGAGAACTGCTCTTTTGGGCACCGTAGGGCACGTAAATTGTTACAAACCTTATTGGCTAATGGGGTAAGAGTGCTAGCTGTCTCTTAATTGATAAGGTCTCTCTGTGTTGTAGGTACGAGTCCCACTCGGGTCATGTCAGACGCCAAGTTCTGCAAAGGAAGGTCAGGTGTTTATTTTTACCAGATACTCCGGTTTTATCGTCCTCTGGTTGACGATCGGCTCGAAAGCAGTAAAAGTATCTGGAAAGGACCGTAAAAGCACACCCACGACCAATGCAAAAGAAGACCTTCAATGTTGTTAACAGTTGCAAGATAGAGTTTTTCTTGAATGCACCAGAGCCGGACAAAATTCCAAACAGACGGGTATGAACTGCATCGCCTCTAGTCGCACGTCTGATTGAAGGTTCTCTCTCTCTGTGCTGGGTCTTTTAACTGTAATTTTGCGATTTTGGTGAAATGGAAGTAGCTCATTTTTTTACCCAGTGTGGGTTTGTGTGATGTTACATGTATAGCCCACTATTTTGCCCGGTAATTGCACACCCGTCCGCCCGTAAGCATTCGTCCTTCGTGAGCCTGAGTCACAATGATTTACCTTTTGATATAGGGTTATCGGTAAGTCTTCTTTGTGAAAAGGTCAAGGTCACCAAAATCTCACCAAATCTTTATTTTTTTCATTTTTTTTGGGGGGGGGGGGAGGGGGGGGGGGGTATTTTTTTGTAATGATGTATTGTACCAATTTTGACGAATATCAATCAATTCGTTAATGAGATAGAGTGTGGACAAGCTATTTTTGACCAAAAATTGACTGTTTTGGTGTCGCTGTTGAAAATGGGGTCAAGGTCACCAAAATCTAATCAAATCTGCGGTTCGTTGTAATGATATATTGTACCAAGTTTGACGAAATTTGGTCAATTCGTTAATGAGATAGAATGCAGACAAGCCATTTTTGGCCCAAAAATTACTGTTTTGGGGTCCCTGTGACCTAGAAAATGAGGTCAAGGTCATCAAAATCTTATCATATCTTTGGTTTGCTGTATTGATATATTGTACTAAGTTTGACTAAAATTGATAAATTCGTTAATGAGATAGAGTGCAGACAAGCCGTTTTTGGCTCAAAAATAGCCGTTTTTGGGGTTGCTGTGACCTTGAAAATGAGGTCAAGGTCACCAATTTCTAACCAAATCTGCGGAATGTTGTAATTATATATTGTACCAAAAAATACGAAAATTGACGAAAAATAATTAATTTGTTAATAAAACAAAGTGCAGACAAGCCATTTTTGGCCAAAAATGACAGTTTTTGGATTGCTGTGACCTTGAAAATGAGGTCAAGGTCATCATGACCTAAAGACTGTTTTCTCTTATGCTAGTAATGTGCACGTTTGGTCAAAATCCATCCATGGGTTCAGGAGATATAATGCTTCAAATAGGCTACGCCGACGCTGACGCCAGCGCAAACGGGATCCGCACCAAAAACAATATGTCCCCTCCCCTCTGTTGGGGGACATAATTCCAGCGGGTATTCTTATTGGATAATAAGACTTTTCTTAACTAAAAGCCTCGTTCAGCATATACCATTACATCTTTGAATAAAAAGCATTATGATATATATGCCAGTTTAACAATCAAAAAGAATGCAGCACCATCTTTTGCTAGGGAAAACGGTGTCTTTCTTTCAACGCGTGTTGCCATGGCAACAGACTTCAAATCTTACAAATATTTACATTTTTCAAAATTGCAACTAATATTTTGTCATTCGGCAAAATTTGAATGATTTTGAAGATGAGGCCAAAAATGGCCCTTATCGACCCTAGCCCTTTGTTTCACGATCCAGCAAAGAGTCCAATAAGTGCAGACGGAATGGCAACCAGCTCAGACCCTGATCAGACTGCTCCTTCAGGAGCAGAAGGAGCAGTCTGATCACTGTTTGCTACAGTGCAGACCCTGATCAGAAGGAGCAGTCTGATCTAGGCCTTCACTGTTTGCTTAGGCCTATCTGTCCAAATTCTTAGGATCATTACGTTAAACTTGATGGGAGGCATTGGGATGACATGGAGATTCAGACTTGTTAGAACCATTCTGTACTGACATCCCAGACATGGCTGCCAAGGTTGCCATCTTGAAAATCTTCAAACCACAACTGCTTCCGAATGGTCAGTGGCAGTGAGCTGAAATTTTGTGGGAGGCATTTGATGACATAGATATTCAGAATTGCTAAAATTGTTGTATTTCAGTACCCAAAATGGCGGTCGTCTTGAAATTCTCCAAAGCACATGTATAGTAATCGAAAATAAGATTGTTGGGGTGGGGCACCTCAGATGCTGTCAATATGTGCTTGTTTGATTTGAGGTTTAACGTCCTCATCAACACTGTATAGGTCATTTTGGAGATGCTACTTCCAATTTTGTGGGACTTTTACCCGACATTGAGATGAAATGACATCTCATGCCCTGTCGCCCAATGAAACCAATAGGGTTTATAAGCATGGACGGTCCGACTGGCATCGCTTTGCCTGGGCAGGCTTATATCCTCTAAGCGGTTTACCAGGTCTCGTGTGAGTGTCAAATTTTCTGAGTCCACAAAAAGATTTGGTAGAGTGCCTTTCACATGCTTTTTGCAAGCGGCCACATACATCATAGCTCTGTTTGTGTTGCAGTTGAATCACAAGATTGGATGTTCAGGTTTACTTTTTTGTCAATAGAGTATTCCAAAGGCAGATGCAAACAATAGCTTCCTCTGTCAAACTATACACCCCCCACTCCCCCCATTCTGCATGCTTATAAACCCTATTGGTTTCATTGAGCGACAGGGCTTGAGATGTCATTTCATCTCAGTGTCTGGTAAAAGTCCCACAAAATTGGAAGCAACGTCTCCAAAATGACCTTTACAGTGTTGACGGGGACGTTAAACCTCAAATCAAACAAACAAACAAAGCATTGACATCATCTCTTCCTGAATCTGAACCCTTATCTTGCTGTTCATGACAACCCTTATCTTTGCAAACAGTGTAGATCAAGATCAGATGGCTTCTGAAGAAGCCATCTGATCAGGATCTACACTGTTTGACATTCAATTTATGAATTTGTAAGAATAAATTACATCAAGTAATCTGATTGGTTCAAAGTCAGAAATGGGTGTGGCTAAACTGAATATTCAGCAAGAGCTGAAACTGAGCTATTCAGAAACTTAATCAGCGGCATCAAGGCAACATGCAGATTAACAATTGCTAAAGGCAATGTGATCTGATAGACAAGATGGCCACCAAGACACAATGCAGGCATCTTAGCAAAACCTATAAAACCTATATTAACCTATAATTTTGTGCCAAACCTATAAAACCTTTATTTTGTTCATAAAACCTATAAAAAGCCTGTATTTTAATGAAAAAACCTATATTTTTCACTTTTTGAACCTTCTTGCAACTCAACCCTAACTTTTCTTCAAAATGCACTACTATTTTTTTACTTTTTAGTCCCATAAAAAGTGATGAAAACTCAAGATATTGTAATTTTTTCCCTCGCTTGCTCGGACTTTGTAAAATTCAGATCAACTTTATCTGAGTAACCTTGGCGCAAAAATTCATCAAATATTTTTTCTTCAGTTTTAAACTTTATGTAAGTTTGGAAGACTCTTTTTATTAACATGTATTTTTATCGAAAAACTTGTAAATAACCTATATTTTGAGTAAGAAGAACCTATATAAAAACCTATATTTTCAAAGTGGGCCACTAGGAGGCCTGCGTGACAATGTAATATGTCATGATCAGCCTCATCTAGGTGTCGAGCAATTTCTGGCCCACTTGGGATTGAAGTTTTACATCCCTACCAACTTTTTTTAGGTCATTTTGGAGACGTTGCTTCCAATTTTGTGGGACTTTTATCCGACACTGAGATGAAATTGAATCTGAAGCCCTACCTCCAAACAAACCAAAAGTTTTTTTTTTATGCAAAGTCAGTCTGACTTGCAGCACTTTGCCTGGGCAGGCTTGGACCTAAGCAGTTTACCAGTACTCATGTATTGTCCGTTTCAGCTCTGCATGGAAGCATCATGCAGCACAGTCTATTTCTACAAGCCCCAATAGGGTATAGGACATGGATTCTTGACATATTCCAAAATTCAGTCGAACTTCAATGGTGGTTACCTTTGGGGCCATGAAAAGTAGTTTGAAATAGGGATAGTTAGAACAACTGAACTGCCCCCGGCCGGCCCATCGGGGCTTGAAGAAATAGATGGGCTGCATGATGCTTCCACGCAGAGGATCTAAGCCTGCCCTGTCAAAGCGGTGTGAGTCAGACTGTCCATGCTTATAAACCCCATTGGTTTCATTGGACGACAGGGCTTGATATGTCATTTCATCTCATTGTCGGGTAAAAGTCCCACAAAATTGGAAGCAACGTCTCCAAAATGACCTATACAGTGTTGACGTGGACGGTAAACGTCAAATCAAACAAACAAGAACTGCTAAACACCATGTTATGAGGCATAATGGTGATGACTTAAGGTGAATGGGAACACCTTCAGGGGAGGCAACTCCTGCAAAAGTGTTTTCGTCTCCCCTGTCAATAGGGGTCAACTCTGTAAGGAAACAATTTGCTACTCAGGAGCAAATTCTTTCCTTTAAGAGTAGACCCCTTTTTCAGTGGGACAGGGCTTATAGAAAAGCAGACGGGAAGTCCTGAAAGTTGTCTCCCTTTGCAAAATGGCGGAAAAATCTGTGAGGTGTTCCCGTTCCTGTTCCCCTTAAGGATATCTGTTCCATTTTCTATAAAATAATTAGGTTTGTTTTGTGTACTGATTAGAATTGGCTCAATGAGGCAATTCTAATGAGTACACACAACATGTCTTACAAGATAAAATAAAACAGACCTCCATAAATTATCCTAAATACTAGAAGGATTTTACATGGGTGTGAGGGTCAGATGTAAAAATGCGTCTCGAGGGTCACTGTTCGGCATCACGAGGCTTGCCGAGTCATGCCGAACAGTTATCCCGATGGGCAGATTTTTTTATCCGCCCCTCACACCAGTGTAGGATTCTTTTTCTAGTGTGCAAGAAATGGATACCTGGAGCTGTGGGAAGAAGCCTCTAGTGATTCCAGAACGAGTTAGAATTAGTCAGAATCGTTACTGGTGACACTAGGGACTCCAGAATGAGTTAGAATTAGTCAGGATTGTTACTGGTGACACAAGGGACTCCAGAAGGAGTTAGAATTAGTCAGAATCATTACTGGTGACACTAGGTACTCCAGAAGGAGTTAGAATTAGTCAGAAACATTACTGGTGACACTAGGGACTCCAGAACGAGTTACAATTAATCAGGATCGTTACTGGTGACACTAGGGACTCCAGAATGAGTTAGAATTAGTCAGAATTGTTACTGGTGACACTAGGGACTCCAGAATGAGTTAGAATTAGTCAGAATCATTACTGGTGACATTAGGGACTCCAGAACAAGTTAGAATTAGTCAGAATTATTATACCCCCGGCATACAAGTATGGTATGAGGGTATATAGTTTTCGTCCTGCCGTTCATCTGTCTGTTTGTCCATCCATCAGTCCATCCTTCCATCCATCAGTCCATCCTTCCAACCATCCATCCGTTAACATTTTGGTTAAAGTTTTGCGTTAGAGTTTTTGTAAGAGATTGTATCTTCTGAACCCTTTGCTAGATTAAGTTGATACTTACACTGAAGTTACATACTAGTTGTCTAAAGATTTCATTGATGCATGTCCCACCCCCTACAGTGACATTGAGGTCAAGGTCACAGACTTAGAAATTTTACATTTGGTTAAAGTTTTATGACAAAGTTTATAGATGCCTTTATGTTCTAAACTCTAAGACAAATTCAATTGATACTTGCATCAATGTTGCATAGCAGTCCAAAGATTTTATGATGCATGTCCCTTCCCCCACCCATGGTGAACTTGACCTCAAGGTCACAGACTTAGAAATTTTACATTTGGTTAAAGTTTATAGATGCCTGTATGTTCTAAGCTCTAAGGCAAATTCAATTGACACTTGCATTGATGTTACATACCAGTCCAAAGATTTCATTGATGCATAACCCACCCTGTTGCTTCAGTAACATTGATGCCCCCACCCCTCCAGTAACTTTGATGCCCTCACTCCCTTGGTTCATCAGAAATTTTATGTTTGGTTTAGCTTTTACAAGCACATTCATAGATTCTTATAGCTTCTTGACTTCTTCATTCATATTACATACAAACTCGAAAGATATATCAGAGGGTGGCGCTGGCTGGGGGTATATGTGACCCACTGGTCGCTTTCTCTAGTTACTGGTGACACTTGGGACTCCAGAATGAGTTAGAATTAGTCAGAAGTGCTACTGGTGACATTAGGGACTCCAGAATGAGTTAGAATTAGTCAGAATTGTTACTGGTGACACTAGGGACTTCAGAATAAGTAAAATTAGTCTGAATTGTGACTGGTGACACTAGGGACACCAGAATGTGTTAAAATTAGTCAGAATTGTGACGGGTGACCATAGGGACTTGAGAATGAGTTAGAATTAGTCAGAATTATTACTGGTGACCCTAGTGACTCGAGAATGAGTTAGAATTACATGTAGTCTATTTGTTACAAGTGACACTAGAGACCTCTTTGGGAGTTAGAATTAGTCAGAATTGTTACTGGTGACACTAGGGACTCCAGAATGAGTTAGAAATACTCAGAATTGTTACTGGTGACACTTAGGACTCCAGAATGAGTTAGAATTAGTCTGAATTGTTACTGGTGACACTAGTGACTCGAGAATGAGTTATAATTACATGTAGTCGATTGTTACCAGTGACACTAGGGACCTCTTTGGGAGTTAGAATTGGTCAGAATTGTTACTGGTGACACTAGGGACTCCAGAATGAGTTAGAAATACTCAGAATTGTTACTGGTGACACTTGGGACTCCAGAATGAGTTAGATTTAGTCTGAATTGTTACTGGTGACTCTAGGGACTCTAGAATGAGTTACAATTAGTTAGAATTAGTTTTGTGGCAACACATCAAATGTCATTCACCATCATTGTGAGCCAGCCATTCAAGTTCAATTTTTCAAAGCATCATGTTAACAATTTTAAGTGTATGAAATGAACACCCCAATAAACCCCACTTTATATAGAGAAAACTGGGGTCAACAGGGGTATAATTTAAGAATCTTATATGGGTGTGAGGGGTGGATGGAAAAATACGTCCCGAGGGTCACTGTCCAGCATCACGAGGCTTGCCGAGTGATGCCGGACAGTGACCCGAGGGATGGATTTTTCTATCCACCCCTCACACCCATATAGGATTCTTTTTCTTGCATACCTTCCATTTCTTAGCTCGGATTTTTAATGCTGCAGTCACTTTGGTTACTGACGTCCGCCAGATTGTGATGGCACTGCAGGAATGTTTAGTGACATCAATTAACATGCTGTGACGTCAACCTTAACGACGGCGCATACAAGGTGGTAATCAACCAGTACATTTATCAAACGCGATTATATTCGATTTTGGGTCGGAACACCAGGGTCAGAACATAAATTTCTATCCCAGGGTAAAATCACGGATTTCCTTGTCTGGTGTGCAAGAAATTATTTTTTTTATTTCTGATCAAAACCATCAGTGGGGTTGTTCTAACGTGCACTTACAACATGTATGTGGAGTACAGATAAGAAAAATATCACAATTTTCATCAGAAAAGTACAGTAAAATTCCTATAATAAGACCATCTTTGGGACTGTTCAAAAGTGGTCTTAAAGACCACTTTAAAACAGCCCCAAAGGTTGTCCCTGACCAGAGGATACTGTGGGCAGAAAAAATAAAGAAAGATTAAGTGAAGCCTTCAAAAAATAAGCTTTTAATAGCTGAATTAGTCTTAATTTTAAGTGGTTTTAATAGCAGAATTTCTCTGTAATTGTTTTGGAGATACTATGTCACACAGATTTCACATTGTAATGGTACCACTGTAGGTTTTTTTTACCCCCATTATGAAAACATGCCTATATAAATACATTGTAAACTTTACTACCCAAAAAGGAAAAAATTTAAGCTGAAAAATTGTGATATTGTTGTTATTTCTGCTCAAAATATAGATTGGGTGTACTCGTTAGAACCGCCTCATCAAGGCGGTTCTAACGAGTACCCACAATCTATATTTTAGAGAGAAATAAGAAAAATAAGGTTTACCCCTGAAAACTCCAGTTTTACTATATAAAAGTGGGATTGAAAGGGGTCAAAAAAAATTATATAGGCGTGTTTTCGTTATGTAATTAAAATGTATTTATGCTTTCAGGTTTGATCTGTCTCAAGTCAAAATCGGTATTGTTGGGTATGGCTCTCAAGTTCACAACAATACTCTGATTACGTTAGGAGAATACGACAACTACGCCCGACTCTATATACATTTCATTCAGAGGATGCAACAGGATAGTAATGACTTGGGCACTGGAACGGGCAATGCCATACAGTTTATGAGAACAGAAATGTTCGGCAGCGAGCCCTTCGAAAAGAAGATAGGAATCGTTGTAACAGATGGTCTTTCGGAAAATAAAACTATGATGGTAATGTATAAGACTAAAGTATTGCAAAGCCATCATGAAAACACACCTATATAATTTTGATCCCCTTAGGCCCCACTTTTATATAGTAAAACTGGGATTTACAGGGGGTGTACATTATTTTTCTTATTTCTGCTCAAAATCATAGCTTGTGGGTACTTGTTAGAAGTTAGCAGCGAGGCAGTTCTGTTCTAATGAGTACCCATAATGTATGTTTTGAGCAGAAATATGAAAAAATATCAGGATTTTTATGCCCCCACCCCTTCAAAAAATGGCGGGTTATTATGTTATACCCTCTGAAGTTTTGAGTGTCTGTCGGTAAGTCCGTCCGTCAGTGCCTCATAGTTTTGTGTCAGCTCCATAACTCTGATACTGTTTGAGATATTTTCATGAAACTTCACAGATATGTAGAGAACTATCAGACGACATGCTAAACATATAAAACGAAACTCTGATTTTCCTACTTTTGGAGTTGTTGCCCTTTGAATATTGAACATAGCCATTTCTGTCATAGTTTCGTGTCCGCTACATAACTTCAATACCGTTAGAGATATTTCCATGAAACTTCACAGATATGTAGAGCAGAATGAAACAACATGCACAACGTATGAACCATGACTCTAATTTTCCTACTTTTGGAGTTACCGCCCCTTGAACATTGAACATAGCCATTTCTATCATGTAGTCTGTTTGAAGCACTATATCTCCTGAACCTATTGATTGATTCTGACCAAACTTGCATGGTTACATCACTACGATGGGGGAAAACAGCATTTAGGTTTTGTTAGCTGAAAAATTTGATTTTTCTGGTGGTAAAATTTTGCAAAAGTCCTTGCCAGAGGGGACAGTTGTTCAAAGCGTCGTTAACTTGACCTTTCAACCTTGCAGCTTGGGACAGATACTAATACACACAGTGTAGAGCCAGATGAGACGGCTCATAAGAGCCGTCTCATCAGGATCTACCCTGTTTGCCAATCCATTTTAGTAATATGTGAAATACCTATTTGCTACTAGGGATGCATGCCTGTTTCAAAGATGGGAGAGTCCATTTCAAAACCCAGGGGTGAAAAGAGCACTAAAATGGCTCGAACACCTTTCGGACCAAGAAAACCTGTTCGAGACAGGGGTAGTTCAAGTGAGTGAGTGAGTGTTTGAGTTTTACGTCCCACCAACAGCTAATGTCATACGGAGACGGGACCTCGGTTTAAAGACTCATCCGAAAGTCTGGAGAAGCCCGGGATCGATCCTGTGATCCCTGGTTTACAAGGCCAGTAGCGTAACCACTACACCACGGAGGCTTCTAGGGGTAGTTCAAGCCACTACACTACTGCAGAACTGGTTATGCATCACGAAAACACACCTAAACTCCGTTCTGAACCATCAATTTTTTCGATTCTCGCGTTTAATACTCAATTTAGCCCATACATCATTATGTGAAAGTTTTAGACCTCACACTCCGCCGATTTCTCCAGCAATTCGTATGCCTTTGCTATAGCCAGGAAAGTCTGTGATTATTTGGAGAAAAGTGCAAAATCTAAATTTTCTTCCACAGACTAAGACATTCTGACAGGTTCGACACACCCTTTTAAACCATATATAGAAGTGGCTTCTGCTCTTGTAAATTACAAGGGCGTATATGTTTTATTTGCACGATCACTTCATGGAAAATTATTAGCTGTGACACCACATCCGATATCGGTATATTTCTTTTTGACCACTGTTGATAGCACATTACGCTAGTGGCTCCCCGTTCCTAGTGAGCCTCTATCTAGCCATTCGAATGTAAGGTGTGTCGTAACTGCATATCTATTTATAAAGTGCATCACATGGATTTGAATATTTATTATTTTACCCGACAATCATCGTCAAATGGACTTTAGTAGAAGCTCCCATGTGACGAAAGCTCACAAAAATGCATTTTGAGTGGCCACCATGGTACCAAAATTCTCTTTAGTATATTATTTTAGTACTATATCTGGGCAGTATGAAACACAATATTTCCCATTTTTTAAGTCTTGCAAAACATGTTTTATATCATGCCAACATGTGGTACGCAAGTTCACGAATGTGCCAGTTATGTAATAAGACTAACATTAGGACAATGTTGAAATATTAAGGTCTGTTCAGATGTAGTCAATTTACATTATAAGTCTATGGGAGCTGATTAGCACGGGCGTGGCCAATTTTGACGCCAGGGGCAGGGTTAGCAGGATTTATGTAGGTGACTATTTTATGTTGCTAGATACTAAATATCTAAGTTCTGTGCTTCACAGTTTCAGAGAAGAAGATTTTGAAGCTTTTTTTCCATTATGCGAGAGAAGGGGCCCCGGGACGTGGCCAATTTGGACCCGAGGGGCATGATTGGCAGGAATTATGTAGGTGACCACTTGCCATTGCTCCATGCTAAATATATAAGCTCTGGAGCTTGTGGTTTCAGAGAAGAAGATTTTTGAAGCTTTCTTTCCATTATGAGTCTATAGGAGCGAAGGGGCCCCGGGGCGTGGCCCATTTGGACCCCAGGGGCATGATTGGCATGATGTACATAATGGAAGAAACTTCAAAAATCTTCTTCTATGAAACCGTAAGGCCCAGAGCTTAGATATTTAGTTTGTAGCAACGTCATGTGGTCACCGACATAAATCCTGCCAATTATGCCCCTGGGATCCAAATTGGCTACACCCCAGGGCTCTTTAGCTCCCATAGACTTACAATTGGAAAAACTTAAAAAATCTTCTTCTCTGAAACCACAGGGCCCAGAGCTTAAATATATAGCATGTGGCAATGTCAAGTGGTCACCTACATAAATCCTGTCAACCATGCTCTTGGGGCCAAAATTGGCCACGCCCATGGGCTCATTAGCTCCCATAGACTTATAATGGAAAAAAAATTTTCTCTTCTGAAACCCAAAGTCCCAGAGGTTAGATCTTTAGTATGTAGTCACATGAAATGGTCACCTTAATAAATCCTGCCAAAAATGCCCCTTGGGTCAAAATTGGCCACGCCCATGGGCACATTACCTAACATAGACTTGAAATGGACAACTTAAAATGAAAAACAAACTTCAAAAATCTTCTTCTCTGAAAACATAAGGCCGAGAGCTTAGGCATTTAGCATGTAGCAACGTCGAGTGGTCGCCTACATGAATCCTGCCAATCATGCCCCTAGGGTCTAAATTGGCCAAATCTTGTGACCCCGTAACTCCAATAAACTAATAATGGAATAATGGAAAATAAGCTTTGAAAATCTTTTCTGAAACCATGAAGCACAGACCTTAGATATTTAGTATATAGCAACATAAAATAGTCACCCACATAAATCATGCCAACCATGCCCTTTGGGTCAAAATTTGTCATGCCCCAGGGTTCATTAGCACCTATAGACTTATACTAGAAAAAACTTCAAAAATCTTCTTCTCCGAAACATGAGGCCCAGAGCTTAGATATTTAGTATGTAGCAATGTCAAGTGGTCTCCTAAATAAATCCTGCCAACCATGCCCCTGGAGTCTGAATTGGCCATTCGCCAGGACTCCTTAACTCCAATAGACTTATAATGGATCAACTTCAAAAATCTTCTTTTCTGAAACCACAGGGCTCCGATTTTTAGCTCACCGTCACGTAGTGACGAGGTGAGCTTTTGGGATCACTTTTTGTCCGTCGTCCGTCGTGGGTGCGTCCGTGCATGCGTAAACAATTTCTTTAAACGACATCTCCTCCTAAACCACTGATCGGATTTTGACCAAACTTCACAGGAATGATCCTTAGGTGGTCCCCTTTCAAAGTTGTTCAAATGGTTCCGGTCCGTTGCACATCTAGGTCACAGGAGCCAAAAATAGATTTTTTTCACCAAAAACTTAAAAAATCTTCTTCTCTGAAACTACAAGGTCCAGGTCTTTGATATTTGGTATGAAGCTTCATCTAGTGGACCCCTACCAAGATTGTTCAAATTATAGTGCTGGGGCCAAAAATGCCCCCGCCCCGGGGCCCTTTGGTTTTACATAGGCTTATATAGGGAAAATCTTTAAAAATCTTCTTCTCTGAAACCACAAGGCCCAGGACTTTGATATTTGGTATGAAGCTTCATCTAGTGGACCCCTACCAAGATTGTTCAAATTATAGTGCTGGGGCCAAAAATGCCCCCGCCCCGGGGCCCTTTGGTTTTACATAGGCTTATATAGGGAAAATCTTTAAAAATCTTCTTCTCTGAAACCACAAGGCCCAAGACTTTGATATTTGGTATGAAGCTTCATCTAGTGGACCCCTACCAAGATTGTTCAAATTATAGTGCTGGGACAAAAAATGCCCCCGCCACGGGGCCCTTGGGTTTTACATTGGCTTATATAGGGAAAATCTTTAAAAATCTTCTTCTCTGAAACCACAAGGCCCAGGTCTTTGATATTTGGTATGAAGCTTCATCTAGTGGACCCCTACAACGATTGTTCAAATTATAGTGCTGGGGCCAAAAATGCCCCTGCCCCGGGGCCCTTTGGTTTTACATAGGCTTATATAGGGAAAATCTTTTAAAATCTTCTTCTCTGAAACCACAAGGCCCAGGTCTTTGATATTTGGTATGAAGGTTCATCTAGTGGACCCTTACCAAGATTGTTCCAATTATAGTGCTGGGGCCAAAAATGCCCCCGCCCCGGGGCCCTTTGGTTTTACATAGCTTATATAGGGAAAATCTTTAAAAATCTTCTTCTCTGAAACCACAAGGCCCAGGACTTTGATATTTGGTATGAAGCTTCATCTAGTGGACCCCTACCAAGATTGTTCAAATTATAGTGCTGGGACAAAAAATGCCCCTGCCACGGGGCCCTTTGGTTTTACATTGGCTTATATATGGAAAATCTTTAAAAATCTTCTTCTCTGAAACCACAAGTCCTAGGTCTTTTACTTTTGGTATGAAGCTTCTTCTAAAGGACCCCTACCAAGATGATTCAAATTGTAGTGCTGGGGCCAAAAGTGGCCCCGCCCCTGGGGCCTTTGGTTTTACATAGGCTTATATAGGGATATAATCTTAAAAAATCTTCTTCTCTGAAACCACACAGCCCAGGACTTTGAAATTTGGTATGAAGCTTCATCTAATGGACCTCTACCAAGACTGTTCAAATTATAGCCCTGGGGCCACAAATGCCCCCACCCCGGGGCCCTTTTGTTTTACATAGATTTATATAGCCCCGGGGCCATTTGGTTTTGCATAGGCTTATGTAGGGAATATCTTTAAAAAAAAATCTTCTTCTCTAAAACCGCAAGGCCCAGGTCTTTGATATTTGATGTGCAGCTTCATCTAGTGAACCTTTGCCAAGATTGTTCAAATTATAGCCTTTGTCGATGTTTGGTATGTAGCTTCACCTTTAAGACCTCCCTCAACATTATGCACATTAAAGCCCTGGGGCCAATAATGGCCCTCTCTGGGGCCCACTTGTTACACTATGGATCAGGTGAGCGATCCAGGGCCATCATGGCCCTCTTGTGTTTTATATTAGGATCACTTTTTGTCTGTCATCCGTGTGTAAACAATTTCTATAAACGACATCTCCTCCTAAACCACTGATCGGATTTCGATCAAACTTCACAGGAATGATCCTTAGGGGGACCCCTTTCAAAGTTGTTCAAATGGGTCTGGTCTGCTGCACATCAAGGTCACAAGGGCCAAAAATAGATTTTTTTCACCAAAAACTTAAAAAATCTTCTTCTCTGAAACAACAAAGCCCAGGTCTTTGATATTTCGTATGAAGCTTCATCTAGTGGACCCCTACCAAGATTGTTCAAATTATAGTGCTTGGTCCAAAAATGCCCCCGCCCCGGGGCCCTTTGGTTTTACATGGGCTTATATAGAGAAAATCTTGAAAAATCTTCTTTTATGAAACTGCAAGGCCCAGGTCTTTGATATTTGGTATGAAGCTTCATCTAGTGGACCCCTACCAAGATTGTTCAAATTATAGTGCTGGGGCCAAAAATGCCCCCACCCTGGGGCCCTTTGGTTTTACATGGGCTTATATAGGGAAAATCTTTAAAAATCCTCTTCTCTGAAACCGCAAGGCCCAGGTCTTTGATATTTGGTAAGAAGCTTCATCTTGTGGACCCCTACCAAGATTGTTCGAATTATAGTGCTGGGACCAAAAATGACCCTGCCCCAGGGCCCTTTGGTTTTATATGGGCTTATATAGGGAAAATCTTTACAAATCTTTTTCTCTGAAATCACATGGCCCAGGTTTTTGATAAATGGTATGAAGCTTCATCTTGTGGACCCCTACCAAGATTATTCCAATTATAGCCCTGGGGCTAAAAATGCCCCCGCTCCGGGGCCCTTTGGTTTTACATAGACTTCTATAGGGGAAATCTTGAAAAATCTTCTTCTGAAACCACAGGGCCTAGGTCTTTGATATTTGGTATGAAGCTTCATCTAGTGGACCGCTACAAAGATTGTTCAAATTATAGCCCTGAGAACAAAAATGGCCCCGCCTCGGGGCCCTTTGGTTTTACATAGGCTTATATAGGGAAAACTTTAAAAAATTTTCTTCTGTGAAACCACAAGGCCTAGGTCTATGATATTTGGTGTGAAATTTCATCTGGTGGACCTCTACAAAGATTGTTCAAATTATATAGCCCTGAGAACAAAAATGGCCCCGCCTCGGGGCCCTTTGGTTTTACATAGACTTATATAGGGAAAATCTTTAAAAACTTCTTCTCTGAAACCGCAAAGCCCAGGTCTTTGATATTTGGTGTGTAGCTCCATCTAGTGGACCTTTGCCAAGATTGTTCAAATTATAGCCTTTGTTGATATTTGGTATGAAGCTTCACCTTTTTAGACCTCCCACAACATTATGCACATTATAGCTCTGGGGTCAATTATGGCCCTCCCTGGGGCCCACTTGTTACTCTATGGATCAGGTGAGCGATCCAGGGTCATCATGGCCCTCTTGTTGATTGATTTGAGGTTTAACATCCCCGTCAACACTGTGTAGGTCATTTTGGAGACTTTGCTTCCAGATTTGTGGGAATTGACATCTTAAGCTCTGCTGCCCAATGAAACCAATAGGGTTTAAATGCATAGACGGTTCAACTGGCACCACTTTTCCTGGGCAGCTTAGAACCTGTAAGCTGTTTACCAGTACTCATCTGCGTTCAGTCCCAGCTCTGCACGGAAGCACCATGTAGCCCAATCTATTTCTTCTAGTCCCGATGGGTATTCTAAACATCACTCATGATTTTCTGGTACACAGGTGAGCGCTACAGGGAAAGTTGGCCCTCTTGTTTTGTTTTCTCGTCACACAATCTAAAGACAGGTTTTCTCATGACAAGGCTCCATATCATATTATGCTGTTGGCATGGAATCAGGAAGATTAGACAATATTCCTAGTCTTCTGTTTCCGGGCCCTGTTGTTCAAAGCATCGTTAGCTTAACGAGCTCGTTAGTGGTCATATTGTTAACTCTTCTAGCAAGTTCAATATCATAAAATTTTGGTATTTTTGCTGGAAAAATGTGAGCAGCTTTTGTGTCAGCAAAAGCTGCTCACATTTTTTCAGCAAAAATTTCAGCATATTTGCCATATTTAACTGGTCCCTGGTAGTTAGTAACACATATCAAAGTAGTTTATATTTATCATAAAATATAAAGACATTTTGCACTGGAGCAAAAACATAGCTTTCCACAGCATTCTGTCACACAGTGATATACAATAAATTAAGGTTCTTTTTACCTACTCAGAAAATGCAAGTAGATATTGAAAGCATGGTAAATTTGCCATAACCTTATATTGTGTGGTCAGTTATTGTTAATAAATGCTTTTTTGAGTTGTCAGTGTATCTTAAATTTCGAATCCTGTCATTTAACATGGCCATTCAGCAAATTTCGAATAAGTGCAACAGTACCTAAATGTAACCCATAATTTCAAAGCTTTTGCAAGACATAAAAGTTTAGAAACATCTGTTTTCTACCTTCCAATATGTTGATCTTAAAAGGATTATGGCTTAAATTTTTGGTACTTTCAGACCACCTATTGCTCAATCTCAATAGCTTGGAGCTCTTACTACTTAGTCTGTGGTATCATTTCTTTGTTTTACAATTTTCTCCAAATAATCACAGCCTTTCCTGACTGTCGCAGAGGCATATGACCTGTTGGAGAAGTCTGCGGAGGGTAAGGTCTAAAACTATCCCATAGAGATGTATGGGCTAAAATGAGTATTTAAAGGAAGAAACGAAAAAATCGATGATTCAGATTTTCTGAACGGAGTTTATATAATTTTGACCCCATTGAACCCCACTTTTATATAGTAAAAATGGGGTTCCCGGAGGTATACCTTATTTGTCTTTTTTCTGCTCTAAAATATAGATTGTGGGTACTCGTTAGTTAACGAGTGCCCACAATCTATATTTTGAGCAGAAATAAGAAAATTATCACAATTTTTCATCTTAACATTTTCATTTTTTTTCGGGGATAAAGGTGGCAATGTATATGTATAAGCATGTTTGCGTATTGGAATAGACCATGAATTACCCATGAAATGTCCACCCATGACAGCGACAAAATCAATGGTAATTAATTAGCCATTACTTGCCCATTATGTACCATGAATTTTTGTGGGTTTTGTTTGTTTGATTTGAGGTTTAACGTCCCCGTCAACACTGTAAAGGTCATTTTGGAGACGTTGCTTCCAATTTTGTGGGACTTTTACCTGACATTGAGACGAAATGACATCTCAAGAAGCCCTGTCGCCCAATGAATCCAATAGGGTTTAGAACCATGGATGGTCCGACTCGCAGCACTTTGCCTAGTCAGGCTTAGGTTCTCAAAGCGCTTTACCAGTACTCATGTGCGATCCAATTCAGCTCTGCGTGGAAGCATCATGCAGCTCATCTATTTCTTCAAGCCCCGACAGGCGGGGGCTGTATCTCCTGGTATGGTACTAATTAGAGCTCTCCGTGGCTTGAACTACCACTGTCTCAAACAAATTTTCATGGTCCCCATGGGGTTTCGAGCCATCGAAGTTTTACTGTTTTTTTTTTAGCTCACCTGTCACATAGTGACAAGGTGAGCTTTTGTGATCACATTTCGTCCGTCGTCAGTGCGTCCGTGCGTGCGTCCGTTCGTAAACAATTTCTTGTCCGCACCATAGCATCTTCATTTATGATTTGATTTTAACCAGACTTGCACACAACTTGTACCACCATGAGATCTGGGTTCCTTTCTTGAACCAGCCATATCCCATCATGTGTTACGGAGTTACGGCCCCTGAAAGGGCAAAAATTGCCTTTTTTGGTCTTGTTCGCACGATAGCATCTTCATTTATGATTTGATTTTAACCAGACTTGCACACAACTTGTACCACCATGAGATCTGGGTTCCTTTCTTGAACCAGCCATATCCCATCATATGTTACAGAGTTACGGCCCCTGAAAGGGCAAAAATTGCCTATTTCGGTCTTGTCCGCACGATAGCATCTTCATTTATGATTTGATTTTAACCAGACTTGCACACAACTTGTACCACCGTGAGATCTAGGGTCCTTTCTTGAACCAGCCATATCCCATCATGTGTTACTGAGTAACAGCCCCTGAAAGGGCAAAAATTGCCTATTTTGGTCTTGTCTGCATGATAGCCGTTTCATTTATGATTTGATTTTAACTAAACTTGCACACATTTGATACCACCACAAAACATCTCAAGTTCAAATATGGGTCATGTCGGGTCAAAAAGTAGGTCAGTAGGTCAAATCAGAAAAAACCTTGTGAAGACCCTAGCGGCCACAGTTTTGGTCCGATCATCATCAAACTAGCCCAGAATGATCATCTTGACAATATCTCATTCAAGTTCAAATATGGGTGTTGTCGGGTCAAAAAGTAGGTCAGTAGGTCAAATCATAGAAAAACCTACTGAACACACTAGAGGCCACAATTTATGTCCAATTATCATCAAATTTGATCAGAATGATCATCTTGATAATATCTTGGTCACGTTCGAAAATGGGTCATGTTGGGTTAAAAAGTAGGTCAGTAGTTCAAATCATAGAAAAACCTTGTGAACACACTAGAGGCCACAGTTTTGTTCCAATCATCATCAAACTTGCCCAGAATGATCATCTTGACAATATCTGAGTCAAGTTCGAATATGGGTCATGCCGGTTAAAAAAAGGCCAATAGTTTAAATCAGAGAAAAACCTTGTGAACACACTAGAGGCCACAGTTTGGGTCCGATCATCATCAAACTTGCTCAGAATGATCATCCTGATAATATCTTAGCCACATTTGAATATGGGTCATGGCAGGTCAAAAAGTAGGTCAGTAGGTCAAATCAGAGAAAAACATTGTGAACACACTAGAGGCCACAGTTTTGGTCCAATCAGCATCAAACTTGCCCAGAATGATAGTCTTGACAATATCTCGGTCAAGTTTGAATATGGGTTATGTCAGGTCAAAAATAGGTCAGTAGGTCAAATCATAGAAAAACCTACTGAACACACTAGAGGCCACAGTTTAGGTCTGATCATCATAAAACTTGCCCAGAATGATCATCTTGGTAATATCTGAGTCAAGTTCGAATATGGGTCATGTCGGTCCAAAAAGTAGGTCAGTAGATAAAATCATAGAAAAACCCTCTGAACACATCAAAGGCCACAGTTTTCGTCCGATCATCATCAAACTTGCTCAAAATGATTATTTACAATATCTCATTTAATTTCGAATATGGGTCATATCTGGTCAGTAAGTAGGTCAGTAGGTCAGAGTGTTGAAAAACCTTGTGGACACACTAGAGACCCCAGTTTTGGTCTGATCATCATCAAACTTGCTCAGAATGATCATCTTGACAATATGTGGGTCAAGTTCACATATGGGTCTTGTCGGGTCAAAAAGTAGGTCAGCAGGTCAAATCATAGAAAAACGTTTTGAACACTCTAAGAGGTCAATTTTATTCAAATCATCATAAAACTTGCTCAGAATGATCATCTGGACAATATCTCAGTTCGAATATGGGTCATGTCAAATCAAAAAGTAGATCAGTAGGTTATTTTGTCATAATTTTTGGGCTGTTTGGATTGAAAACTTCACAGGAATGTTGCCTAGGTGACTCCCTACCAAAATAGTTAAAACTCATTCCACTCCAATGAACAAGATGGCTGCCAGAGCTAGAAATAAAAAAAAAAATCTTCAAACAACAATTCCTTCTGTACCCTTGGGCCAATTTCATTCAAACTTCGAAGTAATGCTGCTTAGATGACCCTCTACCAAAAAGGCTAAAACAATCCCACTCCAATGAACAAAATGGCCACCGGAGCTAAAAATAGAAAAACATTGTAAATTTGACTCAAATGTGAACCCCTCCTAAACCCTAAGATCCAAACTTCACAGGAATGTTGCCTAGGTTACTCCCTACCAAATAAGCTAAAATCACTCTGCTGATGAACAAGATGGCCACCATAGCTAAAACTAGAATGTACTCAAGACAGTGACACACAGGTGAGCGAACCAGGGCCGTGTGGGCCCTCTTGTTTTTTAGTTATTTTTATGTCTCCCCCGAAAAAATTTTTTTTCAGAGAGACATATTGTTTTTCCCCCGGGCGTCTGTCTGTCCGTCTCTCCACCTGTCTGTCTGTCACAAAATCGTGTCCGCTCTTTAACTTCAAAACCGTTCAAGCTATCTTCACGAAACTTCATATAAATATTATTCAACAGTAGACAATCTGCAGTGCACAAGAATGATAACTCTCGCATTTATACTTTTTGAGTTATCTCCCATGGAAGTTTGTCAGTATGTATGTATGTATGTATGGGAAAATCGTGTCTGGTCAATAACTTTCTTATTTTCAGATGGATTTTGAAATTACTTGGCAGAAATATTAACAACCATGAGACGATGTTTGGCGTGCATGAGGCAGGTCGGTACCTCAAAGGTCAAGGTCATACTTAGTGGTCAAAGGTCAAAAAATGGGCCTTTTTTCGTGTTTGGAAAATAGCTTTCTTATTATACCCCCAACATACACAGTATGCCATGGGGGTATATAGTTTTCGTATCTTTTGTGTGTGTGTTTGTGTGTGTGTGTGTGTGTTTGTGTGTGTGTGTTTGTGTGTCTGTTAACATTTTCGTGTCCGCTCCATAACTTTTAAACCGCTTGACATATTTTCATGAAACTTCACATAAATGTTAAACACCATGCGACAACGTGCAGAACACATGAGCCGTAACTCTTGCTTTTCTACTTTCAGAGTTATTGCCCTTTGTATGTTTTAACTTGCATTTTCTTGTCCGCTCCATAACTTTTCAACCGCTTGATATATTTTCATGAAACTTCACATAAATGTTAAACACCATGAGACGACATGCAGAACACATGAACCATAACTTTTGCTTTTCTACTTTCAGAGTTATTGCCCTTTGTATGTTTTAACTTGCATTTTCGTGTCTGCTCCATAACTTTTCAACCGCTTGATATATTTTCATGAAACTTCACATAAATGTTAAACACCATGAGATGACGTGCAGAACATATGAACCATGTAACTCTTGCTTTTCTACTTTCAGAGTTATTGCCCTTTGTATGTTTTAACTTGCATTTTCGTGTCCGCTCCATAACTTTTCAACCGCTTGATATATTTTCATGAAACTTCACATAAATGTTAAACACCATGAGATGAGGTGGAGAACACATGAACCGTAACTCTTGCTTTCCTACTTTCAGAGTTATTGCCCTTTGAATATTACGAGTTTTACCATACACTTGTGTCCGCTCTGTAACTTTAAAACCGTTTGAGATAATTTCATGAAACTTCAAACAAATGTAAAGCAAGATAATAGGATGGTCAGAACACAAGAACCATAACTCTTGTTTGCATACATACCAAATAATTTCCCTTTGAAGATTGTAAATTATGTGTCTGCTAACATCTTCGTGTCTTCTCCATTACTTTTAAACGGCTTGACATATTTTCATGAAACTCCACATGAATGTTGAACACCATGAGACGACTCGCAGAACACATGAACCATAACTCTTGCTTTCCTACTTTCAGAGTTATTGCCCTTTGAATTTGAAAATGGCCATTCTATGGAATATGGCCTGTATATGCAAAGAAGCTTTTGACATTGCTATTTTCAGCTGAGGTGATGGCACTGGCCGGGGGTATATGTGCCCCACTGGGCACTTTTGTCTAGTTTTTAGATGGATTTTAAAATTAATTGGCAGAAATGTTAACTACCATGAGACAATGTGTTGCGTGCATGACTTAGGTTGGTACCTCAAATGTCAAGGTCATACTTAGAGGTCAAAGGTCAAAAAAGGGGCCTTTTTTCGTGTTTTGTCAATAACTTTCTTATATTTAGATAGAATTTGAAATTACTTTGCAGAAATGTTAACTATAATGAGACTATGTATTGCATGCATGATTCAGGTTGGTACCTCCAAGATCAAGGTCATACATAGAGGTCAAAGGTCAAAAAAGGGGACTTGATTTCGTGTTTGGTCAATAACTTTCTTATTTTTAGATAGATTTTGAAATTACTTGGCAGAAATGTTAACCACCATAAGACGATGTGCATGACCAGGTTGGTACCTCAAAGGTCTAGGTCATACTTAGAAGTCAAAGGTAAAAAAAGGGGCCTTTTTTCGTGTTTGGTCAATAACTTTCTTATTTGTAGACAGATTTTGGAGTTACTTTGCAGAAATGATAACCACAATGAGAGGATATGGCTCTTCCAGGACCCATGTTGGTACCTCGAAGGTCAAGGTCATACTATTAACTAAGAGGTCAAAGGTAAAAAAGGGGCCTTTTTTAGTTTTCAGTCAATAACTTTTTTATTTCTGGATAGATTGTGAAATTACTTGGCAGAAATGTTAACCATCATGAGACTATGTGTTGCGCCTAGACCCAGGTCAGTACCTCCAAGGTCAAGGTCATACTAAGAGGTCAAAGGTCCAAAAAAGTTTGTTTTTCTGTGTCCAGTCAATAACTTTTTATTTCTGGATGGACTTTTTAAAATAACCATGCAGAAATACTCACCTTCATTAGATGATGAGTCGTGTGCAAGACCAAGGTGCATACCTCCAATGTCAAGGTCATACCTAGAGGTCAAAGGTCAAAAAGGGGCCATTTTTGTGTACAGCCAATAAATTTCTTATTCTTTGATGGATTATGAAATTACTTGGCAGAAATGTTAACCACCATGGGATGATGTGTTGTACCTCAAAGGTCAATGCCATACTTAGAGGACAAAGGTAAAAAAAAAGGCTTTTTATGTACAATCAATAGCTTTCTTTTTTATCTATGAACTTTTTAAAGTTACTTTGCAGAAATGTTCATCTTCATTAGATGGTGTGTTGCAAACAAGACCCAGGTCAATACCTCCAATGTCAAGGTCATACTGAGAGGTCAAAAAGGGGGAGACATCTGTGTTTTTGTAGAAAAACAAATTCTAGTTAAATCCTAAATTGTGATTTGATGAACAGTGTTATTAATCCTACATAATTGGTTATTTCATGTCGTCATGTGAACAAGTATGTGAAATGGACCCAACATTATATAGAGAAAACTTATTTCTGCTCCAAGATATAGGTTGAGGGTGCTTGTTAGAACCGCCTCGATGAGTCAGTTCTAATGAGCACCCGCAACCTATTTTGCAGTATAAATAAGAAAAATATCACAAATTTTCTTCAGAAAAGTAGCCACTTCGGAGATGTAAAAAAATGCACTGTGTCGCATAGGTGTGTTATAGCAATGTGAAATTTATTAAACAAGCTGTGTGTGCGTTTTATAAATAAGGTATGATTTGACCATGAGTGTAAGATTCTATTTATCATAACTATTTTAAATCAGATTTTTTGCCGAAAAATTTCAATAGAAAGTATATTGTTGTCATTGACAATGTGTGAACATACCATTTTTTAGGACATGATGATATCCACTGCGTCTGGTGATAAGGAGGATGTGGGTCGGCAACTTTCTTTTGTGGAGATTGACCATGAAATCTTTCTACAGTCATTCTGTCCCTTCCGCAGATTCAAGAAAGGCAGTTGTCAGTTTCTGACAAAAGATTGTGCACTCTACTGGTTGACCGCACTCTACTGGTTGACCGCTTACGTGTAAGCCTGCCCAGGAAAAGTGTATACATAAACTGACTGACTCAAAAATGACCTAAATTGTGTTGACTGGGCCATTAAACTCCAATACAAAGAAAACCAATTAATAACAGTGACATTACATGATAAATAGGTTAATGTGTGTTTTGGGTTTTTGTAGGAAGCCATGGATGCTAGAAATGCTGGTATTAAGATGATGACAATTGGCGTAGGCGCTGATGCGAACAATGTCTTTTTTAGCGAACTGTTAGACATTACAGGAGGTGATGCGACTGCAGTTTTCTCATTCAGTAGTTCAGACTTCGGTAATAATGAAATTTTGAAACCGAAGCTGGAGTCAGTAGCAGAATATATCTGTCAAGGTCAGTACTCTCAGTAGATTGGTAAAAACAAATACATCACGAAAACACGCCTATATAGTTTTGACCCCCTTGAACCCCACTTTTATATAATAGTAAAACAGGTTTACAGGGGTAAACCTTATTTTTAGCTCACCATCACGTAGTGATGAGGTAAGCTTTTGGGATCACTTTTTGTCTGTCGTCCGTCCGTCGTGCGTGCGTAAACAGTTTCTTCAAACGACATCTCCTCCTAAACCACTGATCGGATTGTGAGCAAACTTCACAGGAATGATCCTTAGGTGGTACCCTTTCAAAGTTGTTCAAATGGTTCCGGTCTGTTGCACATCTAGGTCACAGGAGCCAAAAATAGATTTTTGTCACTGAAAACTTAAAATATCTTCTTCTCTGAAACCACAAGGCCCAGGTCTTTGATATTTGGTATGAAGCTTCATCTAGTGGACCCCTACCAATATTGTTCAAATTATAGTGCTGGGGCAAAAAATGCCCCCGCCCCGGAGCCCTTTGGTTTTACATAGGCTTAATAGGGAAATTCTTTAAAAATCTTCTTCTCTGAAACCACAAGGTTCAAGACTCTGATATTTGGTATGAAGCTTCATCTAATGGACCTCTACCAAGAATGTTCAAATTAAAGCCCTTGGGCCAAAAATCCCCCCGCTCCGGGGCCCTTTGGTTTACATAGACTTATACAGGGAAAATCTTGAAAATCTTCTTCTCTGAAACCACAAGGCCTAGGTCTTTGATATTTGGTATGAAGCTTCATCTAAAGGACCCCTACCAAGATTATTCAAATTATAGTGCTGGGCCAAATATTCCCCCACCTCGGGGCCCTTTGGTTTTACATAGGCTTATATAGGGATAATCTTTAGAAATCTTCTTTTCTTAAACCGCAAGGCCCAGGACTTTGATATTTGGTATGAAGCTTGTCTAATGGACCTCTACCAAGATTGTTTAAATTATAGCCTACAATGCCCCCTCTACGGGGCCCTTTGGTTTTACATAGACTAATATAGGGAAAATCTTTAAAAATCTTTTTCTCTGAAACCACAAGGCCTAGGTCATTGATATTTGTCATGAAGCTTCATCTAGTGGACCTCTATCAAGATTGTTCAAATTATAGCCCTGAGACCAAAAATGTCCCCCCCTCCGGGGCCCTTTGGTTTTACATAGATTTATATTGGGAAAAATCTTAAAAAATCTTCTTCTCTGAAACCGCATGGCCCAGGACTTTGATAATTGGTATGAAGCTTTATCTAATGGACCTCTACCAAGATTGTTCAAATTATAGCCCTGGGACCAAAAATGCCCCTGCTCTGGGACCCTTTGGTTTTGCATAGACTAATATAGGGAAAATCTTTAAAAATCTTCTTCTCTGAAACCACAAGGCCTAGGTCTTTGATATTTGGTATGAAGCTTCATCTAGTGGACCTCTATCAAGATTCTTGTTCTCATTTCTCCTTCAAAATATAAATTGTGGGTACTTGTTAGAACCGCCTCTCACCTCATCGAGGCTGTTCTAACTAGTACCCACAATCTATATTTTGAGCAGAAATAAGATAAATATGAGACTTTTTCATCTTAAAATTTTCGTTTTTTTTTTCACGATAAAGTTTACAATGTATTTGTATAGGTGAGTTTTTGTAATGGTCTTCTGTGGCTTTAACACTGACAGCTCATTAACCATGGCAGTTTCTAGCTCGTTCTTGAGTCCCCAGGAAAAATGTCACATTAGTACAGATATTTACCTGCCCTGGTAGCTCAGTAGGATGCGTGTCTGACTGGTAATCAGGAGGACGCGGGTTTGAGACCTGCCAGGGTTATATGTTGCTATACATTGAAGTTCAACTTTATTGCAATTTTTCCTGACTTTTAACCCAATGCATGCGGGAAAACCCTAAAGGGGTACCTTGGCGAACAGTGCAGTGCAGGCCCAGATCAGATGCCGCAGGATGTGGCGTCTGATCAGGTCCTGTACTATTTGCTAACATAATTTTCTGTCCAATACAGAATAACAATGAAAATAGGCCTGACACCCCTTATATGACAAATGGACTTGTCCAACATATAGCAATGGAAGAGTCCACTAGTACACAATGGGTTTAGTGGACTTGAGCCATAGGCTTCAGGAGAGCTAGGAAGGACATGCAGTGAGTGAGTGTTTGAGTTTTACGTCTCACCAATAGCTAAGGTCATATGGAGACAGGACCTCAGTTTAAAGACTCATCTGAAAGTCTGGAGAAGCCCGGGATAGATCCTGCGACCCCTGATTTACAAGGCGAGTAGCATAACCACGGAGGCTTCTGTAGGACATGCAATGGTGTACGTCATCCTCATCTGTCCGTTTTCAAATTACGTTGAAACTTTGATAACTGGAACATGGATGGCTTGTTTCCCATGGCTATGTTGAACTCATTCTGGAGTCCCTAGAGAATTCGTACCATAGCTTAATATATAGAGAATACCAGGTTCGTGTCTTTTGATATCAAGTTTATCAGGCAAGGCTTTGAGAACGCTTGTAGAATCGCGAGGCTTGCCGAGCGATTCTACATGCGTTCTCGAAGCCGAGCCTGATAAACTTGATATCAAATGACACAAATCTGGTATTCTATTTATCAGTTTATCCCCTTGTTAATCATTTAAATTGGCAATTTTCGATCACTTACCGATTGTCCACAGTGCGTCCCAACATTCCAGTGCGGAAAATAATCGACCAGTATATTTACTAGTATATACCAGTATATTTGCGAGGCTTCCCGAGCGATTCTACATGCGTTCTCGAAGCCGGGCCTGGTAAACTTGACACCAAATTACACGAATCTGGTATTCTATTTATCAATTTACCCCCTTGTACACTCTTTAATTAGCCATTTACGATCAGTTACCGATGGTCCTCAGTGCGTCCAAACATTCCGCAGATCGATATAAATTACGGTGAAACCTTGATAACTGGAACATGGATAGCTTGTTTCCCATGGCTATGTTGAACTCATTCTGGAGACCCTAGAGAATTCTTCCCATAGCTTAATATATAGAGAATACCAGGTTCGTGTCTTTTGATATCAAGTTTATCAGGCAAGGCTTTGAGAACGCTTGTAGAATCGCGAGGCTTGCCGAGCGATTCTACATGCGTTCTCGAAGCCGAGCCTGATAAACTTGATATCAAATGACACAAATCTGGTATTCTATTTATCAGTTTATCCCCTTGTTAATCATTTAAATTGGCAATTTTCGATCACTTACCGATTGTCCACAGTGCGTCCCAACATTTCAGTGCGGAAAATAATCGACCAGTATATTTACTAGTATATACCAGTATATTTGCGAGGCTTGCCGAGCGATTCTACATGCGTTCTCGAAGCCGAGCCTGGTAAACTTGACACCAAATTACACGAATCTGGTATTCTATTTATCAATTTACCCCCTTGTACACTCTTTAATTAGCCATTTACGATCAGTTACCGATGGTCCTCAGTGCGTCCGAACATTCCGCAGATCGATATAAATTACGGTGAAACCTTGATAACTGGAACATGGATAGCTTGTTTCCCATGGCTATGTTGAACTCATTCTGGAGTCCCTAGAGAATTCTTCCCATAGCTTAATATATAGAGATTATTCATTCTCCTAGTTCAAATATGGGATTTATAAACCGAGGGAGGTAAAACAATCCGATAAAGAAACGAGTGCGAAGCACGAGTTTCTTTAACGGATTGTTTTACCTCCCGAGGTTTATAAATCCCATATTTCAAATAGGAGAAATGTATAATCTGTATATTACATAAACTTCCATAGACTTTTAGGAGAGTTTGGATCTTGAATTTTGGATCTGAATGCCCGTTCAGTTGACTGTTTACAGCTCATGTAAACGGTTCAATCAGCGAAGTGTTACAGAATCTGGGTGGAAGAACAACTATATGGGCGCCATTTTGAAACCGCTTTCTACAGTTTTGAACAAAAATAGAAGAAACAAAGTGTTTCAGTGATAAAACAAGTAAAACGTTAGATTAAATAAAGCAAAACTTACATCCTAATCAATGGTCATATCCATGTTTTCTTTTGTTTCAGCGTTGCATCCGACATAAACGTCACGCATTCTGAACGTCTGTTGATATTTCTTAGATGCCATTACAATGACGTCATGAATAACCTCGCCGTGATTGAAACTTTCCCGCGTTTGAATAGAACAATTTCACTGCAAAGCGGTATCTCGTATCTTGTTCATAAAGTAGTTCCAGCTGAAGGGATTTATTTCCCCGGCTAAGAGGAAATATTTCTTCTTAGCAAAAAGGAAAATACCAAGTTTATGTCTGGTAGAAATCATGGTATTTCTCTGTAATGCATGTAATATATCTATTTATCAGTTACCCCCTATATATATTGCATTGCAACGCATTGACCTGATAAAGATATGCTATCTCAGGACAAGTGAGCTTTATCACGTCAATGTGACATTGCACTTTTTGAATGAACTGGACAACCGCAAAAATTGCTAAATGATATTATTACTAGAAAAATAAAAAAAAAATACATTGAAAATTATCAAAAGAAAAATAACGGTCAGATGATAGTAAATATACTGGTTGATTATTTTCCTCACTGGAATGTTGGGACGCACTGTGGACAATCGGTAAGTGATCGAAAATTGCCAATTTAAATGATTAACAAGGGAATAAACTGATAAATAGAATACCAGATTTGTGTCATTTGATATCAAGTTTATCAGGCTCGGCTTCGAGAACGCATGTAGAATCGCTCGGCAAGCCTCGCGATTCTACAAGCGTTCTCAAAGCCTTGCCTGATAAACTTGATATCAAAAGACACGAACCTGGTATTCTCTATATACACCACCACCTCTTTATAACGCTATTAAAGGGGTCCAAAGTAGAAACTGTGTTGATTTAACAACGGTGTTATAACCAAACAAAAATGTATAGATTATATAGACATTTTTTTTGTAACAATTTATGTATAGATTATATACAAGGGCGAGCCAATAAAAAAAAACAGACTAATTTATTTCTGGGTGGGATCAGTCTCTTCTTTTTCTATGTAATGGCGCTCTAGAATAAGCCCAGAATTGAAGAAGCCAGGGTCCGTGTCTCCGACCCTCTCCTCGACTGCCGCCATGACGTCCATGGATATCCTTTTTCAAGTTTGGAAATAGGAAATAGTCCCAAGGAGCTTAGTCTGGAGAATAGGAGGGTTTGGTATTAGCTTGTACTCATTCCGCTCAACAGCATTCATTGCAATTTTGCAAGTGTGGACATTTGCATTGTCTTGTTGGAGCAGAATCCTTTGGAGAGTTTACGTTGGCATTTTTCATGCATCACAGTTCTCAGTTAGTCGAGCAAATTGCCATAAGGCATAAAAATAGCTGTGTTTCCGTTAACATGCCGCTAAAGGGTACGGGTCGTTTATTTTTTGTTAACTTTTTATTTGATGGAAAAAAGCAAAAAACAGTTAAAAAGGCTAAATTCTAACTATATTACATTAAAACCTTCAAATAATGAGGTTAAAAAGCATCAAGAAAGCAAAAGAACGGGGCGTGGCCAGTGTTGCACATTTCAGCACTGGTCATGAACAGACTCAATAAAACTGACATTTTTTATGCCCCCGCATCATATGATGCCGGGGGCATATAGTTTTTCGGTTTTCCGTACGTGCGTACATGTGTACGTCAGTCTGTACGTGTGTGTGTGTACGTACGTACGTACGTGATCCTGTAACCTCAGGTTAAAGTTTTTGTAACAGGTAGAGCCTGATTTATGAATGGCATTTGGCGGGGGCATCCGTGTCCTATGGACACTTTTTCTAGTTCATCAAAAGTTCTAGAAAAAATTAATGTCGGTAGGTAAGAAAAGCTTTTTATTTTTTCTGGATGGCAATAAAAATTGCAGGGTTGGCAGAAAAAATCATGGTTGGTCGGGTTAGCGGAAACGCAGCTATTTTTTTAGGCCTAATACGCACCTATTATTATATTTTTCTTGCTAGAAAGTCCAACATAATAATGCCTTGTGTGTCCCAAAATTACAGTTGCCATCACCTTGCCAACAGAGGGTTTCGTTTTGAACTTCTTTGGCCTCGGAGACCCCAGGCCTACCCACTGGCAACTTTGAGTTTTATTCTGTGGTTCATAATAATGAACCCAGGTCTCATCTACAGTCACCAGACATGAAAGAAAATCATCTTCCCTTGACCTAAACTGTTTCAATAAGGAATGTTGTGTGTACTCATTAGAATCACCCTCATGAAAATCACCTTCTGAGCAGTTAATTCGCATAAAATGTCAAAACGAGGAAAAAAAAAACAAGAAGTACACCAAAGGCATTGTTGAGCCTGTAGTAAACTTGGCCATTTGTGTGAAAGCTATGGTTGTCGAAAATGTTGACAGACTGACAATTGGATGGACAGACGACCGGACAGAAAATCGGATGCCTATATCGCACCATGCTAATAGCAGGCGCGACAAAAAAAAATTAATATTGTCTGTTTTGCAATTTTATGTCTACATTTTTTCTGCTTTGTATGAACATTCACTTTCAGTTGTTTTAAATATTTTTCCCATTTTTTTTCAGCTGTAAAGCCACCAGGTGAGTGATTGTCTTGTACTCATAAATATTCGTAAACAATCATTTATAATATCAGGTCGCGTCTGAGAGTGTAATAATGCATTCAAAACTAACAACGTCGTTAGTTAATGTATTGTGAAAACTTTGATAATTAAATACATGTATGGCAAATATGCTAATATTTTTGTTGAAAATGTGATCAGCTTTTGCAAATGCAAAAGCAGCTCACATTTTTTTCAGCAAAACTACCACTGTATTACATATACATGTAGTTCTTACCAGATCCTTTACCATTTCAAGCGCTAACGAGCTTGTCAAGCTAACAACGCTTTTAACAACTGGACCCAGTTGGCTTCTACACTGTTTTATGTTCATTTCATCATTTGGTAAGAATAAACTACACCAATAAATCCGGCTCCCGCCCATCGGGGCTTGAAGAAATATATGGGCTGCATGGTGCTTCCACGCAGAGCTGAAACCAACCGCACACAAGTACAGGTAATAAACCGCTTAGAGGATCAAAGCCTGCCCAGGCAAAGCGGTGCGAGTCGGCCCGTCCATGCTTATAAACCCTATTGGTTTCATTGGGCGGAAGGGCTTGAGATGTCATTTCATCTCATTGTCGGGTAAAAGTCCTACAAAATTGGAAGCAACATCTCCAAAATGACCTTTACAGTGTTGACTGGGACGTTAAACATCAAATCAAACAAAACAAATAAAAACCAATAAATCTTACTTGTTGAAAGTTAGAAATGGGTGTGGCTAAATTGATTTATTCAGAGTTAACAACTAGCAAAGGCCCAGGCGAGCATGTGCATGAGGGCAGTCTCACCAGGGCCTTTGCTGCTGGCAGACATGTAGAGAAGGCCTTCAGGTAGATTTGTGCAAGAACTTGTGCATATCTAGTCCTATTGGATGACTGAATTTGTTTTGTTTGAATTGACGTTTTATGTCCCCATCAACACTATATAGGTCATTTTGGACACATTGCTTCCAATTTTGTAGGACATTTACCCGACATTGTGATGAAATGAGATCTCAAGCTCTACCGCCCAAACAAACAAATAGGGTTTATATGCAGGGTCGGTGCAACTCTCACAACTTTGCCTGGGCAGGCTTAGACCTTCTAAACAGTTTACAAGTACTCATGTGCGGTCGGATTCAGCTCTGCATGGAAGCACCATGCAGCCCAATCCATTTCTCCAAGCCCAGATGGGTGGGGGCACTTTTGATGACTAAAGAAAACAAAATGGAGCAAACAAAACCACCAAACAAAGGTTCAGGTAAGCCTGCGCATAAGCGCAGAATTGCCAGAGCATTGTTTATATAGAGGATCTTACATGAGTGCTCATGTATTATTGAATTTATTAAACGAGTTGAGGAAAAGGGATAAAATGCGAGGCTTTGCTGAGCATTTTATCCCTTTCCCTTAATGAGTTAAATAAATTCAATAATACAGGAGCACAAATGCAAGATTCTATTTATCATATGACATTTAAAACATATTTTATTCACGATTGCTTACAAAATTGTCAATATTCTGCCACTAGTAAACACGACGTTGTTAAGGACGCCGTACATGTAACGTTACTGAACGTATCTAGCTAATTTGCATATTTAATCCACTAGTGGATTATCGACAATATTACATGGTGTTATTACACTCTCAGACGTGACGTCATATGTTAAAATGACTATGTTTGTAAAACTACGAAATTAAAGAAATGTTATTAGTGCCCAGATAGCTCAGTCGGTAGAGCATTTGCCTTGTTAGCAAGGGGTGGCCGGTTCAAGTCCGGTTCCGGTCGCATTTTTTCAGCTTCATTTCTTAACCCATAAAATGCCAATCACGACAATAGTCATCTGCTTTGTCGTCTGCCGGTTTCTTTAAAAGTCATTTTTGGAAATAGTGTGGACCCAGATCAGACTGCTTCTCTAGGAGCAGTCTGATCTGGGTCCACACTGTTTGCTTATATGCAAAAGTATTTTCAAAGCATTTGCAAAAACAATCAGCAGACGACATAAGCAGACGACATTTTCAGATGTAGTTTTCTCCACGTCCTAAGGTTTTAAGATTTATTTACTTATTGTTTGTTTGTATTGGAGTTCAGCTGCCCAGTGAACACTATTTTAGGTCATTTGTGAGCCCGTCAGTTTACCTATCCACCGTTTTCCTGGGCAAGCTTATACATAAGCGGTTAACCAGTACAGTGCACATTCTTTTGCCAGAAACTGACAACCTTATTGAATCAGCAGAAGGGAGAGAATAACCGTAGAGAAGATTACATGATCATTCTCCACTAAAGAATGTTGCTGACCCTGGCAGGTATCGAAACCGCGTCCTCCTGATCACCAGTCAGACGCGCATCCGACTATGTAATTATGACTTGAACATGGGTAGCTTTTTTACCCTGGACAATTCAAACTTGCTCTTATGTCCCTGAAGAATTCTTCTAATAACTTCAGATATACATATATTTTTAATATTTTAGGAAGGTTTTCCTGATTTTATCTTAGGTGTTTGTTGTGTGTACTCATTAGAATTACCTCACTGAGTGGTTTGTTGTGTGTACTCATTAGAATCACCTCACTGATGGGTTTGTTGTGTGTACTCATTAGAAACACCTCACTGAGTTGTTGATTGTGTGTACTCATTAGAATCACCTCACTGAGTGGTTTGTTGTGTGTACTCATTAGAATCACCTCACTGAGCAGTTTGTTGTGTGTACTCATTAAAATTGCCTCACTGAGCGGTTTGTTGTGTGTACTCATTAGAATCAACTCACTGAGTGGTTTGTTGTGTATACTCATTAAAACTGCCTCACTGAACGGTTTATTGTGTGTACTCATTAGAATTGCCTCACTGAGTGGTTTGTTGTGTGTACTCATTAGAATCATCTCACTGAGCGGTTTGTTGTGTGTACTCATTAGAATCACCTCACTGAGTGGTTTGTTGTGTGTACTCATTAGAACCACCTCACTGAGTGGTTTGTTGTGTGTACTCATTAGAATCACCTCACTGAGTGATTTGTTGTGTGTACTCATTAGAATCACCTCACTGAGCAGTTTGTTGTGTGTACTCATTAGTATTGCCAGACTGAGTGGTTTGTTGTGTGTTCTCATTAGAATTGCCTCACTGAGTGGTTTGTTGTGTGTACTCATTAGTATTGCCTAACTGAGCGGTTTGTTATGTGTACTCATTAGAATCACCTCACTGAGTGGTTTGTTGTGTGTACTCATTAGAACCACCTCACTGAATTGTTTGTTGTGTGTACTCATTAGAATCACCTCACTGAGCGGTTTGTTGTGTGTACTCATTAGTATTGCCTGACTGAGTGGTTTGTTGTGTGTACTCATTAGAATTGCCTCACTGAGTGGTTACTTGTGTGTACTCATTAGTATTGTCTAACTGAGCGGTTTGTTGTGTGTACTCATTAGAATCACCTCACTGAGTGGTTTGTTGTGTGTACTCATTAGAATCACCTCACTGAGTGGTTTGTTGTGTGTACTCATTAGAATCACCTCACTGAGCGGTTTGTTGTGTGTACTCATTAGAATTGCCTCACTGAGTGGTTTGTTGTGTGTACTCATTAGAATCACCTCACTGAGAGGTTTGTTGTGTGTACTCATTAGAATCGCCTGACTGAGTGGTTTGTTGTGTGTACTCATTAAAATTGCCTCAGAGGGGTTTGTGTGTGTACTGATTTATATTCCTCTCATTGAGGGGTTTGTGTGTACTCATTAGAGTCACCATACTGAGGGGTTTGTTGTGTGTACTCATTAGAATCACCTCACTAAGGGGTTTGTTGTGTGTACTCATTAGAATCACCTAACTGGGGTGGGGGGGGGGAGGTTGTTGTGTTTACTCATGAGAATCACCTCACTGAGGGGATTCTAATGAATACGCACAACAAACCCTTATTTTGTAGAAGATGGTAAAGCTGTTGTTAACCCTTATCTTGCTTCATATTCATTTAAGCCACACCCATTTCTGTCTATCATCCAATCAAATTACTTGATGTAATTTATTGCTACAAATTCAAAAATTGAACGCCAAACAGTGTAGATCCTGATCAAGCCATCTGGTCTGGATCTACACTGTTTCCAAAGATAGGGGTTGTCGTGAACAGCAGGATAAGAGTTAAGTGATCCTTTCATGCCTAATGACATAACGCTATGATTCCACCTCAGTAGCTTGAACTACCTGTCTGGATCATATCTTTGTCCAAAAGATATTTGAGTTATCCAAGTGTGACTGCACATACAGTCGAACTTTAATGGCTCGAACCCCTTTGGGACCATGAAATTTTATTCGAGACAGCAGTAGTTCGAACCACAGAAGGTCACTGCAAAGAGGCATAACCAGATACTTTTGAACATCTTTCGATGTTAGCTTAGAAAATGTTTGCTGTTCGTTACTCATTAGAATCGCCTCACCGAGGCGATTCTAATGAGTACACACAGCACACATTTGCAAGATAAAAGACTAAAGTCTCCTTTATCATCCCCCACCATTTCTTATCTTGAGGATTTCCTTAGGGGCTCAAGTAAGGGTTCGACCCAGCCATGGGAAACGAACCATCGGTGTTCGAGCCATTGAAGTTCTACTGTAGTTGGCGGCACAAAGTAGGTAAATGAAGACCACAAAACAGAGAAATTCAGTGCTAAGGTCCCTTTCCGGATTGGTCGTCTCTTATCATCTTTTTTTGCTACATCAGTAATCTTAATTTTTGTGTGTTTTAACAGTTACTTGTGGTGGAGGTACCTTCTACGATAGTAGCACAGACTCTTGTCCAGACTGTCCCCGAGGAACCTATCGACCTGCAAGTTTAGCAGACCAAGACTCGTGTATAAGCTGTGCAGAGGGGTTGACAACTCTTCTGACAGGGTCAGAAAACCTGGCAGAGTGTATTGGTAGGTGTGAATAACCCTGTTTATCCTGAAGACCGTCAAAATCCAAATGGACACCTTGAGGGCTTGATGTAATTCTCCTAAAATTTTAATGAATTTGTTTCATGAACCAGTAAGGAGTCCAGTAGGTGCAGAAGGAACGGCAAACAGTGTAGACTCTGATCAGACTGCTCCTTCAGGAGCAGTCTGATCAGGGTCTACACTGTTTGCTTAGGATCATTACAGTATTTGGACACCTCAACTTTTACCCTACTTATATATTACTCCCTGATTTTGTGTTTCTAAAAATAGCTGGATGAGTGGCAAAGAGTGTAGACTCTGATGAGAATAAATAGTTCCGCTCCGCTGAACCAAATGGCCACCAGAGCTAAAAATAGAAAAACCTTAGAAATACCTTTAAACGACATATCCTACTAGGCTTATGGTCCGATTTCATAATTATTTCACAGGAATATTTATTAGGTGATCCTCTACCAAAATTGCTTAAATGGTTCTGCTCCGCTGAACAAAATGGTCGCCAGAGGTAAAAAAAGGAAAAACCTTTAAACGACATCTCCTTCTAATCTAATAGTCCAATTTCAAAATAATTTCATGGGAATATTTATTAGGTGACCCTCTACTAAAATTGCTAAAATGGTTCCGCTCTGCTGTGAGAACAAAATGGCAACCAGAGCTAAAAATAGAAAAAAGAGGAGAAGAACTCTATAAGTAATTTACGCTTTCGTTCTAATCCTATATTACTTGTATGTCAAATTTGTAACAATGTTATATGATGAATTTTGTAATAAATATGTTTAAACCAAATAGAAAAAAAAAAATTTAAACCACATCTCCTCCTAGGCTAATGGTCCGATTTCAAAATAATTTCACAGGAATGTCCCTTTGATGGCCCTCCACTGAACAAAATGGCCACCAGAGCTAAAAATAGAAAAACCTTTAATTGACATCTCCTCCCAGGCTAATGGCCTGATTTCAAAATAATTTCAGAGGAATGTTCCTTGGGTGATCCTCTACCAGAATTGCTAAAAACATTTAAACGGTATCGACTCATAGGCTAATGGGCCAATTTCAAAATAATTTCACAGGAATGCTCTTTGGGTAACCAAAACTGCTAAAATGGTTCTGTTCCACTGAACAAAATGGCCCAGCAGTGCCAAAAATAGAATCAATGGTGCAATTTCAAACCCAATTCACAGAAATGCTTCTCTTTTATTTTTATACCAAAAAATTGATCAAACAGTATGGCTCATCTTAGGTCTGTCCCATTGAAACATCCCATCTCAAAGTAGTATTATTGTACTGATGATTGAGGGGTGGTTTGGTGAGGCAAAGGTGACGTGTATTTTGCATCACTGGGGCGTCCAACTGATATTTGCTCACAGTAGAGCAAGGCCCACTGTCCTTGCAGCAGGTAAGTGTAGAGGAGGATTGTTGTTGTTATGCCCCCGAAGAGATTCTCGGGGGGCATATAGTAATTGTGACTTGTCTGTCTGTTTGTTTGTCTGTCTGTCCATCACAAATTCTTTAACCTTGATCATAACTTCAAAAGTATTTGACCTTGCCCCATGAAACTTCACACACTAATTCACAATCACAAGGGCTACATTCTGACCAAGGGCCCATACCTGCCAACACTCCCGATTTGAGCGTGACTCTCACGATTTATTGTGTGTCTCACTCCCCCACGATCGTTTTTTGAAAATGGCCCAAATCTCACGAATTTCAATGCATCTCACTCTTAGAAATTCGCTAAATTCGCCATACCGGATATTTATACATATGCAAACTGGTTATTATCGGCTTTTCTGAATCGCTAATATATGCAATTAGAGCCGGGATACAGAACTATTGGAAAATCACCTCTGGTCACAGGTATACTATATATTTGGACTATTATTAGCAAATCTATTATTGGACAGGTAAATAAACAAAACTATCCGTCTTGTCTACTATAATCATCTATCGGTAAATTTCTAAGGTTAGTAATCAGAATAATCAGATATCCAGGCATCCCTGCATTACAAAAATATTACAGAAATCATATTTAGCCATTTAATTTCTTCATTACTGACTAATATTCTTCCATAAAAACGATCTTTTTCTCTTTTTTTGACATTTTACAAGGCACCCAAAATGTTGTGTGGCAACCGATGGCCTATCTTGCATTTTGTTTATGAATCTATGAAAACGTAAACATTAGCTAAAACGCTCAAAGTATTGATCAGTTATTTATTTTAGCATAAATATGATCATTTTTTAGTAAGATTTGATTGAAGTTCTGTAGTATAATGAATCATTGTATCTGACTTGAAAAGCGACCTTTAAAACTAAGGGGAAAGTATAAAACCCGGGAGTAACAGCCGGGAGCCGGGAGTAAAATCCGGGAGTAAATTTTGGCAATCGAATAAAGATATTAAACATTAACATATGTAGATGAAATTTGGATCAAAAGTAGAATATAGACTCCTTTTTAAAATGCATATAAGTTTTATATTAATAATTGTGTACTTTTCAAGATATGAACCGAAATATATGACCATGTCGCAAAAAATTCGCCCGGGAGTAGCTTTTTGCGGTATTGACGATGTCAAGCATTTTGCAAAATATGTTCAGTCTGGGATTGCTACAAGAATAAGATTGTGTATTATCAATTAAAAACATATCAAAGGTTAGAAAAATACAAAAATAAAGTTATTTCATCGCTCCGTGAAGTAAGTAATTGACCCGGGAGTAGGCCGGGAGTAATTTCTGTGTTGAAATCGGCGTTTATTGGCGTTATTGCCTATGTCACATACATTGTATTTATTAAACGTAGTCTTACTACCCTGACAGCTAATAGCAAAGGCACTGATCAGACTGCGGAGGTAATTGTGTCATCGTTTCTACAATATACGGCCATAAAACAAATAGCGCCAAATATAAATGTCCCGGTCACATAAAATCATAGGCGCAGGAGCAGGGCGTGAGTTGGGTTGGGGTTTGGATGTGTGTCGAGTCCCGATATGACAAGTAAATAAATTCATGTACTCCATGCTGAATCTTACCTTTTCTTCTGACACACGTATGTATGTGACAGAAGCAATAAGGCCGAGAATAAGGCAAACAAACGCCGATTTCAACCGTGAAATTACTCCCGGCCCACTCCCGGGTCAATTATTTACCTGGCGGAGCGATGAAATAACTTTAATTTTGCATTTTTCTAATCTCTTACATGTTTTTAATTAATAACACATAAAGTAATTCTTGTAGAACCCCCAGACTGAACATATTTTGCAAACTGCTTGACATCGTCAATACCGCAAAAGTTACTCCCGGGCGAAAATTTTGCGACGTGGTCGTATATTTCGGTTCATATCTTAAAAAGTACATGGTAATAATGTTAACACTTATGTGCATTTTAAAGAAACTTCTATATTCTACTTTTGATTCAAATTTCATCAGAATATGTGAATGTTTAGTACCTTTATTCGATTGTCAAAATTTACTCCCGGATTTTACTCCCGGCTCCCGGCCGTTACTCCCGGGTTTTATACTTTCCCAAACTAAGTAACATATATTCGGACAGTACACAGTTTCATACATTTCACCCCTGCTAAAAATGCACATGTTTTATGCTAGGTGGGTGAGCTAGCACTTCCTTTTTATCCCCCGACCGAATAGGTTCGGGGGATATAGCGATCAGCCTGGCGTCCGTCCGTCCGTCTGTCCGTCCTTCCGTCCGTCCGTCCGTCCGTAGACGCAACCTTGTGATGGCCATAACTCCTATACCCTTTGAGATTCATTGATGGTTCTTGGCACAATTGTTCACAAGGCTGAGACGGCGTGTCATGCGCAAGAACCAGAACTCTGGATGCCATACTTTTTTAGTTATCTCCCCTTTTAATAAAATAGAATGACTGCATTGTGATGGCCATAACTCCAATACCCTTTGAGATATATTGATGGTACCTGGCACAGTTGTTCACAAGGCTGAGACGGCGTGTCATGCACAAGAACCACAACTCTGGTTGCCACGGTTTTGGAGTTATCTCCCCTTCCAATAAAATAGAGAGACAACCTTGTGATGGCCATAACTCCTATACCCTTTTAGATTCATTGATGGTTCTTGGCACAATTGTTCACAAGGCTGAGGCGGCGTGTCATGCGCAAGAACCAGAACTCTGGATGCCATACTTTTTGAGTTATCTCCCCTTCTAATAAAATAGAATGACTACTTTGTGATGGCCATAACTCCAATACCCTTTGAGATATATTGATGGTACCTGGCACAGTTGTTCACAAGGCTGAGACATCCCCCGACCGAATAGGTTCGGGGGATATAGCGATCAGCCTGGCGTCCGTCCGTCCGTCCGTCTGTCCGTCCGTCCGTCCGTCCGTAGACGCAACCTTGTGATGGCCATAACTCCTATACCCTTTGAGATTCATTGATGGTTCTTGGCACAATTGTTCACAAGGCTGAGACGGCGTGTCATGCGCAAGAACCAGAACTCTGGATGCCATACTTTTTTAGTTATCTCCCCTTTTAATAAAATAGAATGACTGCATTGTGATGGCCATAACTCCAATACCCTTTGAGATATATTGATGGTACCTGGCACAGTTGTTCACAAGGCTGAGACGGCGTGTCATGCACAAGAACCACAACTCTGGTTGCCACGGTTTGGAGTTATCTCCCCTTCCAATAAAATAGAGAGACAACCTTGTGATGGCCATAACTCCTATACCCTTTTAGATTCATTGATGGTTCTTGGCACAATTGTTCACAAGGCTGAGGCGGCGTGTCATGCGCAAGAACCAGAACTCTGGATGCCATACTTTTTGAGTTATCTCCCCTTCTAATAAAATAGAATGACTACTTTGTGATGGCCATAACTCCAATACCCTTTGAGATATATTGATGGTACCTGGCACAGTTGTTCACAAGGCTGAGACGGCGTGTCATGCACAAGAACCACAACTCTGGTTGCCATTGTTTTGGAGTTATCTCCCCTTCCAATAAAATAGAGTGACAACCTTGTGATGGCAATAATTCCAATAGACTTTAAGATATATTGATGATACCTGGCACAGTTGTTCACAAGGCCGAGACAGTGTGTCATGCACAAGAACCACAACTCTGGGTGCCGTGTTTTTTTAGTTATCTCCCCTTCCAATAATATAGAATCACTACCTTGTGATGGCCACAACTCCAACACTCTTTGAGATATATTGATGATACTTGGTACAGTTGTACATGAGGTTAAGCAGGTGTGTCACGTGCAAGAACCACAACTCTGGGTGCCCTGGTTTTTTAATTATCTCCCCTGACAATATAACCTTGTGATGGCCATAACTCAAATACCCTTTGAGATATATTGATGGTACTTGGCACAATTTTATACAACGTTGAGACGGCGCTTCATGCCTAAGAACAACAACTCTGGGTGCTATGATATTTGAGTTATCTCCCCTTCCAATATAACAGTATGACAACCTTGTGACCACCGTACCTCCAATACCCTTTGAGACATATTAGTGGTACTTGATGCAGATGTACATGGGGTTAAGCAGGTGTGTCACGCTCAAGAATTACAACTCTGGGTGCTCTGGTTTTTTAGTTATCTCCCCTGGCAATATAACCTTGTGATGGCCATAACTCCAACTCCCTTTGAGATATATTGAAGGAATTTGGCACAATTATATACAAGGTACAGAAGGGATGTCATGTGCAAGAACCACAACTGTTGTTGCTGTGGTATTTGAGTTATCTACCCTTCCAATATAACAGTATGACCAGCTTGTGATCACCATATCTCCAATACCTTTTGAGACAGATTGATGGTACTTTTTGCAGAAATACATGAGCTTAAGCAGGCATGTCATGCGCAAGAACCACATTTCTGAGTGCCCTGGTTTTTTAGTTATCTCCCCTGACAGTATAATCTTGCGATGGCCATAACTGCAATACTTTTGTGATATGTGGTTTAATTCTGCTGCACTTTCTATTGGTGAACAATCTTCTGAAGGCCATATTGGCTTTTGGTCGGGGGATTTGCCATCTCTTCCGATGGCTATTTTTTAATGGGTGCTTGGTCTGGTTAAAAATTGAAATTTATTGGTGGTGGGGTTCAATTTATTTTTTATGGGTGATGGGTCTTTGATAAAGGTAGCACCCATCTCGACCCCCATACGGTTAGGGAAAAAAATCTCACTCTTCAAAAATTTTCCTGAAAATTCCCCGCGAGCCAAATACTAAAAAAGAAGGTGAAAAATGGTCGGCCGCGCGCAGTCCCACTCTTTGGATTTTCTCAATGTTGGCAGGTATGAGGGCCATAACTCTGTTGTCATTTTTGGCTGAATTATATCCCCTTGAAATTTTTGCAAAAACTCAGAAATTGGCTCCCATGGGGGGCATTGGTCACCTATCGTGACAGCTCTTGTTTCTTCTGTTTTGACACTTCCATTCATTTTTGTCCTTCTCCACTATCACTCACTTTCTCCCTTTCTCAGGGGGACGACACAAAATGACCCATAAGGGTTGACATGTCATTATACTGAAAACAATCAGGCATGTACTGATGATTGCTTGAATTGCTGAAATGAGTTTGCTCTGCTGAACAAAATGTCCATTTGACTGCAGAGGTAAAGACAGAAAAATCATTAAAGAATATCTTCTCCAATGTCTCAGTTTTAAAATAACTTTGAAGAAAAGTTCCTTGAGTAACCCCACTAGCAAAAGTGCTTAAGTGATTCTGCTCCTCTGTACAAATTGGCTGTCAGAGCTAAATATTGAAAAACCCACTAAACAACAATATTAGTACATCATAACTCAGGTGAGCGAATTAGATCCATCATGGACCTCTTGTTTTACAGTACATCATTGTAATGACAGTCCCGTGTGCTAAAATGGCGACTTTTTATTCTAGAGCTAGTATTTTTCAGATTATTGTTTTATTTCTAGGCCAAACATAGATTGTTGGTGCTCATTACGGCAGTTATAATGAGTACCAACAACCCATGTTTCCGAGCAAAAATAAGGAGAATAGTGTTTACCCTTTCAAACCCCTCTTTTTTCTATATGAAGTGGGGTTTTGAGGGGTATTCATTTCTCTCGGGCTTGTTAAAGTGATATTTCCAATTCTGCATCATTACGAGCATTTCGAGCAATTTGATTGGTTGAAATAAAAGTTTTATACTTGGATAAAGTCCACATGCAAGTACAGTAGAACTTCGATGGCTCGAACACCGATGGCTCGTTTACCATGGATGTTTCGAACCCATTCTTGAGCCCGTAGCGAAATACCTCTACATAAGAAATAGTGGGGGGAAAACTAAGGAGATTTTAGTCTTTTATCATGCAAATGTATGCTGTGTGTACTCATTAGAATCGCCTCGATGAGGCGATTCTAATGAGTACACACAGCATACATTTTCATTATAGAACACCGAAAAGATGTCTAAAAGTATCTCGTTATGCCTCCTGACAGTAACCTCAGTGGCTCGAACTACCCCTGTCTCGAACAGATTTTCGCTAGGGGCTCAAGAATGGATTCGACACATCCATGGTAAACGAGCCATAGGTGTTCGAGCCATCGAAGTTCCACTGTATAGAAAAATGAGCATTTAAGGTCATTTTTTCTATATAATCTATACATTTTTGGGATCCATCTTGAAACTGTGTTATATCCAAAACTGTGTTATAATGAATCGTGTTATAATGAGGTTATGGTGAAGTAATATAAAGTGACTTCAAATAGCACGTTTAGAACCCACGAGTAACGTCTTTGTTTATGAATTGACGTCAACAGCGTTCAATTAAAAGAAGATTTCTTTCAAAGATGGCAGTTTCAAACGGAATAATCACTCCGCCGTGGCTGTCGGTAAGTTCATCCTTACGCTTTCGAAATAATTCCTAAAATATACCATTTTGTTGGCATTTTAAACATTTCAATGGCAAAGTTGGAATTATAAGGAATGAATTATCATTTTTTTGGATTTTATTGATGTGTTTACTCTGGCGAATCACTTACATACATATGGCATGAATCTCTTCGGGCTTCATGCCAAGTATGTAACTGATTCGCCGCTTCATGCCAAGTATGTTAGTGATTCGCCAGAGTTTACACATGGATAAAATTCACAAAAAAGATAATTCATTCCTATAATATTTTTCACAGATATGTGTCCGAGTGGCAAGACGTGGGATGGCACAATGTGTGTTTCGTGTGGCTTTGGTAAATATCGAACAAAGACCTTGCATAACATATGCCAGAACTGTTCATCTATGTTCACCACTGTCTCAGATACGAGTGGAAGCATGTCAGACTGTGTCCGTAAGTTGTGTTTAATTCTTTTACATTGTTAACCCATAAGATGCCAATCACGACAATTGTCGTCTGCTTTGTCATCTGATTATTTTGAAAGCCCTTTTTGCAAAACAGTGTGGACCCAGATCAGACTGCTCCCACAGGAGCAGTCTGATCTGGGTCCACACTGTTTGCCTGTATGCAAAATATGTTTTAAAATTTGCAAGAAGATGCAGTAGACAACATCATCAGACGACATTTTGAGCTCCGTTTTTTTCATGGCATCATTAGGGTAGTGTTGTGTTGAATATGTTCTATAAAAGGGTTGTCCTTTTGACGCAAAGAATACAGCATCGAAAAAGTATGGAGTGTACAAGATTTTCTGGGCCAGAGTAGCTAGTTTTGGCCAACTAGGCCTCATCAGTGACCCTCAGATTATTTCAAAACACCACAATGGAATCAATGATCCCAAAGGGACAAGAAAATACAAACTACACTATGATGAAGGGCAGGGTTTCTGGTACAAAATAGGTTAAATCTTTTAACTTTGTAGACCAGTACAGACACCTGTGCAAACAGTGTAGATCAAGATGAGATGGCTCGATCTACACTGTTTGTCATCCAGGCTATTGTTTTGATTAAGCCCCCCTTTGTACAGGAATGGGTGTCTTCCTGTTCAAAGATGGAAGAATTCAGGTCAGAAACTCAGGGATGAAAGAGTTAAATGTTCGTTCTGAAAAAAAAGGCTTATTCTTTGGAAGCAATGACTGCAACACAGAACTCAAATCTATGGAGTGTACAAGATTTTTCTGATCCAGACTAGCTAGTTTCGGCCATTTCATTACGATAACACACCCGTGCGACATAGTGCATTTTTCACATCTCCAAAATGGCTACTTTTCTGATGAAAATCTGTGATATTTTTCTTACAAATACTGCAAACATAGGTTGTGGGTGCTCGTTAGAACCGCCTCATTGAGGCGGTTCTAACGAGTACCCACAACCTATGTCTTGGAGCAAAAATAAGAAAAATAATGTACACCCCCTTAAACCCCAGTTTTCTCTGTATAAAGTGGGGTTTAGGGGGGTGTTCATTTCACGGACTTGTTCATGTGATGTAGGCCTCATTAGTCACACTCAAATATTTTCTAAATTCCGCAGTGAAATCAATGATCCAAAAGCTCTGGAAAATCTGCTCCACTGTTGTTAAGCCCCCCCCCCCCCCCCCCCCCCCCACTCCCCACCCCACCTCACAATTGGAAGACTGGTGGAAAGGGCATATAGTGTTACCCCGTCCAGCTCCATCTGCATTTGATATGGTGTTAGCAATTTGTGTATAAGTTTTTAGCTCACCTGTCACATAGTGACAAGGTGAGCTTTTGTGATCACTTTTCGTCCGTCATCAGTGCGTGAGTGCGTGTGTGCGTGCTTGTATGCATAAACAATTTCTTCAATGGACATCTCCTCCTAAACCACTGTTCGGATTTTGACCAAACTTCACAGCAGTGATCCCTATGTGGTCCCCTTTCAAAGTTGTTCAAATGGTTCCGGTCTGTTGCACATCTGGGTCACAGGAGCCACCGAAAACTTAAAAAATCTTCTTCTCTGAAACCACAAGTTCCAGGTCTTTGATATTTGGTATGAAGCTTCATCTAGTGGACCCCTACCAAGATTGTTCAAATTATAGCGCTGGGGCCAAAAATGCCCCCAGGCCCTTTGGTTTTACATGGGCTTATATAGGGAAAATCTTTAAAAATCTTCTTATCTGAAACAGCAAGGCCCAGGTCTTTGATATTTGGTATGAAGCTTCATCTAGTGGACCCCTACCAAGATTGTTCAAATTACAGTGCTGGGACCAAAAATGCACCCGCCCCAGGGCCCTTTGGTTTTACATGGGCTTATATAGGGAAAATCTTTAAAAATTTTCTTCTCTGAAACCGCATGGCCCAGGTCTTTGCTATTTGGTATGAAGCTTCATCTAGTGGACCCCTACCAAGATTGTTCAAATTACAGTGCTGGGACCAAAAATGCCCCCGCCCTGGGGCCCTTTGGTTTTACATGGGCTTATATAGGGAAAATCTTTAAAAATTTTCTTCTCTGAAACCGCATGGCCCAGGTCTTTGCTATTTGTTTTGAAGCTTCCTCTAGTGGATCCCTAACAAATTTTTCAAATTATAGTGCTGGGGCCAAAAATGCCACCACCCCTGGGCCCTTTTGTTTTACATAGGCTTATATAGGGAACATCTTTAAAAATCTTCATATCTGAAACCGCAAGGCCCAGGTCTTTGATATTTGGTATGAAGCTTCATCTAGTGGACCCCTACCAAGATTGTTCAAATTACAGTGCCGGGGCCAAAAATGCCCCCGCCCCGGGGCCCTTTAGTTTTACAGGAGCTTATATAGGGAACATCTTTAAAAATCTTCTTCTCTGAAACCGCAAGGCCCAGGTCTTTGATATTTGGTATGAAGCTTCATCTTTTAGACCTCTACCAAGATTGTTCAAATTATAGCCCTGGGGCCAAAAATGCCCCTTCTCTGGGGCCCTTTGGTTTTACACAGATTTATATAGGGAAAATCTTGAAAATTTTTCTCCTCAAACCACAAGGCCTAGGTCTGTGATATTTGGTATGAAGCTTCATCTAGTGGACCTCTACAAAGATTTTCAAATTATAGCCCTGAGACCAAAAATGCCGCCGCCTCGGGGCCCTTTGGTTTTACAGACTTATATTGGGAAAATCTTTAAAAATCTTCTTCTGTGAAACCACAAGGCCTAGGTCTTTGATAATTGGTGTGAAATTTCATCTAGTGGACCTCTATCCAGATTGTTCAAGTTATAGCCCTGGGGCCAAAAATGCCCCTGCCCCGAGACCCTTGGGTTTTACTTACTTAGGGAAATCTTTAAAAATTTTCTTCTCTGAAACTGCAAGGCCCATGTCTTTTATATTTGGTATGGAGCTTCATCTAGTGGACCTCTACCAAGAATGTTCAAATTATAGCCCTTGGGCCACAAACTCCCCCGCCCTGGGGCCCTTGGTTTTACATAGACTTATAAAGATAATCTTTGAAAATCTTCTTCTCTGAAACAGCATGGTCCAGGTCTTTGATATTTGGTGTGAAGCTGCATCTAGTCGAACTCTATCAAGATTGTTTAAATTATAGCCCTGAGGCCAAAAATGCCTCCACCCGGGGGACATTTGGTTTTACATAGGGAATATCTTTAAAAAATCTTCTTCTCTGAAACCGCAAGGCCCAGGTCTTAGATATTTTGTGCATATCTTCATCTTGCGGACCTTTGCCAAGATTGTTCAAATTATAGCCTTTGTTGATACATATATTCGGTATGAAGCTTCAGCTTTTTTAGACCTCCCTCAACATTATGCACATTATAGCCCTTGTGTCAATAATGGCCCTCCCTTGGGCACACTTGTTACTCTACGGATCAGGTGAGTGATCCAGGGCCATCTTGGCCCTCTTGTTCACAATGTCACAGCTACCAGGTGGGGGCATCTGTGCCCCTTGGACACATTTTTAGTTCCTTTATTGCTACTTTTGATTTCATCAACATCATCATCAACGGATTTTTGATTAACGTGCAGATACAGGGGCAATGTCCACATAAGTGGGCCCCCTTCCAGGTAGCTGGCTTGCTGCACGCATGGCAGGTCTTACACCAGATCTCCAGGCTTGTCTATCATGAGGATCGATAGCAGAGAGCTTCCATTCTCTGCAATCTCTTTCTGTTAGCTGCTTCCAGGTCATCTTGGGCCTTCCTGGCCCCCGCTTTCCACTTACCTGTATGTCACAGGCAGTCTTGATTGCACCGTTGGAGCGTTCCACATGTCCATACCAGCGAAGTCTTCTCTCTTTCAGGATGAGGTCCAGGTCCTCAATGCCAAGACGCTCAAGTAACTCACTGGACCTGATGGTGACAGTGTCCTGTGGCTTGACATTGCAGATCTGTCTGATCATTGCCCTGTCATTTCGCTGTAAACGTTGGAGGTTTGGCTTTGTCAATGGCCATGTCTCACTGGCATGGAGCATTGCGCTCCGCACACAAGAGCTATACACACGGCCACGTGTCTTGAACGAGAGGTGGCGGGAAGAGAGAACTGGTAGCAACTCCTTGAATTTCTTCCAGGCTGTTTTCACACGTGATGTAGTTGAAAGGTCGCAACCACCCCCTGCAGAGAGCATATCACCTAGGTAGCAGAAGGAAGCTACAACCTCCAGCTTGTCGGATCCAACTTGAACTTCCCTCTGTGGTCTGCCATCTAAGGGGCGTGCAGTTCCTTGGCACCGTGTACACCTGTACTCAGGGTCCTCTATCAAGCGTTTGAGCCCACTGCATTTCTTTTGCACCCAGAACTTGCAGCCATTACAAAAGATACTGTTGCTGCCCACTCCAGTGCGACATACAGCGCATGGGAACTGGCCTGTACTCTGCAAGAGGTCCAGACCTGTACCACAGATCATGATCTTTGTCTTTCCTGCATTCACTCTCAGCCCTTTCACCTCCATTGCGTCTTTCCAAGTTAAAAGCCTCCTGACACATTCCTCAAGGGATTCAGCTATGATGACAAGGTCATCAGCATACAGGTCCTCCCAGGGGACTCCAGAGCGGAACTCGCATGACAAGGCTTCAAGCACAATGATGAAAAGCAGTGGGCTGAGAACAGAGCCTTGATGAACACCCACCTTCACCTCGAATTCTTCACTGTAACCATCACCAACGCGGACACGGCTCCGAGCATTTGCGTACATCCCTTGGACCAGTTTCACAATCCACTCGTCCACTCCAAGTTTTCTTAGTGCCCACCAGATGACTTTCCGAGGCTATCGATCAAATGCATTCTCCAGGTCTACAAAAGCCATGTAGAGTCTCTTGTTGGCCGCCAGATACTTCTCTTGTAGCTGCAACATTCTCTTCATGCAACTAAAAAAAAAACTGATTTCATATTTGCCATATCAAACGATTTCAATTTACTTCTATGTCTTTGATGACAAGATTGTACATAGAAGTCTCCGTGGTGTAGTGGTTATACTTCTCGCCTTGTAAACCAGGTGTTGCAGGATCGATCCAAGGCTTTACCAGACTTTCAGATCATCACGTGAACAAGTCCGTGAAATGAAGACCCCCCTGAACCCCACTTCATATAGAGAAAACTGGGGTTTACGGGGGTATACATTATTTTTCATATTTCTGCTCAAAGACATAGGTTGTCGGTACTCGTTAGAACCGCCTCATTGAGGCGGTTCTAACGAGCACCCACAACCTATGATTTGATCATTTATAAGAAAAATATCAAGGATTTTGTGAGTCTTTAAACCGAGGTCCTGTCTCCGTATGACCTTAGCTGTTGGTGGGACGTAAAACTCAAACACTCACAAAAATGTACAAGGATTGTCACAAACCACTGTAGAGACTATAAGAATCTTATATGGGTGTGAGGGGTGGATTGAAAAATCCGTCCCGAGGGACACTGTCCGGCATCACGAGGCTTGCCTCGTGATGCCGGACAGTGATCCCGAGGGACATATTTTTCTATCCATCCCTCACACCCATATAGGATTCTTTTTCTTGCATACCTTCCATTTCTATTGCAAATTTTTAATGCTGCTGACACTTCGGTTACCGACATCCGCCATTTTGTGATGACACAACAGGAATGTTTAGTGACGTCACGCCTGACGCCGCCGCGCGTGAGGTTATAATCAACCAGTGCATTTATCAAACACGCGATTATATTCAATTTGGGGTCGGAACACCAGGGTCAGAACATAAATTTCTATCCCAGGGTAAAATCACGGATTTCCATGTCTGGTGTGCAAGAAAAGTCAATCATGTTTGACAGTCAACTCAAGTATGACAATATAGGGATCAACCATGGTTTTTCATGCATTAACATTTTGCCGGATCCCTCGGAAGATATTCGAACATTCGGCCTAGCCCGAATGTTCAAATATCTTCCGAGGGATCCAGCAAATGTTAATGCAATGAAATAACCATGGATGATCGTTGTTCTTGCATAACTTACAAATCCAAAAGTAAATTTTGACTAAAAGGCCCAAAAGCTCGATATATATTCCATATAAACTCTTCAAATGTGACACGCAAACCAAAATGGGGGCCAGTTCAGAATGTTGTTTACAATGACGTTGTTATGCAGTGTTATGCTATGTTCAGGGCGATAACTTTACATCGCTCAGCCTAACGTAAACAAAGCAAGGCCCGTCTTGTGATATCAACAGCTCAAAATCCATTATCAAACAGCACGCGAATTATATGATTTGAACATGGTTTTTGCTGTTTGAGCATGGCTTTCGTTCCATTTGACAATGGCTTCAAACAGCCATGCGCATAGGTATTTATGCAAGAACTTTGCTTCTGTGACTGTAAATTGAACATGTATCATCATGAGACAATACATTGACCAATCAATAGTCGTCACTGACAAGTGGGTGGGGCTCTTAATCTAGTTGGGTGGACCTTGTGATGGTGAAAAATATTTCAGTTCATGTCTTTGATCTTTACATAAAAAAAGAAACATTTGACAGCAGTAGGAGAATTAGAATGTTGCAGATAAAACAAAGTTTATACTTTATATCCAATGTGTTCTTTCTTTTTCTCCCTTCAGCTAATTGTAAGAAAGGGTATGAATGGAATGACCCAACATGTACGGCTTGCCTCCCTGACTTCTACCAACCAGAGCCATATCAGTATGCTTGTTTATCATGTCCAGAGGGTTTTATAGCCCCAAACCCAGGTTCTATAGAGTGTACATGTAAGTAATGCTTTGTTAACCCTTAAAATGACAATCACAACAATTGTCGTCTGCTTTGTCGTCTGCCAATTATTTCGAAATTCATTCATTGTTGCAAACAGTGTGGACCCAGATCAGACTGCTCCTTGAGGAGCAGTCTGATCTGGGTCCAAAACAGTGTGGACCCAGATCAGACTGCTCCTTGAGGAGCAGTCTGATCTTGGTCCACACTGTTTGGCTGTATTCTAAAATATTTCTAAAGAAATTGGCAAGAAGCTGCAGCAGACGACATAGACAGACTACATTTTCAGATGTACTTTTTTTTTGGCATCTTAACCCTTGTCCTGCTGAATATTTATATATGCCACACCCACTACCGATTATCAACCAATCAGATTACTTGATGCAAATTATTGCAACAAATCCACAATTTGAATGGCAAACAATGTAGATCCTGATCAGATGGCTTCGTCAGAAGCCATCTGATCTGGATCTGCATTGTTTCAAAGATAAGGCATATCCAGGATTAGCAGGACAAGGGTTAAGGGTTAATTAATTGGTATACTCAATAATGATTGCACATTTAAGGCAGACGATACACTTCATCGATCATGGTATTCCATGGTTGCTTAAAGGTTTGACTCTATAAATGTAACAAGCTGTTTCTATACCATAGTTAGGCTCCACAAAAATTATCTCTGTGTGTGTGTGCGTGTTTGAGTTTTACATTCCACCAACACCTAAGGTCATATGGAGATGGGACCTCGGTTTAAAGACTCATCTGAAAGTCTGGAGAAGTCTGAATCAAACTCTGGACCCCAGTTTACAAGGTGAGTAGTTTTACCTTTACACCACAGAGGCTTCTAATTCAAAATGTATAGACTTAAAGAATTAAAGCACTGAGAATACTAGTGGGTCAATTGTCTCTGAGTGCAAGCTGGAAAATATGGTTCTGAACGGGGACTTGGACTGTTTTGTTGTCACGCCTGCTATTAGAAATAAGGAAAACTATCCTTGTGACAACTGAAGTATAGTTTTCCTTATTTCTCCATAAAAACCTATGTTGTGGGACCCCCTTAGTAAGGCGGTTCTAATGCATACCCACAACATAGGTTTATATCGAGAAATAAGGCGGTTCTAATGAATACCCACAACATAGGTTTATAATGAGAAATAAGGTAAACTATACTTCAGTTATCACCTTAGCTGTCTGCCCCCGCCCATAGGGGCTTGAAGAAATATATTGGCTGCATGATGCTTCCATGCAGAGCTGAAACTGACCTATTTTATGGCTATGTCAAATTTGCAGACTTGGGCTTTTGCATGGGAAAAAGTGAAAATAATGAATATTTAGGAAACCATTGAAGACTACGACACAAAAATAGGTAGCTCAGGTAAACAAAATCAATACATGAAGATTTATGGATAAGAAAGGTCAAGGTCATTAAATGACCTTGGACCGTCGTCTGTCCGTCCACCATTTTCAAAGATCTTCTTCTCCAAAACTGAAAGGTCAATCAAAGCCAAATTTCATTTGGAGCCTCAGTAGGATGAAGGAACGAAAGTTTGTTCGCAGGATCTGGGTCACATGACCAAGATGGCTGCCACACCCATATATGGTAAAAAGCCTTCCAAAATCTTCTTCTCCAGACCCATGAAGCCATTGACCTAGAAACACAAATTGACGAGGTGATTATTGGATTAATCATGTGTAATTAACGGATTGACATCTGAACTAAGTAAGTTTTAAGTTTACAGAATTTGATAATATCCTAAATATTTGACTGAATCAGCGAAAATTTCCTAAATGTTGGACCAGTATCGGACCGATTTTTTGCGGCTTTGGGCCATTTCCAATCGGTCCCAATTTCTGAATTTCGGTCTGGGACCGAAAAAAAAAGCGGTTTTCCCAAGCTCTGAGCCACGGTCAATCAACTGGTAAATTATTTTTTACACATGACAACAATAAAAAGGATGTTTACACAAGTGTCAAATTAATTGATAATTGACTTAAGCGGTATTTTCTACCTGGCCGATCATCAATAATGACTTTATCAAAATTTGCAATTATTTGATGGAATAACAAAGATCTTGCGATGGAAAGTAATGTTTCTTGCTAATAGGAACAAGAAAGAAAAAAAAATAAATAGAAAAATGATTTGGTAAATATTTTTTTTCAATCACAAGATTCACCGGTTCCATGTTTGTCCCGCACTTTATTACTATGACCCGCGCTCTGTGCTAACATTAAAATGTACACCAGGACCAGGTGTCAGGTGAGCGTTTACAGGACCACTGGTCCTCTGGTTTGTGTCCAGTCATTAAATTTTTATTTCTGGATGGACTTTATAAAGTAACCATGCAGAAATGTTCACCGTCATTAGACCATGAGTCATATGCAAGACCAAGGTCCATACCTCTAATGTCAAGGTCATACCTAGAGGTCAAAGGTAAAAAAGGGACAGTCAATAACTTCCTTATTCTTTGATGGATTATGAAATTACTTGGCAGAAATGTTAAACATCATGAGACGATGTGTTGTATCTCAAAGGTCAAGGCCATACTTAGAGGTCAAAGGTAAAAAAGTGCTTTTTTGTGTACGGCCAATAACTTTTTTATTTTTTTATGAACATTTTTACGATGCAGAAATGTTCATCTTCATTAGATGATGTGTTGCACACAAGACCCAGCTCAATACTTCAAATGTCAAGGTTATACTTAGCAGTCAAAAACAGGGGAGACATCTGTGTTTTTGTAGAAAAACAAATTCTAGTTTCACAGAAACTTTACTTGGGTCACCATCTACTGAGATTGCTCAATCCGCCACTCCTTATTAGCTCACCTGAGCCGAAGGCTCATGTGAGGTATTAGTATGCCAATAGTCCGGTGTCCGGCGTTCGTGGTCCGTTCACATTTTCAACTAAGTATATCTTTAAAGCCAGTTGGCCAATCATGATTAAATTTCATGAGAAGCATAATCAGGTTGGGGGAAAAGTTACATTTTGTTTTGGGGAAGATCAGATAGAAACTCTTGTTGCTATGGCAGCATATAGCTCCCATAGACTTACAATGGGAAAAACTTAAAAAATCTTCTTGTCTGAAACCACTAGGCACAGAGCTTACATATGAAGCATGTAGCAATGTCAAGTGGTCCCCTTCATAAATTGTGCCAATCATGTCCCTGGCGTCTAAACTTGCCATACCTTGGGGTCCCTTAGCCCCTATAGACTTAAAATGGAAAAAAAAAAACTTTAAAAATCTTCTTCTCTGAAACTGCTAGGCACAGAGCTTCGTATTAAGCATGTAGCAATGTCAAGTGGTCCTCTACATAAATTGTGCCAATCATGCACCTTGGGTCTAAACTTGCCACGCTCCGGGGCCCCTTAGCCACCATAGACTTATAATGGAAAAAAAGTTAAAAAAAACTTCTTCTCTGAAACCACTAGGCCCAGAGCTTACATATTAAGCATGTAGCAATGTCAAGTGGTCCCCTTCATAGATTGTGCCAATCATGCCCCTGGCATCTAAACTGGCCACGCCGTGGGGCCCCTTAGCCCCCATAGACTTATAATGGAAAAAAAGCTTTAAAAATCTTCTTCTCTGAAACCAATAGGCCAGAGCTTACATATTAAGCATATAGCTATGTCAAGTGGTCCACTACATAAATTGTGCCATTCATGCCTCTGTGGTCTAAACTGGCCACTCCCCGGGCCCCTTAGCCCCCATAGACTTATAATGGAAAAAACCTTAAAAATTCTTCTTCTCTGAAACCATTAGGCCCAGAGCATATATATTAAGCCTGTAGCAATGTCAAGTGGTCCCCTACATAAATTGTGCCAATCATGCCCCTGGGGTCTAAACTGGCCACACTCCGGGGCCCCTTAGCCCCCATAGACTTATATGAGGACTGTTCAAATATGAATGCAAGTAGAACGTTTTCTCATGCACTAATGCGAAAATCACCTGGAAATAAATATCAAAGCGTAGAAAAACATTTTACCAAAACATTGATACCAAACCTGTTAAAATCCGTGCACTTTAGCCATGTATATTGTTCGATAAACACTGTCTACTCTTGAATACTTATACAAAACATGGTTGGAAGAAGGTCAGAGTACGCCGTTGAAATAAGGTCCTATATTAAGGATCGTTGTATTCTTGGTATACAGTGCAAAGACATTTTTGATGAAATATGTTCGGTTTATGGGCATAATGAAATGTCTTTTCCGACAGTTTTTCGTTGGTGTAAGAAATTCAGCTGTGGGCTAGGCTCAACAGAAGATGCACCACATGATCGTCGGCCGAAAAGAGCAACATCTGCCAAGATGGTTGCTAGAGTGAAAGAGATAGTCGCTACCGATGCACGATACACCACTAGGCAAATAGCTAGTATGGTTGGCATCTCATTAGGAGCAGCTCATACAATTCTGAAACGGGATTTGAAAATGAGAAAGATCTGTGCTAGATGGATTCCCCATCTGTTGACAGATGAGCAGAAACAGACACGCCTTCAGTGCGCCAAGAAGTTGCTTAAAAAGTTTCCAAATTACAATGCAATTACAATTTCGCTAATGTCGTCATAGGTGACGAGACATGGGTTCGCTTTTTTTAGCCAAAACGAAAGATTCAGAACAAAATATGGGCAACAAAGTATTGCAAAAGACCATGCATTGCAAAGCGGACCATGAGCGTCAAGAAGGTAATGTATGCCATATTCTTTTCAAATCGGGGTCCTGCTATTCAGGTTGCTGTGCCTAAAGGCAAATCTGTAAATGGAAGTTGACCTGTTGAAGGTCATTATTAAACCGATGTTCGTTCCTCGTTGTATAACAACTGCTTGTTTGACATCCCTGTACTTTAAGTAGACTAGGATGTTTTGTGGGCTTTTGTTGTACCTTCCTTCTATTCGAAGGAATCTTCTTCAGTATTTATTTAATAACCGGTATGAACATCGCTTTAGTTTTGACGGTATCACAACCTTATTAACCAAGATGAGTATTACAAATACATTTAAAATATCAATATCACCCCTTAGGTTACACTCTGCTTCTTCTGTACGGATTCCCCATTCTATTAAGAACTTTAATACTATGTTGCCTTCGGTATTGGTTAGACCCTTAAATTTGTCTTCAGTAACTTCAGTTAATCTAAAAGGAGCAGGCAATACCAATGTTTTTGGGAGTAGTCTTCGTATAAGACTATCTCCTCTCAAATCGCCCATCCTTCGAAAATATACTAATCCGTGGAAAAGAAGTGGAATGTATCCCAGTATTTCTAAGTGCAATGCCAAGAGGTGCAGATGTTGTTCGCATTTAAGCACTGCGTCTACCGTTACTTCATCTGTAAACGGTAGACGCTTCTCTGTAGTTAACATGTCTGATTTGACATGACAGTCTACAGATTTAATTTATCTAATTACTTGACGTGCTGCAAACTGTAATATGCAGTACGTCGGTCAAACTAACCGCATGCTTAAAACTAGATTTAACGAGCATTATCGTAGAATGAGTAAGCCTAAGAAAACTGACACTTTCTTGTACCGTCACTTTCGACGTACAGGTCATTCTGTAAATAACATTGTTATACAACCAGTGGAAAAACTTTATTACGATGCAAATTCTACATCTAGATTCAAAATAATCAAAAGACATGAAGCTGAACTGAAATGGATTAAATTTTTACAGACCCCTTTTCCACTGGGATTTAATGACAACATTTATCATGAGGGTAATATTTCCAGAATGCCGGACTTTGATATTTTCTCACTCCTGGAATGTCGAAAACGCAGAACTAGATCTCACGGCACCAGGAAAAATGGTAACTTTAAACGTAAATCACGTGCGTTTAAACGAAACAATACTAGACTGAAGTGACTGTCAATTATATTATTAAATCATGGACGCCACTCTATGCTTTCATTTTTAAGTTCATTACCCGTTTCTGTTTTACGTCTTCTGGACACCGAGGCGAATAAATTCTACGATAGTTCTCATCAGTTATATGATGCGGCTCTCTTAACTAGAGGCTATACTCAGCATACTCTCCGTCCTTACATTGATTCTGAAATTAATCATAAACGCCATTTCTTCAAAATATCCTTCATTAATAAGGGTATGGATTTTATAGATTTGCCCAGTATCTTCCGTGAGAGATCGGTGCTATCTTCCATTCCTGCTTATTTTCAAAATACTGAAACACCTATAATTTGCTATAAATATAACAAACCTGTTAGATCTATCATTTTTAATTTCAATAAACTTGTTTCAGATCTTGATATTGATACTAATACTCCTGATTCATGTGATTGTAAAAACTCAAAGTATTGCTATCCTGCTGCTGGTCATGTAATTACTGGCAATTTGAAAATTATTCCTGATTCTAGGATAAGGAATATAATTTCTAAAGGACCGAAATATCGGTTTCCTTCTAAAATTGATTTCATTAAATGTAGAGATGAAATCGCTGCTTCCTTGAATGAATTCGGTAATCGATGGTGTAAGCGAGAGTATGTTGAGCATAAAGCCCTTAAGGACTGGAAACTAAGCATTTTAAAACTAGTGAATAAACGCATTTCTTTCTATTCTCAAAATACTAACTTATTACCTCCTAAGCCCAAGACGTCTTTACGTCATCTTAAACTAGGTATTCAAGAATTTCATAAGAAGTTTGTTTTGGCCCCTGCAGACAAGGCCGCTAACAACGTCGTCGTTGTGTGACGGCTCCACTATGTTAACACGCTTAAGCAGGAGCTTGGTGGTACTAAGGCCTATGAACTTCAGCCTTTAGCTGAAGAGAGAGCTATAGTAGATAAACATGTTTGTCTTTCAGCCACCAAGTTTGCTGTGTGTGTTAACGAAGGCCAAGACAAGCTTCCTACGCTATACTGGTTACCAAAACTTCATAAAAAACCTTACAAAGCACGGTTTATTGCAAATTCTAGCTCTTGCACTACCACTGAACTTTCTAAATTATTAACTTCCTGTCTTACTGCTATTAAAACGCATGTAATTAAATATTGTGATAAAGTCTTTGAAAGATCAGGAAGAAATCTGTTTTGGTCTATAAAAAATTCGAATGAGGTTTTAAATAAATTGAAATCTAGACATTTTCGTGCTTCTAGTCTGTCTACCTACGATTTTTCCACTCTTTACACTACACTTCCTCATAATCTTATAAAAGAAAAGCTTAATGATTTAATTGAATGGGCTTTTCATAGAGAAGATTCTCTCTATCTTGCATGTAATGTCAGAAATGCATTTTTCACTTCTAAAGAGCATAAGAATTATACACTTTGGTCATGTCAGAAAGTGTGTGATGCCCTCACCTTTCTACTTGACAATATTTATATTAGATTCGGTACTAAGTTATTTAGACAAATTGTGGGTATTCCGATGGGTACTAATTGCGCACCTCTTGTGGCTGATCTGTTCTTGTATTGTTATGAAAGAGACTTCATTTTGTCGCTTTCCATTGATAACCAATCTGAAATTATTGAAGCTTTTAGCTCTACTTCTAGATATTTAGATGATTTATTAAATATTGATAATACCTATTTTGATGGTTTGATCAGTCAGATTTACCCCCTAGAACTTCAGTTAAATAAAGCAAATTCTTCTGATACCGAGGCCCCGTTTTTGGATTTACATCTATCTATTGTAGATGGATTTGTTTCGTGCAAAATTTATGATAAACGCGATGACTTTGATTTTGAGATTGTAAATTTTCCTTTTTTGGATGGTGATGTTCCTCGTGCGCCATCCTATGGCGTTTATATTTCGCAATTAATTCGATTTGCTAGAGTGTGTAGTCATGTAACTGACTTCAACACTCGTAATAAATTATTAACGGCTAAACTCCTTAATCAGGGTTATCGGTACCATAAACTACGCAAAGCCTTTTCAAAATTTTATAGACGCCATTCTGATTTAATTTCAAAATTCAATATTGGACTTAAATCTCTTCTGCAACAAGGTCTATCGGAACCCGAATTTTATGGTGACTTAGTATATAAATTCAGAAAAATATATAACCGCAATGACTTCAGCACCCAATTTCGTAAAATCATTCTTCGATATAAAAAGATTGGGTACAACATGGATCTTATACGACAGACTGCATGCATGGTAGTTAACCCAATCACGGTTGGCAACTTTGCTTCCCTCTTTAATTGCACGCCGGTGGGTCAGGCCTCAGATTCTATGACGGCTCCAACGTAAAGGCTTATTGAAAATTAGAGAGATAATGTCGGTTGGTGCCTGATGCTCTATCTCTGGTCGGGCTCATCGGAGTCTAACTGTTGGTTTTCTTTTGCTCCAGCATTTCAGTGGTTTCTTGCTGTCGAGTCCTCACCATTGTCTCACCTCTGTGGTTCTTTGATTTTTGTGTTCACGGAGATGTTGCACTGATGAGTTAGGAGGCCTTCATGCGGACTGAACAAATTATTTGTCTAAATCGCGACGGAAGTAAGGGCGAGGATTGTGGCCACGTAAAATCGATTTAAGCCCCCCAGTGGAAATCTTCCACTGACCGTTCCAAGGCGGCTCTTCTGTGGCGATTTATTTATGTTGTTGTTTGTTACTTACTGTGTGTATCACTTGTGTCTTTTGGTTTTGGATGGCCATATGGCCATTTTGTGGGAAAGTAACTGTCCTTATGGCCTTCCTTTGTTTAGGTTTCCATTATGGTCTAGTCGCTTAATGTTTGTATTTCTTTCCCTTTGGTGTCTTTTATGGGTGGAGTAAGTTAATTGTATCAATTCCTGATCTTTGTTTTACTTCTATTTTACAAGAATAAAGTTCTGCGAAAATTGAAGAAATATTTCAAAGAACGAAGATCCGCAACTGGTTTGGCTAATGTCAGATTGCTACATGACAATGTGTCATCGCACAAGGCGTTCATTGTGCAAGACTATCTGAAGCAGGAAAAGGTTGTTGAACTCCCTAACCCCCCGTATTCCCCTGACCTTGCCCCGTGTGACTAGGTTTGTTCCCGCGGCTGAAAAAATACCTTTCTGGTCGAAAATTTGTGCAGCGCAAACACCTCGATTCTGCAATATTCCAGTGCCTTCATAGTATACCTCGAAAAGAATACCAAAATGCATTCAATGATTGGATCAGAAGACTGAAAGTTTGTATATCTGTTATAGGGGAATACTTTGAGGGGACAAAATAAATTTTTCATCGAAATCTATCACGGAATCATTTTTATGTGCTTAGTTGCATTCATATTTGAACAGTCCTCGTAATGGAAAGAAAAGCTTTAAAAATCTTCTTCTCTGAAACCGCTAGTATTATTAGCTCACATGAGCCAAAGGCTCATGTGAGGGATTAGTATGCCAATGGTCCGGCGTCTGGCATCCTTTCACATTTTCAAATAAGTATATCTTTAAAGCCACTTGGCCAGTCATGATTAAATTTCATGAGAAGCATTATCCGATTGGGGGAGAAGATGCAGTATGTTTTGGGGTAATTCAGATTGAAACTGGTGTTGCCATGGCAACATATAGCTCCCATAGACTTACAATAGGACAAACTTAAAAAAATTTCTTCTCTGAAACCACTAGGCCCAGAGCTTACATATTAAGCATATAGCAGTGTCAAGTGGTCCCCTATATAAATTGTGCCAATCATGCCCCTTGGGTCTTAACTGGCCAGGCCCCGCTGCCCTTTAGCCCCCATAGACTTATAATGGAAAAAAGAAATCTTCTCTGAAACCACTAGGCCCAGAGCTTACATATTAAGCATGTAGCAATTTCAAGTGGTCCCCTTCATTAATCCTATCAAACATGCCCCTAGGGTCCAAATTGACAATGCCGTGTCCCATTAGGAAGAACTTAAAAAAAAATTATGCTCAAAGACCATGAGACAAACTGCTAGCTAAAATATTCCTCAGGTGAGCCGTTCTCTTGCATTACCTACCATCTAATTTGTACAATATAGATTAGGTGAATGATCTAGGGCCATCATCATCATCATCATCATTCATTTGTATTCTAATTTTTATGGAAACACGCCTATACAAATATATTTTATCATATAACGTGTCTGAGAGTGTAATAACGCCATGTAATATTTTCGATAATCCACTAGTGGATTAAATATGCAAATTAGCAAGATACGTCCCGTAACTTTACATGTACGGCATCCTTAACGACGTCACATTTACTAATGGCAGAAAATTAACGTTTTTAGCTCACCAGAGCGGAAGGCTGCGGGGGAGCTTATAGGATAGGGAGTTGTCCTTTGTCGAATGTCTGGTGTCAACACTTTTAAACATCTTCTCCTCTGAAGCCAATGGGCTGTTTGAGACCAAATTTAATCTGTAGCATCCTTGGGCTGGGGGATTGAAAGTTTGTGTTTTTAGCTCACCGTCACGTAGTGACGAGGTGGGCTTTTGGGATCACTTTTTGTCCGTCGTCCGTCGTGCGTCCTTCCGTAAACAATTTCTTTAAACGACATCTCCTCCTAAACCACTGATCGGATTTTGACCAAACTTCACAGGAATGATCCTTAGGTGGTCCCCTTTCAAAGTTGTTCAAATGGTTCCGGTCCGTTGCACATCTAGGTCACAGGAGCATATAATAGGTTTTTTTCACCAAAAACTTAAAAAAATCTTCTTCTCTGAAACCACAAGGCCCAGGTCTTTGATATTTGGTATGAAGCTTCATCTAGGGGACCCCTACCAAGATTGTTCAAATTATAGTGCTGGGGCCAAAAATGCCCCCGCCCCGGGGCCCTTTGGTTTTACATAGGCTTATATAGGGAAAATCTTTAAAAATCTTCTTCTCTGAAACCACAAGGCCCAGGTCTTTGATATTTGGTATGAAGCTTCATCTAGTGAACCCCTACCAAGATTGTTCAAATTATAGTGCTGGGGCCAAAAATGCCCCCGCCCTGGGGCCCTTTGGTTTTACATAGGCTTATATAGGGAAAATCTTTAAAAATCTTCTTCTCTGAAACCACAAGGCCCAGGACTTTGATATTTGCTATGAAGCTTCGTCTAGTGGACCCCTACCAAGATTGTTCAAATTTTAGTGCTGGAACAAAAAATGCCCCCGCCACGGGGACCTTTGATTTTATATTGGCTTATATAAGGAAAATCTTTAAAAATCTTCTTCTCTGAAACCACAAGGCCTAGGTCTTTGATATTTGGTATGAAGCTTCATCTATCGGACCCCTACCAAGATTGTTCAAATTATAGTGCTGGGACCAAAAATGCCCCCGCCATGGGGCCCTTTGGTTTTACATAGGCTTATATAGGGAAAATCTTTAAAAATCTTCTTCTCTGAAACCACAAGGCCCAGGTCTTTGATATTTGGTATGAAGCTTCATCTAGTGGACCCCTACCAAGATTGTTCAAATTTTAGTGCTGGGGCCAAAAATGCCCCCGCCCCGGGGCCCTTTAGTTTTACATAGGCTTATATAGGGAAAATCTTTAACAATCTTCTTCTCTGAAACCACAAGGCCCAGGACTTTGATATTTGGTATGAAGCTTCATCTAGTGGACCCCTACCAAGATTGTTCAAATTATAGTGCTGGGGCAAAAAATGCCCCCGTCCCGGGGCCCTTTGGTTTTACATAGGCTTATATAGGCAAAATCTTTAAAAATCTTCTTCTCTGAAACCGCTAGGCCCAGGTCTTTGATATTTGATGTGTAGCTTCATCTAGTGGACCTTTGCCAAGATTGTTCAAATTATAGCCTTTGTTGATGTTTGGTATGAAGCTTCACCTTTAAGACCTCCCTCAACATTATGCACATTAAAGCCCTGGGGCCAATAATGGCCCTCTCTGGGGCCCACTTGTTACACTATGGATCAGGTGAGCGATCCAGGGCCATCATGGCCCTCTTGTTTATGATAATTGGCTGTTTAGTTTGGTTGCTATGGCAACTTACAGTTTCCATAGACTTATAATGGGGAAAATTGAAAAATGGCATTTACTGCCAAGTCATTGCAGATATTTTGACAAAACTTTTATAGAAATGTTTCTTGAGTAAACTTCTCTCAGCCATATGCTTTTATGCCAAACTGAGGGTCCCCCGGGTTGTGCCCGGGCCATGCCCCACCCCCACCACTTATTAAAAGGCCATATATCTCAGAAACCATTCAGATCCCGACACCAAAACCATATATATTTTTGTTCCTATTGATAAGACGCATTCAGTGACACCAACCTGGGGGTCCTCCAGGATGCGCCGTGGCCATGCCCCACCCCCTCCACTTCATAAAAGACCCAATATCTCGGAAACCATTCAGATCCCCCCACCCCTGAACCATATATACTCTTGTTCCTTATGATAAGACCCATTCAGTGACATCAACCTGGGGTCCCCCGGGATGCGCGGGGGCCATGTCCCACCCCTTCCATTTCATAAAAGGCCAAATATCTTGGAAACCTTACAGATCCCCACCACTAAACCATATATATTCTTGTTCCTTATGATAAGACACATTCATTGACACCAACCTTGGGGTCTCCTGGGGCCTTGCCCTACCACTGCTCTTCACAAAAGGCCTTATATCTCAGAAACTGTTCAGAGCCCCACCCCTAAACCATATATATTCATCTTCCTTATGATAAGACGCATTCAGTGACACCAGCTTGTGAGTCCCTTTGGCATGCCGGGGCCATGCCGCACCACTTGACTTCATTAAAAGCCATATATCTCAGAAATCGTTCAGATCCCCACCCCTAAGCCATATATTTTCTTGTTCCTTATTATAAGACTCGTCCGGTCACACCAACTTGGGGATCTCTTTGTGATATGGCAATGTGCCCCGCCCTTCCACTTCATAAAAGGCCATATATTTTAGAAACCATTCAAATCCCCACCCCATAATCATATATGTTCTTGTTCCTTATTTTTAGCACACCTACTGCAGGGGTGTCGGCAGTGGCCAGGCCTCTCCTTTCCACTTCTTAAAAGGGCCTCATATCTCGGAAACCGTTCAGATTCCCACCCCTAAACCATATATATACTTGGTCCTTATGATAAGACACATTTAGGGACAATAATCTTGGGCTTTCCTGGGATCGACAGGGCATGCTCCAACCCCTCCACTGTTTAAGAGGCCTTATATCTCCAGCCATACAGATTCCCACTGCCAAACCATATATATTCTTGTTCCTTGTGATAAGACACATTTAGTGATACCGGGTGGAACTAAACACCACAAACTACCACAAACCACCACAAACTACCACAAACTACCACAAACCACCACAAACCACAATGAAGCTTTTAATTTTCATTATGAAAAAAAATCATGAAATTTTGCAAACCCATGGTACAAAAATTTACAACATGTAGCGCATACTTATTACTACAGAATTCAGCATTATATTATACATGTAATATATACATGTAATAAAGAGTATTGTTATCCAGGATGGGATGTACAAGTGGTGCTCTTAGACAATAAAACTGCAATTTAACTTTAAATTTTTGAATTAAATCATATCTTTGAAAAGGGGTAAATATTTTTTTTTTTTCTGTGAAAACATAGTTTCAATGAAATTTTCATGAATGTACACAAAATCAGTACCCGAAAGCATACTGTACGTTTATCGATGATATCACAGCCATCTTTTCTGATAAGTGCCATTATTATAAACAACCATTAAAAGAAGTCATAAAAACTAAAAAAAAAATAATAACTAGCTGCAGTCTCATTTTCTGTAAAATGATTTACAGCATCCATGATCTTAGGATGGGCCATTATTTCACAAATATTCCCACACTTTTATATATAACCCAAAGTACATTTATTTGATGGTGTTATCCTCCCAATTATAAATTGCTGAAAAATGCCAATTTTGGGGATTGGCATTAGATTATTTACATTTACAGTCCAACCTGTCTACAAAGACCACTCAAGGGAATGACCAAAAATGGTCTTTGTTCACAGGTGGTCTTTGTTCCGAGGGTTGCATTTACCGAACAGAACCATATCATTTTCAGTTTGAGGTTTATGCAAATTATGTACATGTACACAACATGCATATGTATGTATCCTTGATAGATATTTATTAGAGAGTAACATGTTAAATAAACTTTTAAACTGTTCAGTCTATTGTTTTTGTCATTTACGTGTACTTTACTGTTTATTACTTGTGAAAAAGTCACTAGTTTTGGTCTGTTTGGAAGCCATTTCAATTTGAACAGTATTAAGAAGGTCATTAATTTGCATGCAATGGCCCAGGATGTCACCTTTGTCATGAAACAATGCAAACTGTTTTATTTTCTCTAGAGCCTCAAGACATTCAGACACTGAGCAGGCATTAGTCTCAACATTATCAATTTCACCAGCATTGCCATCATCATTATCACCATCATCATCGTCATCATCATTATCATCATCACCACAAAAGTCTTTTAAAGATTTGAGAAGCTCATTTCCTGGCTTGTCCCAGTCTGTCATGCTGGTATCACAGGTTGATAAAGACTGGTCAATTTCCAAGATTTCTTTGAAATCACAGCCAAACAATTCATTTGACATCCGAAGCACAGCTAGAGGATAGCTTTCTTCCACTTCATCAAGACTAGTCTGATCAGGATCTGGCAGGGAAGCCCCTGAAGGGCCTGGCTCAGACTGGTCTTGAGAAGGAGGTGGAGGGATGCTATCCTTAAAACCACACTTCAAAAAAAAACTTTGTTATTGTGCTTAGTTCAACATTATTCCAAGCTGCAGTGACCCAATAAATTGCCTGGAGTATGTTTATCCCCTTTAGAATTTCAAATCCAGTTTTGCTTGACTGGTCTAGTTCGCTGATCACATGTTGAATTTGTTTACTCCTGTATTTAAGTTTAACAGGCTGAATAATACCCTGATCCATTGGCTGACACAGAGATGTAGTGTTTACAGGAAGAAACTTAACAGTGACATTTTAGCCTGTACAGATGTGTGTGACGGTGCATTGTCCAAAAAGAGCAGCACCTATCAAACCAACGAAGCCACTCTTCGAACAATGCGCCAGTCATCCAGTCTTTCTTATTTGCTCTGTACAAGACTGGCAACTTCGAGTAGTCTAAAGATCCGAAGCATCTAGGTCGCTTGGCTTTTTCCTATCACCAGCGGCATTACCTTCTCACCTGAAAATGCAAGGAAACCTTGCTTAAATGCTTCCGTTTTCGCTCTAACAAAGGACCGGTGGTAAATTATGGAGGCCGCCATTTTGTTTGATCACATGATCAATAAAAAAGTGTGTTTGTTTAGCCTTATGCATTCAAAGGGAAACAACCTAAACAGGAATAAAAGTGTGTTCGTTTAGCCATATGATTAATAATCCCTATTGGTTCACTTTGCAAAGATTTTCTTATACAAACTGGTGAAAGCATATAGAATTTCTTCAAAAATTAAGGTTTTATGATAAGAGACAGAATGATTGAGAAATAATAAACCGACATGTCACGCTGGCGCACAAAGCAACCGTCTGTCTGTCTTTTGAGCGTTTTCCGCCAGCACAGTCTTCTCCCTTATTGAAATATGTGCCCCTGGTCGTGTCTCGGAAGAACAGGTCCGTCTCATCCATGTTGAAGATGTCTCGTGGCTCGAATACCTTGCAGAGTGTTGGAATCTTTTGCTTCCAGTCTTCTACCACCGTTTTGTCCATCGAACCACGTTCCCCACTTATTGTTTTGAATACGATATTGTGTCTCTTAAAAAATGACTCAAGCCACCCGTTTGATGCCTTAAATGAGTTTATGCTGAGTTTTGTGGCAAATGTACGTCCCTGCTCTTGCAAAACTGGTCCTGAAACGGGCACTTGCTGCCCCTCTGCCTCGTTAAACCACTTCCACACAAGTTCATTGATCTCATCATTTGAACTTTTGCTGCTTTGTGTGGATTGTCATTTTCTGTTTTGCACATGCCTACTTTCACATTTTATTCCTGTCTGTTCAGCCAATTCTTCTTTTCAAAAAAAAAATCCAAGGTGTATTTTATTGAGATTTTTCAGCCTATCATGCATTGGGCTGCTCCCATGTAAAATTGGATTAAAAGTGAGATTGAGTGATAAAAAATGATCTTTAATTATTAAATGGTTTATCAAGTCTCCCAAACACTGCTATTTAGTGTATGATAATTTGTGATATTCTGTTACAATGGCCATATTAAGATGAATTCATTAAAAGTTGTGAAATTTCTTAAACTATTCTTTTAATATATATTTTTTTCACCTGTGGAATTATTCATCTAATATGTATAATGCTGAATTCTGTATTAATAAGTATGTGCTGCATGTTGTGAATTGTTGTACCAAGGCTTTGCAAAGTTTCATGATTTTTTTCTGTATTTATCAAAAAAAAAATGTTGAAATATAAAGCTGCATTGTGGTTTGCCGTGGTCTGTGGTTGTTTGTGGTGGTTTGTGGTAGTTTGTGGTGGTTTGTGGTATCTAGATCCACCCGTGATACCAACCAGGGCTCCACCCCCTTTACTTCATAAAAGGCCTAATGTTTCATACTGAGTCCACATGGCTGCTCATTTGGATATGGGGGCTCATTTGGCAGATAAAAACAATATCATGGCTGCAATTGGGGAGTGCCCACCTGAGCTCTGGTGAGCATAGTGGCCCATGGGCCTCTTGTTTGTAAAGAATTGTGACTAAAATGCATTTTAAATGCCATATGATAAATAGAATCTTGCATTAGTGCTCATGTATTATTGAATTTATTAAACTCTTTGAGGAAAAGGAATACATGAGCACTCTTGTAAGATCCTCTATGTAAACTTTATTGCAGGAAAAGGGAAACTTTTAAGATGAAAAATTTTGATATTTTTCTTATTTCTTGTTTACCCCTGCAAACTCCAGTTTTTCTATATCAAAGTGGGATTCAAGGGGGTCAAATTATATGGGCCTGTTCTCGTGATGGCAAACAGTGTATACTCTGATCAGATGCTGCAGATAAAAAAAGTTCAATAAATTGTGATCATCGCGATAACATGTCTGTGAAATGAAGACCCACCTAAACCCCACTTTATATAGAGAAAAGTGGGGTTTACGGGGGTATACATTATCTGCCTTATTTTTGCTCAAAAACATAGATTGTGGGTACTACCCACAATCTATTTTGAAAGCAGAGATAATAAAGATGTTTTAATTTTCACCTAATATTTATCATTTTCTGACACCATGTTGCCATTATTTCTTACGGACATGTGTCCTAATGTTTCCAGATGTCCCGTGTTTTGCTGACGAATGGCTTTGTGACTCAGGAGACTGTATTTTGTTATCTGAATATTGTGATGGTAGTGACAACTGTGCTGATGGCTCGGATGAAGTTGGATGTCGTAAGTATATTTTTAAGGGGAACAGATACACTTTCAGGAGAGGGAAGTCTTCCAAGAATATGAAGTCAGACTTAAAGGGAACACATAGACAGTTGGATTTGGGGAGACTATAAGAATCTTATATGGGTGTGAGGGGTGGATTGAAAAAATCCGTCCCGAGGGACACTGTCCGGCATCACGAGGCTTGCCGAGTGATGCCGGACAGTGAACCCGAGGGGCGGATTTTTTCTATCCACCCCTCACACCCATATTGGATTCTTTTTCTTGCATACCTTCCATTTCTATTGCGAATTTGTAATGCTGCTGTCACTTCGGTTACCGACGTCCGCCATTTTGTGATGACACACCAGGAATGTTTAGTGACGTCACGCATGACGACGCCGGGCATGAGGTTGTAATCAACCAGTGCATTTATCAAACACGCAATTATATTCGATTTGGGGTCGGAACACCAGGGTCAGAACATAAATTTCTATCCCAGGGTAAAATCGCGGATTTCCTTGTCTGGTGTGCAAGAAAAGCCTTTCACAGATCTTTAGTCTCACTTATAGGGAACACATTTTCAAGGATCTTTAGTCAGACTTGCATAGAAGACATTTACTGTTGGTTAAGGGGTGACAAGCCTTTCAAGGATCTTTAGTCTCACTTACATATTGGATAAGGGAGACAAGGCTTTCATGGATCTTAGACTTTAGACTCACTAAAGCCACAGTCACAAATCACTATTCGATCCCCACCCGACTACTTGGCGACTGATTTGGGGTGAAATCGGGCTGAAGTTCGGCCGGCGTCCCGCCGGATGTTGGGGCATCGGTGGTCTCGAGGGGCCTGGTGATATAACTCGCACTTAAAATTCTCACCGAATTCTCACCGACTTCTAGGTCGGTAGCATATCGAATAAATGTCTAGCAGAGCTCATACCAACGTCGTAGACCCGGCCGGGAACTGGGTGGACATCTGCGGAATATCGACTGATGCTCAGCCGGCTAGGAACAATTGCCAGGTATACGGCCGGCATACGGCTGGTAACCTGCAGTACACCGGCCGATTTCCGGCCAGGGTATACGCCGATGCTTCCCCGCAAAAATCAGGCAGATATCATCAGATTCCCGGTGAATGTCCCTCCACGCCCCAAAACAACATACTTTTTGCCAAAACTGAGCCAGACACCCGCTTCCGCCCCCTTCTCGACTTGGACAGCTCGGCCGACCATGGCGTCCAGTATAGCTTGGCCAGGGTACACCGAATTTGTGACCGAGGCATTACATAGAACACATTGGCTGGTAGATAAGGGAAACAAGCCTTTCAAGGATCTATAGTCTCACTTACAAAGAACACATTGACTGTAGGATAAAGGAGACAAGCCTTTCAAGGATCTTTAGTCTCACTTACATAGAACACATTGACTGTTGGATAAAGGAGACAAGCCTTTCAAGGATCTTTAGTCTCACTTACAAAGAACACATTGACTGTTGGATAAGTGAGAGAAGCCTTTCAAGGATCTTTAGTCTCACTTACATAGAACACATTTACTGTTTGATAAGTGAGATAAGCCTTTCGAGGATCTTTAGTCTCACTTACATAGAACACATTGACTGTTGGATAAGGGAGACAAGCCTTTCAAGGATATTTAGTCTCACTTACAAAGAACACATTGACTGTTGGATAAGTGAGATAAGCCTTTCGAGGATCTTTAGTCTCACTTACATAGAACACATTGACTGTTGGATAAGGGAGACAAGCCTTTCAAGGATCTATAGTCTCACTTACATAGAACACATTGACTGTTGGATAAAGGAGACAAGCCTTTCAAGGATCTATAGTATCACTTACAAAGAACACATTGACTGTTTGATAAGGGAGACAAGCCTTTCAAGGATCCTTAGTCTCACTTACATAGAACACATTGACTGTTGGATAAGGGAGACAAGCCTTTCAAGGATATTTAGTCTCACTTACATAGAACACATTGACTGTTGGATAAAGGAGACACGCCTTTCGAGGATCTTTAGTCTCACTTACATAGAACACATTGGCTGTTGGATAAGGGAGACGAGCCTTTCAATGATCTTTAGTCTCACTTACATAGAACACATTGACTGTTGGATAAGGGAGAGAAGCCTTTCAAGGATATTTAGTCTCACTTACATAGAACACATTGACTGTTGGATAAGGGAGACATGCCTTTCAAGGATATTTAGTCTCACTTACATAGAACACATTGACTGTTGGATAAGGGAGACAAGCCTTTCAAGGATATTTAGTCTCACTTAATAGAACACATTGACAGTTGGATAAGGAAGACAAGCCTTTCAAGGATCTTTAGTCTCACTTACATAGAACACATTGACTGTTGGATAAGGGAGACAAGCCTTTCAAGGATCTTTAGTCTCACTTACAAAGAACACATTGACTGTTGGATAAGTGAGATAAGCCTTTCAAGGATCTTTAGTCTCACTTACAAAGAACACATTGACTGTTGGATAAGGTAGACAGGCATTTCAAGGATCTTTAGTCTCACTTGCAAAGAACACATTTAGTAAAGGAATGAATTTCATTTTTTGTGGATTTTATCGATGTGTAAACTCTGACGAAACACTTAAAAACTGTATGAAGTCCGCTTTATGCTAGCATGAAGCGGGCTTCATTCAGTTTGTGAGTGAGTCCCTAGAATTTACACATCGATAAAATCCATAAAAATGGTAATTCAGTCCTTATAATTCCAACTTTGTCATAAAAATGTTAAAAATGCCACAAAAATGGTAAATTTTAAGAATTTTTTGTAAGAGTAAGAATGAACTTACCAATGGCCACGGCAGAATGATTATTATACCCCCGCAAACGAAGTTTGAAGGGGGTATATAGGAGTCAGCTTGTCGTCTGTCGTCGGTCCGTTACAAAAAACTTTAACATTGCTCATAACTTCCTTATTCTTTGACCAATTTCTTTAATATTCACACACCACACACCTTGCCACTAGTACTTAAGATTGATATACACAAACCTGACCTTGACCTTTACGTTGACCTTCCTCAAGGTCAAATACTTGTAAAAATTTGTCTGACAACGCATGCGGGGGTATAATTGGCGCCCGTTAGGCGGCAGCTCTAGTTCAATTTGAAGTGACCATGGGGATGGATTTTTCCCTCCAGCCTTCACACCCATGTAAGATTCTTATATTCTAATTTGGGTCTACACTGTTTTCTAACAGGATTTACTGTATAATTAGAATACATGTAAATAGAAAAAGACAATGAGGCACATCACGAAAACACGCCTATATAATTTTGACCCCCTTGAACCCCACTTTTATATAATAAATCTGGGGTCTACAGTGGTAAACCTTATTTTTCTTATTTCTGCTCTAAAATATAGAATGTGGGTACTCGTTAGACGGCGGTTCTAACGAGTACCCACAGTCTATATTTTGAGCAGAAATAAGAAAAATATCACAATTTTTGTCGCACCTGCTTGTAGCAGGGTGCGACATAGGCGTCTGATTTTCCATACGTGCGTCCGTCCGTTTGTCCATCCGTCTGTTAACATTTATGTCGAAGTTAGACATTTACGTCAGAGTTTTTATTTTACAAACCCCAGCTACCATCAAACCTTACATGAAACATCTCATAGACCCTCTCACTTTGTAAGCACCTTGACCTGGTGCATTTGACCTATATTTTGCGCTCCAGTTCGACATTTACGTCGAAGTTCGACATTTAAGTCAAAAGTTTTTATTTTACAAACCTCAGCTACCATCAAACCTTACATGAAACATCTCATAGACCTTCTCACTTTGTAAGCACCTTGACCTGGTGACTTTGACCTATATTTTGCGCTCCACTGACTTTGACCATTACGTTGAAGTTCAACATTTATGTCAAAGTTTTTATTTTACAAACCTCAGCTACCATCAAACCTTACATGAAACATCTTATAGACATTCTGTCTTTGTAAGCACCTTGACCTGGTGACTTTTACCTATATTTTGCTCTCCAGTGACTTTGACCATTACGTCGAAGTTCGACATTTATGTCAAAGATTTTGTTTAAGTCAACTACAAACCTCAGCTACCATCAAACCTTACAGGAAACATCACCCTGACCTTCTCATTTTGTAAGCAACTTGACCTGGTGACTTTGACCTATATTTTGCGTCTGTTCGTCCGTCCATCTGTTAACATTTACGTCGAAGTTCGACATTTACGTCAAAGTTTTTATTTAAGTCAACTACAAGCTTCTGCTACCATCATACCTTACATGAAGCATCTTCATGACCTCCTGACTGTGTAGGCACCTTGACCTGGTGAGTTTGACCTATATTTTGCACTCCAGTGACTTTGACCATTACATCGAAGTTCGACATTACGTCGAAGTTTGCATTGTAATCAACTATATGATTAAACAATCATCAAACCTTTCATGAAACTTCATCCTAAGCTCCTGCCTAGGCAAGCACCTTGACCTGTTGACCTTGACCTATATTTTACGCTCCAGTGACTTTGACACAAATTAAGTTGATGTTCCAGATCTTGCCAAATAATTGGCCTACAACCATAAAATCTGGCATAGTGCTTCTCCTAGATGTACTGACTGTGCAGGTACATTGACATGGTGACCTTGACCTATATTCTACTCTCCACAGACTTTGACACATTTTACGTCAAAGTTCCAGATCTCCTCAAATCAAAGGCTCACAACCGTCAAATCTTGTATAATGCTTCTCCTAGATGTACTGACTTTGCAGGTACCTTAACCTGGTGACCATGACCTATATTTTACGCTCAGAGACTTTGGCACATTTTACGTCTAAGTTCCAGATCTCTGCAAAAAATAGGCCTACAACCATCAAATCTTGCATAATGCTGCTTCAAGATGTACTGACTGTGCATGTACCATGACTTGGTGACCTTGACCTATTTATTGTACTCCATTGACTTTTACACATTTTAGGTTGACATGCCATATTTTCTTAACTATAAGGCCTACGACCACCAAACCTTGCATGGTGCTTCTCTTACATTTACTGACTCTGCGAGTACTTTGACCTGGTAAACTTGACCCATATTATGCACTCTAGTGACTTTAACACATTTTACGTCAATGTTCTATATGTCCTAAAATAAATGGCCTACAGCCACCAAGCCTTGCATAGTGCTTTTTCTCTATGTACTGATTTGGCACATACCTTGACCTGGTGAACATGGCCTATATTTTTTGGTCCAGTGACTTTGACACATTTTACATCAACTACCAACTGCTAAGAATGAAATTTACTTATTTAATAACAATGTTCTGATTGTGGCTCCTGTGACTTTTGCCCCTAGCAGGTGCGATGCCGCCTTCTGTGGAATTCTTGTTCATCCAAAAAATTTCGATTTTTCCGAGGTTAAGTCAATGTATTTGTATAGGCGTGTTTTCGTACTGGGTTCTAACAAGCACCCACAGTCTATGTTTGGAACATAAATGTGAGAAATATCACAAATTTTCACCAGAACAGTTTCCATTTTGGCGATGCAAAGGACCCGTATTATAACGACAGTATTTGTTCCATATTATTAGCTCACCTGAGCCGAAGGCTCATGTGAGGTATTAGTATACAACGAGCCGGCGTCCGTCGTCCACACTTTCAACGAAGTATATCTCTGGAACCAGTGGGCCGGCCTTGATCAAATTTCATGTGAACCATCATCAGGTAGGGGGAAAGGCTGTATTAGGTTTTCGTGCAGATCGGATGAGAACTCTGGTTGCCACAGCAACAAAGAGCTCCCATAGGCTTAACATAGGAAAAAGCTTGTCATCACTCTAGCTCTGTCAATTTTTTTCTGATCGACTTCATTCTTGCATAAAACGAGGACAGGCATGAAATCTCGATCAAGTTCGATTTTGGGCTGATTCGGACTATTCACTCAGGAGTTACGTGCCCTTGAGCGTTGAAAAAATTGCCTATTGTCTGAACATGGGGAGAATGTTGTCATCACCGTAGCTGCTTCAATTATTTTCAGATTGGCTTTATTCTTGCAGATAACCAGCACAGCCATGAAATCTCGGTCAAGTTAGATAACTGGCAGAATCGGATCATTTACTTAGGAGTTACCTGCCCTTGTGTGTTTTTGCATTAGGGTTAATGGGAATTTCAAAAATGTATATCTTAAAGACTACTTGGCCAACTTTGATCAAATTTCATGTGTCGCATTATTGGGCAAGTGGAAAGGCTTCATTAGGTTTTCAGGCAGATCTGAGTGGAACTCTGGTTGCCATGGCAACATCTAGCTCCCATAGACTTCACATAGGAAAAAGCTTGTCATCACTCTAGCTCCGTCAATTTTTAGCTCACCTGGGCCGAAGGCTCCAGGGGAGCTTATAGTATAGTGGGTCCTCCGTCGTCCGTCGTCCGTCCACACTTTTGAGCAGCTATATCTCTGTATCCTGCAGGCTGATCTCAATCATTTCTCATCTGTAGCATGCCTCTGGTGGGGCATTGATGACATAAACTTTTTAGCTCACCTGGGCCAAAGGCTCCAGGGGAGCTTATAGTATAGTGGGTCCTCCGTCGTCTGTCCGTCCGTCCGTCGTCTGTCCACACTTTTGAGCAGCTATATCTCTGTATCCTGCAGGCTGATCTCAATCATTTCTCACCTGTAGCATGCCTCTGGTGGGGCATTGATGACATAAACTTTTTTTTGAAATCGCTCTAAAACTTTGGTTCCTATGGCAACCACAAGGTCCCATAGACTTACTATGGGAAAATGCTTGTCATCACCGTAGCCCCTTCAGTTTTGATCGGATCTTTCTGAAACTTATATGTAAGGTGGCTGTGAATAAAATCTCGGATGAGTTCGAAAACCGGCCAAGTTGGCCCATTTATCATAGAGTTACATCCCTTTGATTGCTGAAAATGCCCATTTTCGACCTTGTCATCACCATAGCCCCTTCAGTTTTGATCGGATCTTTCTAAAACTTATATGTATTGTGGCTGGGGATAAAACCTCGGATGAGTTCGAAAACCGGCCAAGTCCGCCGATTTATCATAAAGTTACGTCCCTTTGATTGCTGAAAATGCCGATTATTTACCTTATCATCACCGTAGCCCCTTCAGTTTTGAGTAGATCTTTCTGAAACTTATATGTAAGGTGGCTGTGGATAAAATCTCGGATGAGTTCGAAAACCGACCAAGTCGGCCCTTTTATCTTAGTGTAACGTCCCTTTGATTGCTGAAATTGCCGATTTTTGACCTTGTCATCACCATAGCCCCTTCAGTTTTGATCAGATCTTTCTGAAACTTATATGTAAGGTGGCTGTGGATAAAATCTCGGATGAGTTCGAAAACCGACCAAGTCGGCCCTTTAATCTTAGAGAAACGTCCCTTTGATTGCTGGAAATGCTGATTTTTGACCTTGTCATCACTGTAGCCCTTTCAGTTTTGATCGAATCTTTCTGAAACTTATATGTAAAGTGGCTGGGGATAAAATCTCGGATGAGTTAGAAAACCAGCCAAGTTGGTCCATTTATCACAGAGTAACAACCCTTTGATGCTGAAAATCCGATTTTTTACCTTGTCATCACCGTAGCCCTTTCAGTTTTGGTCGGATCTTTCTGAAATTTATATGCAAGGTGGGTGGGGATAAAGCCTCGGATGAGTTTGCATACCGGCAAAGGTGGCCTATTTATCATAGAGTTAGGTCCCTTTGATTGCTTAAAATGTTGATTTTTGACCTTGTCAACACTGTAGCCTCATCAGTTTTGATCGGATCTTTCTGAAACTTATATGTAAGGTGGCTGGGGATAAAACCTCGGATGAGTTCGAAAACCGGCCAAGTTGCCCCATTAACTTTATAGTTATGTCCCTTTGATGGCTGAAAATGTCGATTTTTTACCTTGTCATCACCGTAGCCCCTTCAGTTTTGATCGAATCTTTCTGAACCTATATGTAAGGTGACTGGAGATAAAACCTAGGATGAGTTTGAATACCGGACAAGTTGGCCCATTTATCATTGATTTACGTCCCTTTGATTGCTGAAAATGCCGATTTTTGACCTTGTCATCACCATAGCCCCTTCAGTTTTGATCGGATCTTTCTGAAACTTATATCTAAAGTGGATGGGGATAAAATCTTGGATGAGTTCGAAAACAGGCAAAGTCAGCCCATTTATCGTAGAGTTATGTCCCTTTGATGGCTGAAAATGTTGATTTTTGACCTTGTCATTACTGTAGCCCCTTCAGTTTTGATCGGATTTTTCTGAAACTTATATGTAAGGTGGCTGGGGATGAAACCTCGGATGAGTTTGAAAACTGGCCAGCTTGGCTCATTTATTTTAGAGTAACATCCCTTTGATTGCTAAAAATGCCAAATTTTGACCTTGTCATCACCGTAGCCCCTTCAGTTTTGATCGGATCTTTCTGAAACTTATATTTGAGGTGGCCGGGAATGAAATCTTGGTTGAGTTTGAATACTGGCCAAGTCTGATTGGATCTTTCTGAAACTTACATGTAAGGTGGCTGGGAATAAAACCTCAGGTGAGTTTGAATACCGGCCAAGTCGGCACATTTATCATAGAGTGACGTGCCTTTGATTGCTGTAAATGCCTTTTTTTCGACATTGTCATCACTGCTGCCCCTTTAGTTTTGAACGGATCTTCATGAAACTTACAAACAAGGAAGTCAGGCAGAAAGCTTGGAGGAGTTTGAAAACTCTTGTTTTTGAACTTGTCATCACCATAGCCACTTCAGTTTAGATCGGATCTTCTTAGCAAGTCAGGAATAAAAGGTCAGCCTGTTTATCATAGAGTTACATTCTACTTGATTTTCAGAAAATGCTTACCCTGTCATCACCATGTCCTCCCATAAAGCCTTCAGTAAAGGTTGGCACTTCCTTAAACTTTGAATCTGTTAGCTCAGGTGAGCGATACAGGACCAAGCTAGCTTGGTCCTCTTGTTTTGAAATCGCTCTAAAACTTTGGTTCCTATGGCAACCACAAGGTCCCATAGACTTACTATGGGAAAATGCTTGTCATCACTGTAGCGCCTTCAGTTTTGATCGGATCTTTCTGAAACTTATATGTAAGGTGACTGGGGATAAAAACTCGGATGAGTTCGAAAACCGGCCAAGTCGGCCCATTTATCATAGAGTTAAGTCCCTTTGATTGCTGAAAATGCCCATTTTCGACCTTGTCATCACCGTAGCCCCTTCAGTTTTGATCGGATCTTTCTAAAACTAATATGTAATGTGGCTGGGGATAAAACCGCAGATGAGTTCGAAAACCGGCCAAGACCGCCGATTTATCATTGAGTTACGTCCCTTTGATTGCTGAAAATGCCGATTTTTGACCTTGTCCTCACCGTAGCCCCTTCAGTTTTGATCGGATGTGTCTGAAACTTATATGTAAGGTGGCTGTGGATAAAATCTCGGATGAGTTCGAAAACCGAACAAGTCGGCCCTTTTATCGTAGAGTAACGTCCCTTTGATTGCTGAAAATGCTGATTTTTGACCTTGTCATCACTGTAGCCCTTTCAGTTTTGATCGAATGTTTCTGAAACTTATATGTAAAGTGGCTGGGGATAAAATCTTGGATGAGTTCGAAAACCAGCCAAGTTGGTCCATTTATCACAGAGTAACATCCCTTTGATTGCTGAAAAGCCAATTTTTGACCTTGTCATCACCGTAGCCCTTTCAGTTTTGATCGGATCTTTCTGAAACTTATATGCAAGGTGGCTGGGGATAAAGCCTCGGATGAGTTCGCATACCGGCAAAGGTGGCCTATTTATCATAGAGTTAGGTCCCTTTGATTGCTGAAAATGTTGATTTTTGACCTTGTCAACACTGTAGCCCCTTCAGTTTTGATCAGATCTTTCTGAAACTTATATGTAAGGTGGCTGGGGATAAAACCTCGGATGAGTTCGAAAACCGGCCAAGTTGCCCCATTAACTATATAGTTATGTCCCATTGATGGCTGAAAATGTCAATTTTTAGCTCGTCTGTTTTTTTGAAGTTTTTTGAAAAAAAACTTTCGAGCTATTGTCATCACTCCGGCGTCTGCGTTGTCGTCCTGCGTCGTCCTGCGTCGTTCCAAAAAAACTTAACCTTGGCTATAACTTAAAAAGTATTAGACCTAGCCTCATGAAACTTCATACACACACTCATCATCACAAGAGCTACATTTTGACCAAGGACCATAACAACATTGTTGATTTTGGCTGAATTATCTCCCCTTTTCCAATTTTTTTCTGAAACACATTTTTTGCTCTCATTTTAATACTATTCACAACAGAGCCTTCAAACTTCACTTGAATGTTCCTTGGGACAAGACCTTTTCAGTGATACCACACTTTTTGATCTGTGACCTTGACCTTTGAACTTTGACCTATTTTTCGAAAATTTAACCGAAAACCTTAACCTTGACCATATTTCCAAAAGTATTTGGCCTACCTTCATGAAACTTCATACACATACTTACCATCACAAGAGCTACATTCCCTACAAGTTTTATAACTCCATCTTGCAATTTGATTGAATTATCTCCCCTTTTCTCTCCGTTTTTAGCTCACCTGAGCCGAAGGCTCATGTGAGGTATTAGTATATCACGAGCCGGCGTCCGTCGTCCGTCGTCGTCGTCCGTCGTCCACACTTTCAAAGAAGTATATCTCCGGAACCAGTGGGCCAATCTTGATCAAATTTCATGTGAAGCATTATCAGGTAGGGGGAAAGGCTGCATACTGTTTTCGGGCAGATGGGATTGGAACTCTGGTTGCCATGGCAACAAATAGCTCCCATAGACTTAACATAGGAAAAAGTTTGTCATCACTCTAGCTCCGTCAATTTTTTTCTGATCGACTTCATTCTTGCAGATAACGAGGACAGGCATGAAATCTCGATCAAGTTCGATTTTGGGCTGAATCGAATTATTCACTCAGGAGTTACGTGCCCTTGAGCGTTTGGAAAAAGCTTGTCATCACTCTAGCTCCGTCAATTTTTTTCTGATCGACTTCATTCTTGCAGATAACGAGGACAGGCATAAAATCTCGATCAAGTTCGATTTTGGGCTGAATCGAATTATTCACTCAGGAGTTACGTGCCCTTGAGCGTTTGGAAAAAGCTTGTCATCACTCTAGCTCCGTCAATTTTTTTCTGATCGACTTCATTCTTGCAGATAACGAGGACAGGCATAAAATCTCGATCAAGTTCGATTTTGGGCTGAATCGGATTATTCACTCAGGAGTAACATGCCCTTGAGCGTTGAAAAAATTGCCTATTGACTTAACATGGGGAGAATGTTGTCATCACCATAGCTGCTTCAATTATTTTCAGATTGGCTTTATTCTTGCAGATAACCAGCACAGCCATGAAATCTCGGTCAAGTTCGATAACTGGCAGAATCGGATCATTCACTTAGGAGTTACCTGCCCTTGTGTGTTTTTGCATTAGGGTTAATGGGAATTTCAAAAATGTATATCTTAAAGACTACTTGGCCAACTTTGATCAAATTTCATGTGTCACATTATTGGGCAAGTGGAAAGGCTTCATTAGGTTTTCAGGCAGATCTGAGTGGAACTCTGGTTGCCATGGCAACATCTAGCTCCCATAGACTTCACATAGGAAAAAGCTTGTCATCACTCTAGCTCCGTCAATTTTTTTCTGATCGACTTCATTCTTGCAGATACAGGTACAGGCATTAAATCTCGGCCAAGTTCGATTTTGGGCCGAATCAGATAATTCACTCAAGAGTTACGTCCCCTTGAGCGCCCGAAAAATTGCCTATCGACTTAACATGGGGAAAATGTTGTCATCACTGTAGCTAGTAACGAGGACAGGCATAAAATCTTGGTTAAGTTCGATTTTGGGCAGAATCGGAATATTGACCTCGGAGTTACGTGACCTTGAGCGACAAAAAATTTGCCCATAGACTTAACATAGGGAAAATGTTGTGACTACGATAGCGACTTGAATTTTTTTTCAGATCAGCTTCAAACTTGCAGGTAACGAGGACAGACATAAAATCACGGTTAAGTTCGATTTTGGGCCAAATCGGATTATTTGCCTTGGAGTTACCTGCCCTTGAGCATAAAAAAATACGTTGTGACCACGATAGCAACTTTATTTTTATTCAGATCAGCTTCAAACTTGCAGGTAACGAGGACAGGCATTAAATCCCGGTTAAGTTCGATTTTGGGCCGAATCGGAATATTGACCTCGGAGTTACGTGACCTTGAGCGACAAAAAATTTGCCCATAGACTTAACATAGGGAAAATGTTGTGACTACGATAGCGACTTGAATTTTTTTTAGATCAGCTTCAAACTTGCAGGTAACCAGGACAGACATAAAATCTCGGTTAAGTTAGATTTTGGGCCGAATCGGATTATTTGCCTTGGAGTTACCTGCCCTTGAGCATAAAAAAATACGTTGTGACCACGATAGCAATTTTATTTTTATTCAGATCAGCTTCAAACTTGCAGGTAACGTGGACAGGCATAAAATCTCAGTTGAGTTCGAATCGGAATATTGACCTCGGAGTTACATGACCTTGAGCGACAAAAAATTTGCCCATAGACTTTACATAGGGAAAATGTTGTGACTACGATAGCGACTTGAATTTTTTTCAGATCAGCTTCAAACTTGCAGGTAACGAGGACAGACATAAAATCTCGGTTAAGTTCGATTTTGGGCCGAATCGGATTATTTGCCTTGGAGTTACCTGTCCTTGAGCATAAAAAAATACGTTGTGACCACGATAGCAACTTTATTTTTATTCATATCAGCTTCAAACTTGCAGGTAACGAGGACAGGCATAAAATCTCGGTTAAGTTCAATTTTGGGCCAAATCGGAATATTGACCTCGGAGTTACGTGACCTTGAGCGACAAAAAATTTGCCCATAGACTTAATTAGGGAAAATGTTGCGACTACGATAGCGCTTTGAATTTTTTTCAGATCAGCTTCAAACTTGTAGGTAACGAGGACAGACATAAAATCTCTGTTAAGTTCGATTTTGGGCCGATTCGGAATATTTGCCTTGGATTTACCTGCCCTTGAGCATAAAAAAATACGTTGTGACCACGATAGCAACTTTATTTTTATTCATATCAGCTTCAAACTTGCAGGTAAAGAGGACAGGCATAAAATCTCGGTTAAGTTCGATTTTGGGCCGAATCGGAATATTGACCTCGGAGTTATGTGACCTTGAGAGACAAAAAAATTTGCCCATAGACTTAACGTAGGGAAAATGTTGTGACAGAAATAGCGACTTGAATTTTTAGCTCACCTGAGCCAAAGGCTCCAGTGAGCCGATAGTATACCAAGGCTCCGGAGTCCGTCGTCTGTCGTCCGTCCATCCGTCGTCCACACTTTCAATGAAGCATATCTCAGAAGGCAGTCGACCAATCTTGTTTAAATTTTATGTGTAGCACCATTGGGCAAGGGGAAAGGCTGCTTTAGGTTTTGGAGCTAGTCTGGTTCATTTGTTCCTTCATTCTTCTTTCTCTCCATATAGAGATAATAGACCAATGTTAAATTTTTAATCAAAGATTTCTTAGGAACTATAAAAGCTAGAAGCATCAAATTTGGTATTCAATAGAATAATGATGACTTATTTTGTGTAAGAGACATTGGGCTTTCTCAGCTTATTTGTTCATCTGTTCTTTCATTCTTCTTTCTCTCCATTTTGACCAATGTTAAATTTTCGTCAAAGATTTCTCAGGAACTATAGAAGCTAGAAGTCTCAAACTTGGAATGCAATGCAATAATGATGACTTATATCCTGTAAGGGTCAATGGGCTTGATTCTATTAGCAGATTTAGTAGTCAAGTCTGTGAATTGTTAAAACTTAAGTTCCTCAGGTGAGCGGTTTAGGCTCATTGAGCCTCTTGTTTTTAAATAGTTTTGTCTCTTATTTCAATACTATTCACAACAGAGCCTTCCAACTTCACATGAATGTTCCTTGGGACAAGACCTTTTCAGTCATACCACGCTTTTTGACCTGTGACCTTGACCTTTGAACTTTGACCTATTTTTCGAAAAATTAACCAAAAAACTTAACCTTGACCATATTTCCAAAAGTATTTGGCCTACCTTCATGAAACTTCATACACATACTCACCATCACAAGAGCTACATTCCCTACAAGTTTTATAACTCCATCTTGCAATTTGATTTGACTTAGACCTTTTGTTTTCTAAAAGAAACTGCAGACGAGCGTTGGCACCCGCTTGCGGTGCTCTTGTTTACCTTGTCATCACCGTAGCTCCTTCAGTTTTGATCGAATCTTTCTAAAAAACCTATATGTAAGGTGACTGGAGATAAAACCTAGGATGAGTTTGAATACCGGCCAAGTTGGCCCATTTATCATTGATTTACGTCCCTTTGATTGCTGAAAATGCCGATTTTTGACCTTGTCATCACCATAGCCCCTTCAGTTTTGATCGGATCTTTCTGAAACTTATATGTAAGGTGGCTGGGGATAAAATCTTGGATGAGTTCGAAAACAGGCCAAGTCAGCTGATTTATCGTAGAGTTATGTCCCTTTGATGGCTGAAAATGTTGATTTTTGACCTTGTCATTACCGTGGCCCCTTCAGTTTTGATCGGATTTTTCTGAAACTTATATATAAGGTGGCTAGGGATGAAACCTCGGATGAGTTCGAAAACTGGCCAAGTCGGCTCATTTATTATAGAGTAACATCCCTTTGATTGCTAAAAATGCCAAATTTTGACCTTGTCATCTCCGTAGCCCCTTCAGTTTTGATCGGATCTTTCTGAAACTTATATGTGAGGTGGCTGGGAATAAAATCTTGGATGAGTTTGAATACTGGCCAAGTCTGATCGGATCTTTCTGAAACTTACATGTAAGGTGGCTGGGAATAAAACCTCAGGTGAGTTCGAATACCGGCCAAGTCGGCACATTTATCATAGAGTGACGTGCCTTTGATTGCTGAAAATGCCTATTTTCTACATTGTCATCACTGCTGCCCCTTTAGTTTTGAACGGATCTTCATGAAACTTACAAACAAGGAAGTCAGGCAGAAAGCTTGGAGGAGTTTGAAAAACTCTTGTTTTTGAACTTGTCATCACCATAGCCACTTCAGTTTAGATTGGATCTTCTTAGCAAGTCAGGAATAAAAGCTTGAATGAGTTTGAAAACCGGTGAGGTTAGCCTGTTTATCATAGAGTTACATTCTTCTTGATTTTCAGAAAATGCTTACCCTGTCATCACCATGTCCTCCCATAAAGCCTTCAGTAAAGGTTGGCACTTCCTTAAACTTTGAATCTGTTAGCTCAGGTGAGCGATACAGGACCAAGTTAGCTTGGTCCTCTTGTTTTCTGATCGACTTCATTCTTGCAGATAACCAGTACAGGCATAAAATCTCGATCAAGTTCGATTTTGGGCCGAATCAGATAATTCACTCAAGAGTTTCGTCCCCTTGAGCGCCCGAAAAATTGCCTATCGACTTAACATGGGGAAAATGTTTTCATCACTGTAGCTGCTTCAATTTTGTTCGGATTGGCTTCATTCTTACAGATAACCAGCACAGCCATGAAATCTCGGTCAAGTTCGATAATTGGCAGAATCGGATCATACACTTAGGAGTTACCTGCCCTTGTGCATTTTTGCATAAGGGTTAATGTGAATTTCAAAAATGTATATCTTGACTTGGCCGACTTTGATCAAATTTCATGTGTATCATTATTGGGCAAGTGGAAAGACTGCATAAGGTTTTCATGCAGATCTGAGTGGAACTCTGGTTACCATGGCAACATATAGCTCCCATAGACTTAACATAGGAAAAAGCTTGTCATCACTCTAGCTCCGTCATTTTTTTCTGATCGACTTCATTCTTGCAGATAATAAGGACAGGCGTAAAATCTCGGTTAAGTTCGATTTTGGGCAGAATCGGAATATTGACCTTAGAGTTACGTGACCTTGAGCGACAAAAAATTTGCCCATAGACTTAACATAGGGAAAATGTTGTGACTACGAAAGCGACTTGAATTTTTTTTCAGATCAGCTTCAAACTTGCAGGTAACGAGGACAGACATAAAATCACGGTTAAATTCGATTTTGGGCCGAATCGGATTATTTGCTTTGGAGTTACCTGCCCTTGAGCATGAAAAAATACTTTGTGACCACGATAGCAACTTTATTTTAATTCAGATCAGCTTCAAACTTGCAGGTAACGAGGACAGGCATTAAATCCCGGTTAAGTTCGATTTTGGGCCGAATCGGAATATTGACCTCGGAGTTACGTGACCTTGAGCGACAAAAAATTTGCCCATAGACTTAACATAGGGAAAATGTTGTGACTACGATAGCGACTTGAATTTTTTTCAGATCAGCTTCAAACTTGCAGGTAATGAGGACAGACATAAAATCTCGGTTAAGTTAGATTTTGGGCCGAATCGGATTATTTGCCTTGGAGTTACCTGCCCTTGAGCATAAAACAATACGTTGTGACCACGATAGCAACTTTATTTTTATTCAGATCAGCTTCAAACTTGCAGGTAACGTGGACAGGCATAAAATCTCAGTTAAGTTCGAATCGGAATATTGACCTCGGAGTTACATGACCTTGAGCGACAAAAAATTTGCCCATAGACTTTACATAGGGAAAATGTTGTGACTACGATAGCGACTTGAATTTTTTTTAAGATCAGCTTCAAACTTACAGGTAATGAGGACAGACATAAAATCTCGGTTTAGTTCGATTTTGGGCCGAATCAGATTATTTGCCTTGGAGTTACCTGCCCTTGAGCATAAAAAAATACGTTGTGACCACGATAGCAACTTTATTTTTATTCATATCAGCTTCAAACTTGCAGGTAACGAGGACAGGCATAAAATCCCGGTTAAGTTCGATTTTGGGCCGAATCGGAATATTGACCTCGGAGTTACGTGACCTTGAGCGACAAAAAATTTGCCCATAGACTTAATTAGGGAAAATGTTGCGACTACGATAGCGACTTGAATTTTTTTTCAGATCAGCTTCAAACTTGCAGGTAACGAGGACAGACATAAAATCTCGGTTAAGTTAGATTTTTGGCCAAATCGGAATATTTGCCTTGGAGTTACCTGCCCTTGAGCATAAAAAAATACGTTGTGACCACGATAGCAACTTTATTTTTATTCATATCAGCTTCAAACTTGCAGGTAACGAGGACAGGCATAAAATCTCGGTTAAGTTCGATTTTGGGCCGAATCAGAATATTGACCTCGGAGTTACGTCGATGTGCCTAAATAAAATAAAGTAAAGTAAAGATGCGTAAAGTAAAGTAAAGGAGCGCAAAGTGGCGTAAAGGGAAGTAAAGTGGCGTAAAGGAACGTAAAGTGGCGTAAAGAGATGTTAAATGACGCAAAGGGGTGTAAAATAACGTAAAGGTGCATGGAATTGAATATCATTGTAGAGGAGCGTGATACCTCAGTGGTTATTGCACTTGCCTTTGACCGCCTTGAACCCCACTTTTATATGGTAAAACCGATGTTTACAGGGGTATACCTTATTTTTCTTATTTCTGCTCTTAAATATAGATTGTGGGTACTCGTTAGAACCGCCTCGATAACACGGTTCTAATGAGTACCCACAATCGATATTTTTATGTTTATCTATCTTCTTATACTGAGTCGGTCATATTTGGCCATTACCTCAGTTGGGTGCGTAGCTAAATTTAGAATTTAGCATTAAAAAAAAAAGAAAAAAAGAGAAGTCACTGGATGAGTCCTTAAAACTATTTACAATCTGAATAACAGAGGTATACTAAAACGCATACCTCTGAGTCTCAATCTTACACTGTATGGGCTTTGAACTCCTCTGCAGTCTTAGCATTCACCACAGAAGAGGGAAGACTATTCCACTGGGGAATAGTCCTAGGGAAGAAGGAATTTTTCAGGGCATCACTGTAGGACTGGTACCTGTGATACTGTGAGTTGTTTACTTTTGATGCCCTTGTTCGAGTTGAAACTGTCACAGGGGTCAAGAATTTATCTTTATTAACGGCCACTGTACCTGAATGTATCTTACAGAAGAAGGTTAAAGAGGACTGCTCACGACGGGCCTCTAGGGACGGCCATTCTAGCTCGTTAAGCATGTCACCGACGCTGCTTCTATTGCGCCATCGTCGGCAGGTCCATCGAGCAGCTGTCCTCTGCACCTTCTCCACCTGCTGAATCTGAGTTTTAACATAGGGATGCCAAATGGGTGATGCATATTCTAGCTGAGGGCGAACCAATGTTTTATATGCAACATCCTTTGTCTGCCTAGGTGCAAAAGCCAAGTTTCGTCTAAGAAATCCTAAAGTCATGGTTGCTTTTGATGTTATTTCTGAAACGTGTTGACCCCAATCAAGATCATCAGTGATGGTGATACCAAGATATTTGGCGGAGTGAACCTGCTCCAAGATTTGCTGGTGTAGTTTATAGTCAAACTTAATTTGTTTGTCAGGAGGGTGTCGCGACACCCTCATTGAATGACATTTGGCCACATTGAACTTCATCTGCCAATCGGCCTCCCACTGTGCTAGTTGATTCAGGTCATCTTGTAGAATAAGACAATCAGAAGAAGAATATATATTCCTATAAAGGACACAATCATCAGCAAACAAATGGACAGATGACCTGATGTTATCAGGGAGATCATTAATGAATACCAAGAAAAGGACCGGTCCAAGGACCGAACCTTGGGGGACACCAGATAAAACAGGGACTGGATCAGACGCTTGGCCATCAAGTACAACTTGTTGTGAGCGCCCTGAGAGCCATGAGCTAATCCACTTGTGTGTGGATCCTCTTATCCCATAGTAATCCTGTTACATGTGGGTTTACGGCGTCCCGCAAACCCCCATGCTGACAAGACAACCGAGCGTGATCTCTGACAGGTGTACGGGCAGCTGTGGGGTAAGGCACAAGAAAGATGTTAAATGAATGACATGAATTATTTACAGTATCTACATGCAACACTTACTAACACAAAACATCACAATTTGTTGCTTCTGTAGCCAACTCACGACGTCCGCTCCGAAGGCAAAACACTGTTCTGTGCTCGGAACGGGTGACGTGAATACCTACAGAAGCAAACAACAAAACAACAACAAAAACAAAAAAAAGAAACAACACAAGACGCGACTGGCCAGTTTATAACCTAGGGTGAATCCCCCACTCGCGTGACACTTCTTCTCGCGAACTAGTAAAACTAGTCTATCAACATAATTGATTATCCTAGGATTAGCGATCACGTTTGCTGATCAGCCGTTTAGTGATCGTCCAAATAAGGTAAGTTGACCTCTTCCATGATCACATTTGTTTACAACGAACAATGATTTAGAAGAATCTGCTTCTATCCTGGTAGGCGCTGATTACGGCGGTCTGTCCGCCCTTGCTGGACCCTAACGCCTAGCGTCGTACCAGTACCTGCTGCTATGAAGCAGGGAGCAGCAGGTCACACATTGTTATGCCTGCAAATTACGATAACGGGACTAGAAACGAGTCACAAAACATACATGCTATATCATGATCCCCCTCCCGGAGAAGTAAAAATATGTTCATGCATATACCGTTATTGCGCATGCGCCGACCAGACATACAGGCTGATTAGTGCATGCGACAAATAACCGTACAGCAGAACTCAACTTGACTGTGCATCAAATTATCAGCACCCAGCGCTTGACACAATAATACTCAAAGTTCATGGTTCCTTACTGAGCACTACAGAAATCAATTAATGCTCACTACTACTGAGCATAATACTCATCAAATTTGTGCTCACTACATTATCACAAGTAAGAGGCAATTGAACAGACCACGCCTTTGCGCTACCTGGTCAGCCGCCAATTACAGGAAACATAACAATCTCTATTTCATATCCTTCTCCGCGACACGGCTCACAAATATAGCTATTCACAAATTCAATACATTAATAACAGATAGAAACTACAACAGAAGATTTTCATCTATAATCTACAACATTTGTTAGTGTCTCATATGGGCCAACACTGTTTGCCGTAAATTCTCTCTATTTGGTAGGCACCCCGTCACAACCGTCCTCGCGACGCCGATGACGCAGCTGACGTCATCCCCGCCGCTCAGGCCGTTATGACGTGTGGCGACCAAATACTCCCACTTATCATCATCACGTTCTTTATATGTACATACATGCACAAACTGAGTTATCAGACAAAAACGGCATCATTACAAAATGAACTCGTAATTCTTCTTGAACAAAATTATTTCTAATCAACGTGAACATGCTTGTAAAATAAAATTCATTACGGTTCATCATCACGGATAACCCAACAGGCTCTTGTAAGAGTTTGCCCTGATGATGAAGATGTGGTTAAACCCGTCTTAAGTTTACGTCCCCTCTACACCTAATATCATATTGGGACGGAACCACGGTTTTCTAACCACAGCCAGTCACAAGTCATGGATCAAACAAGTGACCCGGCGTTTATTAATTACATTCTACAAAAGGGGTCTAAAAGCCTAAATGAATCTAGAATGAGCGGGTGTCCAAACTTTACGTCTCACCAACATCTAGGGTCAGCATGAGACAGGACCTCACTTAGAAAGACTCATTCTACTACTGGAGAAGCCTGGGATCGATCCTGCGACGTCTAGCTGGCAAAGCTAGTAGCCTAATCACTACAGGCCACAACAGTGAATTCAGAATAGGCTTCAGAAAGTTGGGGTATACTAGAAGTAAACCCCTCCAAAACCTACAAGCATGTTCATACAAAAATAATACTAAACATAGATTAAACATACCTTTCAATATACTTTCTATTTCCCCCGTCACAATGTTGTGTTTACTCTTTACAACTTGACCTGCTGCTAAGGCGTCCGCTTTTTTCAGGGTTTATATATCTATGAATACTACCGGAAAATCATGCCCACTCGTATTACCTTGCTTTGTTCGTGGGGAAGTGGAGATACCGGCCACAAACAAAGCCAGATAGCAAAATCGAGTAGATAATGGATTTGCGTTCAAATAGTATATTTCCCATAGGAAAAATTGATGAAACGACCCTATAATCAATGACATGACTCCTGTCAAAACGAACACCCACACAACACGTGACGGGAATAAAAATCATATATGGCACAATTTGGCGGTTGGCGATTTTTAGGCAAATTCTATAGGACTCGGCCTTTTAGCGGCCCCCTGTATTGTAAAAACAGCTCTCTATAAACCACTCATGCATACATCGTATGATATGTGCATGACTTGTTCATGGAGCCGCATAGTTTGCGTACCATATTTCACCTAAAATATTTCACTCACACCGCCCTACCATATATCTACTAAAATAATTTAGATGTGCATAAGCACCAGAGAGGTTTCCTATTCCATCTCGTAACAAAGGTTTCCCCTTTTGGAGAAAAAACAATCAGAAATGTTTTTTCTTTGTGTACAGAGATGGAATAGGATGAACCTATCTAAACAAGACAGCTATTTACACAACAACCGTGCGAAGAATTACCTACTAAGGTAGTCTGCCCCCAAATTTTCTTAAGTAAAATTAGCTAATAAGCTATGGTGGTTTGCCCCAGAATTTTCCTGTTCCCCTGACACTCTGTTGTTTATTAGAAAACGGATATCGTTTTAATCTTACTGGAGGTGGCCTTTCTGGCTTAACAGATTTGATTGATTTCACAGGTTCTGACATAAATGTGGTACATATAATTTGGTCTGTCTGACATGTCAGTCCTGCAAGGCGCTGTTCTCTCAGCCCTTCTGTCTCCTCACTCTCCTCTGTTTCCTCACTCTCTACTGACGTTAGTGTATGTGGGACGCTAACGTCGCCGTCACTTTCCTGTTGCTCTGCAGTTTCAAAACTGCTGTCTTCAAATGAAGACTCGTCGACGTCATTTCTGTCATGACTGTCTGTCAACAAATTAGGTTTAGAGATCAGACAATGAGACGTCACAGTCTGACGCTCAACATACTGTTTCAGTATATTAGCGTGATATGTGTTAACATTTCCATTGACGTCAATCTTATAATCCATTCTGTTAACTACCTCAACCACTTCATAAGGACCTTTCCATTGAAGCAATAATTTATTACTGTCTGTCGGTAGTAACAACAGTACTTTGTCGCCGACGTCAAATTTACGCGACCTCGCGCCTTTATCATAATAAGCTTTCTGCTTAATCTGAACCTTCTTTAAATTATCACGCGCTAATTTGCATGTCTGCTCTAACCGTTCCCTAAGCTCAATAACGTATTGATACGTCGAAAGAACTTGCTCATCGCGTACCTCTTCAGCCCATAATTCTCTTAATATTGCCATTGGACCTCTGACGTTACGTCCATATAACAACTCAAAAGGGGAGTATCCTAAAGACTCTTGTGGGACTTCCCTTACCGCAAATAATAAGGCTGGAAGATATTTATCCCAATCTTTTGGACGTTCAGCACACATGCGACGTAACATCTGCTTTAACGTAGCGTGGAAACGCTCTATCAGTCCGTTGCAAATTGGGTGTCTCGGACTACACGTTAACTGTTGAAGAGAAAGAAGTCTGCTGACTTCCTTCATTACCTCAGCAGTAAACTGTGATCCACAATCAGTCAACATTTCATCAGGAATGCCAACCCTACTAAACATTTCAATAAGCGCTTCCGCGACACGTTCCGTCTCAATACTCGGTAAAGCTATCGCCTCTGGATACCTTGTCGCATAATCTATCATAGTTAAAATATACCGAGATTTCCTATCAGATCGAGGCTCAATTGGACCAACTATGTCCACTGCCACCCTCTTAAATGGCGTATCAATCAATGGCATTTTTCCTAGAGGTACTTTAGTGACCCGACCTTTCTGAATAGTTCTCTGACAAATATCACAAGATTTACAAAATCTAGCGACATCACCGCAAATACCGGGCCAGTAAAACTCAGTTACAACTCTATCCAATGTCTTCCTAATACCCATATGTCCAGACATAAGCGTTTCATGAGCCAGTTTCAACACCTTTCCTCGGAAACTTTGAGGGACCACAAGTTGGAAAGAGACTTTGTTACCCTTGGTGAACTCCCTATATGCCAAACCTTTTTTCTCAATAAACCTAGTTTCACCTCGGTTTAAACCACGACTCACAGTCTTGTTCCCAGATACAACCCTTTTCCTGATGTTTTCCAAAGTTGGATCATTAACCTGAGCTTGCTTGAAAGCCTCCTTGTCATCGTTAATGATCTGATCGGGAACCTTAAGTTTTCTGTAAGGCTTCTCATCCTGCCTAGTTTGAGACCTAGTTACAGCCGCAGCTGAGAAATGAGACATATCAGGAAGTTTTGATCCATCAATGTTACCGATAACCAAATCGTACAACGTATCATCCATACACAAAGCTTCAGTTTTCCCAGTGAAAAAAGGACAATCAATGTCAATCATTGCCAAAGGATACCTTTGTGTGGATTCATCAATCAACGTAACATTTGATTCCTTCCCTATTAACTGACTATCCGAAACCAAACTTCTCCGAACGACACAGCCTGTACACCCAGTATCTCTTAATACAACCACCTTTTTATTATTAACCAATCCTTGTGCCGTCGGTAACCTTGCCTTTAAGAAGTAACAGACACCTTCCCTAGTTTCCTTACTACACTCCTCCCTATCCGAAATCAAAGGATCACCAACCTTATTTTCAAAAATACTTCCAATCTCATCACCTTTCCTAGTTACTTCCGTTTGACAAAAACTAACTTGGTGTGCTGCGCCACGTGGTGTGCTATTATTTTTACCGCGTCCGCGAAAAGACCCTCTGAAATTACCACGACCACGTGTATAACCACGACCTACATTCTGCGTATTCTCATTCTTAACCTGAGAACCTTGAGTCTCTACGCGCGTGTTAAAATTTTCTTTAACACCGCTATCCCCCACTCCAGTTGCTCCTACCTCTGCGCTATACAATTGTTTCCTGTCGGGGTTCTTAAAACATTTAATTGTTAAATGCCCCTTACCACATATGCTACACTTGATATCCGGTCTACCACTCGGTTTGTTCGAGTCAACTTTGTCCTGTTTACCCTGCGCTGCGCCTCTATTATCGCGTTGCCCCTTATTAATGCAACTATATACGCCCCCGCGCGCTTCTGCAAACAAATCTGCCTCCCTAGCCATTTCATCTAAATTACCAAACTGTTTTGGCTTCAGATGTACATACAGTTCTCTATTACATGACTCCAGGAACTGATCCCTTGCCATGAAATCACAGACAGCCGGAAAAGATTTTTCTATCTTTGCCATATTAAGCCATTTTTCTAAATAACTTCTCAGTCTACTACTGAACTGTATGAACGTTTCTGATTTCTCGGGCCTACTATAACGAAACTGTTTCCTAAATCCGCGCTCTGTCATGTCAAAATTCTTTAATAAAGCGTCCTTTAACTTTTCATAATCCGCCGCATCCTCATTTGACAACCGGTCATATACATCAAGTGCGCGCCCTTTGAGCAATGCACTTAAATACGCGGCCCAAACACTCTTATCCCATTTATTAGCCGTAGCATATTTCTCAAACCTAGATAAATAACTATCCATTTTATCTTTACCCTCTTCAAAATAAGGTAACTTAGGATCCCGGGCATGCGCCACCTTCTCAGCTTTTTGCTTTTCAAATTCTAGCTCGAGCTTCGCTCTCTGCATTTCTAACTGATTCCTTAATTCTTGGTGCTGTAGCTCAAACCCATGTTTTATTTTTTCTAAATGGGCCTCACTAATCTCTTTTGCCTCCCTTTCAGTCTTGATGCGTGCTATTTCAAGTTCCTTATTAACATTCAACATAGCTAGTTCATGTGCCCTTTCCTTTTCCTTTTCCTCTAACTTAGCTAGTTCATGTACCCTTTCCTTTTCTTTTTCTGCCCTTTCCTTTTCCTTTTCTTCAGACCTTAACCTTTCTAAATCTCTTTGCTCTTGCCTTTCTGCCCGCTCAATATCCTGCTGCTCTTTAACAAAACCTTGTAACTCCTTCCCCTCATAACCTAAGTCCTTTCCCATTTGCATTAAACGCTCCATTATTGATAACGTAAATCTCACGTTACTATCAAAACCACTATAAACTGATCAGTTATGATCAGTGATGATTGAATGGGCTTAACTAAAACGTTAAGATATGTGTTATACGCGTTAATCTAACTAAAACGTTAGTTATTAAAGCACACGCGATTTGAAATGTCAAATGCTTTCAGCACAGTATGACGTTGCGTACTGGTAGTCTAATATGACGTCATAAACTGACGACGTTTACAGTAAAATGCTACAATCCGAAGTTTTATCACATTACAAAACTCCGATCATAACAAGTCACCATTAATGTTTCTATTACGTCATACCTAACCTCAAGCCACTGCGTAAATATTAACGCTACCGTTATGTCAACGTCAGTAAATTGTTAACGTCACTACGTCAGAACCATGTGTGGGTAAGATCAATTAGTAGCTCCAATTTAACTTAGTAGAATGTCAGGTAACACAATTAAGTGGGGTCTACTTAAATTTTTCGTTACCAAGAAAAAGTGGGGTTTGCCTTGCCTTCCTGCTCAGAAATTATCGACTTGACAGTATCCATTCAGTTGAATACATGGGTTTCGCACTTCATCAACGCAGGAAGGAAGATTAAAGTTAATTTCTAAATGTGGCTGTCAATGCATTATTTTTTTTTTTTTTCTAAAGTTGATGATTCAGAGTATCAATGTGCTGTTCCACAGCCGGGAACACCAGCCAGAGATCAAATCCTCACTTCACTGACACCAAATGTTACATGTGGGTTTACGGCGTCCCGCAAACCCCCATGCTGACAAGACAACCGAGCGTGATCTCTGACAGGTGTACGGGCAGCTGTGGGGTAAGGCACAAGAAAGATGTTAAATGAATGACATGAATTATTTACAGTATCTACATGCAACACTTACTAACACAAAACATCACAATTTGTTGCTTCTGTAGCCAACTCACGACGTCCGCTCCGAAGGCAAAACACTGTTCTGTGCTCGGAACGGGTGACGTGAATACCTACAGAAGCAAACAACAAAACAACAACAAAAACAAAAAAAAGAAACAACACAAGACGCGACTGGCCAGTTTATAACCTAGGGTGAATCCCCCACTCGCGTGACACTTCTTCTCGCGAACTAGTAAAACTAGTCTATCAACATAATTGATTATCCTAGGATTAGCGATCACGTTTGCTGATCAGCCGTTTAGTGATCGTCCAAATAAGGTAAGTTGACCTCTTCCATGATCACATTTGTTTACAACGAACAATGATTTAGAAGAATCTGCTTCTATCCTGGTAGGCGCTGATTACGGCGGTCTGTCCGCCCTTGCTGGACCCTAACGCCTAGCGTCGTACCAGTACCTGCTGCTATGAAGCAGGGAGCAGCAGGTCACACATTGTTATGCCTGCAAATTACGATAACGGGACTAGAAACGAGTCACAAAACATACATGCTATATCATGATCCCCCTCCCGGAGAAGTAAAAATATGTTCATGCATATACCGTTATTGCGCATGCGCCGACCAGACATACAGGCTGATTAGTGCATGCGACAAATAACCGTACAGCAGAACTCAACTTGACTGTGCATCAAATTATCAGCACCCAGCGCTTGACACAATAATACTCAAAGTTCATGGTTCCTTACTGAGCACTACAGAAATCAATTAATGCTCACTACTACTGAGCATAATACTCATCAAATTTGTGCTCACTACATTATCACAAGTAAGAGGCAATTGAACAGACCACGCCTTTGCGCTACCTGGTCAGCCGCCAATTACAGGAAACATAACAATCTCTATTTCATATCCTTCTCCGCGACACGGCTCACAAATATAGCTATTCACAAATTCAATACATTAATAACAGATAGAAACTACAACAGAAGATTTTCATCTATAATCTACAACATTTGTTAGTGTCTCATATGGGCCAACACTGTTTGCCGTAAATTCTCTCTATTTGGTAGGCACCCCGTCACAACCGTCCTCGCGACGCCGATGACGCAGCTGACGTCATCCCCGCCGCTCAGGCCGTTATGACGTGTGGCGACCAAATACTCCCACTTATCATCATCACGTTCTTTATATGTACATACATGCACAAACTGAGTTATCAGACAAAAACGGCATCATTACAAAATGAACTCGTAATTCTTCTTGAACAAAATTATTTCTAATCAACGTGAACATGCTTGTAAAATAAAATTCATTACGGTTCATCATCACGGATAACCCAACAGGCTCTTGTAAGAGTTTGCCCTGATGATGAAGATGTGGTTAAACCCGTCTTAAGTTTACGTCCCCTCTACACCTAATATCATATTGGGACGGAACCACGGTTTTCTAACCACAGCCAGTCACAAGTCATGGATCAAACAAGTGACCCGGCGTTTATTAATTACATTCTACAAAAGGGGTCTAAAAGCCTAAATGAATCTAGAATGAGCGGGTGTCCAAACTTTACGTCTCACCAACATCTAGGGTCAGCATGAGACAGGACCTCACTTAGAAAGACTCATTCTACTACTGGAGAAGCCTGGGATCGATCCTGCGACGTCTAGCTGGCAAAGCTAGTAGCCTAATCACTACAGGCCACAACAGTGAATTCAGAATAGGCTTCAGAAAGTTGGGGTATACTAGAAGTAAACCCCTCCAAAACCTACAAGCATGTTCATACAAAAATAATACTAAACATAGATTAAACATACCTTTCAATATACTTTCTATTTCCCCCGTCACAATGTTGTGTTTACTCTTTACAACTTGACCTGCTGCTAAGGCGTCCGCTTTTTTCAGGGTTTATATATCTATGAATACTACCGGAAAATCATGCCCACTCGTATTACCTTGCTTTGTTCGTGGGGAAGTGGAGATACCGGCCACAAACAAAGCCAGATAGCAAAATCGAGTAGATAATGGATTTGCGTTCAAATAGTATATTTCCCATAGGAAAAATTGATGAAACGACCCTATAATCAATGACATGACTCCTGTCAAAACGAACACCCACACAACACGTGACGGGAATAAAAATCATATATGGCACAATTTGGCGGTTGGCGATTTTTAGGCAAATTCTATAGGACTCGGCCTTTTAGCGGCCCCCTGTATTGTAAAAACAGCTCTCTATAAACCACTCATGCATACATCGTATGATATGTGCATGACTTGTTCATGGAGCCGCATAGTTTGCGTACCATATTTCACCTAAAATATTTCACTCACACCGCCCTACCATATATCTACTAAAATAATTTAGATGTGCATAAGCACCAGAGAGGTTTCCTATTCCATCTCGTAACAAATCCAATTTATACAATAGCCTCCTGTGAGGTACCTTGTCAAAGGCCTTAGCGAAGTCCATGATAATCAAGTCAGTCTGTTTGTGGCCACGGTTTGTGGCCCCATCCAGATTGCTCACAATGTCATGGTAAAACTGAACTAATTGAGTTTCGCAAGACCTTTGACTTCGGAAACCATGTTGACAGTCAGCAAGAATGCTCTCAAAGGCTAGGTGCTTGTTGATGTTACTAACTATTATATGCTCCAGGGTTTTGCAACAGATGCATGTTAGCGACACTGGTCTATAATTTGCTGCATCGTATTTTTCTCCTTTTTTATAGACCGGGGTAACATTAACTTGTCGCCAGTCATCTGGTACAGTGCCCTGGGCGAGTGATTCATTGAAGATAAAGGCCAGCACAGGTGAAATTTCAGCACCACATTCTTTAAGCACCCTGGCATTCAGGTCATCCGGCCCAGATCCCTTATGTATTTTGAGCTTACCTAACAGTTTGGCGACCCCGTTTGGGTCAACTGTTATGTCCCCCATTGAGGGGAACTGACTATTACCTTTAGTTGGTAGCTCACCACCAGTTTCACGCGTAAATGCAGATTGAAACTGTTTGTTACATATGTTGGCCTTATCGCGCGAATCTGTTTTGAGAATACCGTTATCTCTTAACGAAGTGATCCCAAAAGCTTCCTTTATTCAGGGACTTTACGAATGACCAAAACTTTTTTACTTTACCATTCTTCTGGGGACTGTCGGGATCTGTATTATCATCCTCAAAGGTGAAGATGCTGGAAACATGCTTTGCACTGATGAGTTAGGAGGCCTTCATGCAGACTGAACAAATTATTTGTCTAAATCGCGACGGAAGTAAGGGCGAGGATTGTGGCCACGTAAAATCGATTTAAGCCCCCCAGTGGAGGTCTTCCACTGACCGTTCCAAGGCGGCTCTTCTGTGGCGATTTATTTATGTTGTTGTTTGTTACTTACTGTGTGTATCACTTGTGTCTTTTAATTTTGGATGGCCATATGGCCATTTTGTGGGAAAGTAACTGTCCTTATGGCCTTCCTTTGTTTAGGTTTCCATTATGGTCTGGTCGCTTAATGTTTGTATTTCTTTCCCTTTGGTGTCTTTTATGGGTGGAGTAAGTTAATTGTATCAATTCCTGATCTTTGTTTTACTTCTACTTCTTATATTTGACCATCGCCTCATCGACGTAAATGAAATGTTAACCGAAAAAGCTAACGATTTCAAGAAATATATGGAGAACAGGCTTCCATTATGGTCTGGTCGCTTAATGTTTGTATTTCTTTCCCTTTGGTGTCTTTTATGGGTGGAGTGGGTTGATTGTATCAATTCCTGATCTTTGTTTACTTCTACTTTACACCGATGATCAGAAATCACGTGAACTTACCAACAAGATTGAAACTGATGGACAAATCTTGGAGCAATAACAACGCAGAGTCTATGAACAACATTCTCAAGATAGGAACAAACCATAAATTTGAAGACATGCCAGACCTCATTGATATAATTCGCCGGTTAGTGAAGTCCATGTACAAAGATGTCGAAAAAGCCTTTGTTAGTTTAGGCAACTACAAACTAAAACCCTCGTTTGACCATTACAAGATTTCCGTTGATGCCTGGTGTAATAAGGGAGAACCCGAGAGGAAAAAGATCTTGCAGAGATTCTACCGTGACAAGGGAAAGAAAAATAAGTCTGTAACTTCAACAAATGGTCAGTTAACGGTTCCTCAAACACCTGGCGGGGGAAAAAACCACATCAAAAAAAAAAAAAATAAAAAAAAATAAAAAAAAGAGAATGGCTGCAGAAAGAGCTACACCTCGAAGGTAATTGAAAATAAGCGGGGTTTATTCTTATTTTACCGAGCTACTATACTGTGCATTAAAATACGGTGAGAAGCTAAGGGGTGATTTCAGGATCAGTTTCGTTTTAATTCAACACTTGGAATGTCATGGATGTGTTTTTGTTTATTTCATCAAGAAAACACATTCAACCCCACTTTATACAGTAAAACTGGGGTTTACAGGGGTATACATTAATTTTCTTGTTTCTGCTCAAAAACGCAAATTGCGGGTGCTCAATAGAACCGCCTCACCGATGCGGTTCTAACGAGTTCCCACAATCCTCAAAAATAAACATTCCGGGTGCTCGTTAGAACAGCCTCATCGAGGCGGTTCTAACGAGTTCCCACAATTCATGTTTTGAGCAGAAATATGAAAAATATCAGATTTGTTATATGTTTTTATGTTAAAACTTTCAATATATTTGAATAGGCTTGTTTTCGTAATGTGAACTTGTTTTTATGACCCTTTCAGTCTATTTGTTTGTTTAGAAAATAGTTTATGGACAATAGTTAAAAATAAAAACAGATGGCATATAAGCTCCGATTAAGCACCTTTAACTTGGTTAAAATCCTTACCTTGATAAAATCTTCTACATAATTGTTTTTGTTTGTTTGTTTGTTTGTTTGTGTAAAGAAAATATTAATGAATACATGGATTTCTTTACTTTTTGTTTCACATACAAGCCAAATAGAGAGGTCATTGGTCTGAAACGCACACCATGTCTATAGTGACAAATAATGAATTAAAATACCTGTGCGAAACACAGACAAGAGGTGTTGGTTGTAGTCTGATAAAAAAAGACCTTCGACTAATAAGTTCAAACTATTTTAGAAGCCTCCGTGGTATAGTGGTTACGCTACTCGCCTTGTAAACCAGGGGTCGTAGGATCGATCCTGGGCTTCTCCAGACTTTCGGATGAGTCTTTAAACCGAGGTCCCGTCTCCGTATGACCTTAGCTGTTGGTGGGACGTAAAACTCAAACACTCAGTCAGTTCAAACTATTCAAAAATTAAATATATGTACATGCATTTTAAAACTCTCCGATCTGTTAGCAGTCATGTGGAGCGCATTGGTGCAGTGGTAGCGCATCGGATTTGTGATCAAGAGGTTGCGGGTTCGAGCCTCACGCTGGCCAAAGTGTTGTGCCCTTGAGCAAGGCACTTCATCCACATTGCTTTAAAACAAGTACAGGTAACCACTCAGGAAATCCTGCTCGTAATGCTCAGATGTGAGCGAGTAGCAGTAATAGGAGGAAAAAAAAGAGAAAATCATGTTGAAACAGTCTACAGACGTTACAAAACGTCATATTCATATAATGAGCTGCGGCATGTGATTTCCAGCAATGTGGCATTGGCGACTGTCAAAGGCTCAGAAACTATGCAATCCATAAAGCCAAATTTGGAGTCCCAGATTACAGTAAGTAGATAAGGAGGCTGGTCTGACTCATGCCGGCCTCGGTAGCTCGGTCGGATGCGCGTCTGACTGATGATCAGGAGGACGCGGGTTCGGTACATGCTGGGGTCGCCATGGATTTCACTGTGGGACCTAAATCGATTTTACACGGCTGCGATCCTTCTCCTTACTTCCGAAAACTGTCCCTAAACAAGACTATTATATGTAAAAAGAAACACCTTTAGCACATACTGTTAACCGTTAACAGTCCATGTGCTAACGCTGTTCACGTTTTACATATTTTACATATATATTATATATATCGAGCCGCCACTCCCCAACCCCCGCTAACCTCGTAAGAAAAAAATACAAAAGTAAAAACTACTTGGCCTTTCATTCTTTTCTTCCAATTTCGCCTTAACCCCAGGAGGGGACACAGACGGTGTATATTACAGATACTCCAGTTTTCCATCACGTGAACAAGTCCGTGAAATTAACACCCGCCAGAACCCCTCTTTACACATAGAGAAATTGAGTATTACGGGGGTAAACATTATTTTCTTAGTTCTGTTCCAAGACATAGGTTGTGGGCACTCGTTAGAACCGCCTCAATTGGGCAGTCCTAACGAGCACACTCAACCTATGTTTGCAGTAAAAATAAGAAAATATTACGGATTTTCATCAGAAAAGTAGCCATTTTGAAGATGTGAAAAAGTGCACTGTGTCGCAAGGGTGTGTTATCATAATGGTAGGATGAAAGCCTACACAGTAATCATGTAATTGCGGTAAGGTTCTTTAACCAGCACAGGAGACTGCTCTCTCTGCCCGTGGGGAGGGGCGGGCTTTAGTTAAAGTCATGATCCGAAGGATGGCGCGCACTTCATAAAATTCATCCCTGAAAATGATGCCAATGGAGCATGTTCGGACACAGAAATTATCACGGCCGCCGGGGATCGACCCGTGGTGGGGGGGGGGGGGGGTGCTCCGGCATGAGAGGCAAGTGCAATAACCACTGAGGTATCGACATCACGCTCCTCTACAATGAAATGCAATTCCATGCTTCTTTACATCCCTTTGCGCCATTTTACGTCTCTTTACGCCACTTTACGCCACTTTACGCCCCTTTAAGCCACTTTGCGCTACTTTACTTTCCTTTACGCCATTTTACGCTACTTTACTGTATTTAGGCAGACCCGAGTTACGTGACCTTGAGAGACAAAAAAATTTGCCCATAGACTTAACGTAGGGAAAATGTTGTGACAGAAATAGCGACTTGAATTTTTAGCTCTCCTGAGCCAAATGCTCCAGTGAGCTGATAGTATACCAAGGCTCCGGAGTCCGTCGTCTGTCGTCCGTCCATCCGTCGTCCACACTTTCAATGAAGCATATCTCAGAAGGCAGTCGACCAATCTTGTTTAAATTTTATGTGTAGCACCATTGGGCAAGGGGAAAGGCTGCATTAGGTTTTGGAGCTAGTCTTCATTTGTTCCTTCATTCTTCTTTCTCTCCATATAGAGTTAATAGACCAATGTTAAATTTTTAATCAATTTCTCAGGAACTATAAAAGCTAGAAGCATCAAATTTGGTATTCAATCGAATAATGATGACTTATTTTGTGTAAGAGACATTGGGCTTTCTCAGCTTATTTGTTCATCTGTTCTTTCATTCTTCTTTCTCTCCATTTTGACCAATGTTAAATTTTCGTCAAAGATTTCTCAGGAACTATAGAAGCTAGAAGTCTCAAACTTGGAATGCAATGCAATAATGATGACTTATATCCTGTAAGGGTCAATGGGCTGGATTCTATTAGCAGATTTAGTAGTCAAGTCTGTGAATTGTTAAAACTTAAGTTCCTCAGGTGAGCGGTTTAGGCTCATTGAGCCTCTTGTTGTGCCATTATAATGAATTTGCTGTCTTAAAAGAATCCTAGTTAGGGGTATGACGGGCTATAATAGGTTTTCCCCATCATTAATCCAAGAAACAAATGTTATAGACATTTGTCAGAATCACCTCACTTACTCCAAGAAATAAATGTTGTAGATATTTGTTAGAATTGCCTCACCGCCTCGGTGAGGCAATTCTAACAAATACATGTATCTACAACATTTGTTTCTTGGAGTATTAAGTTACAATAATCTTTCATGACTATGGATTCGATTTGGGCATTTCCAACTCGAGAGAAGCCCATGTCACTCGGAATCAACGCTAAGCCTTAAGCTAAGAATTCATTCCATTGAAATTGTCGTTATAACAAGTTTTGCCATTATAACGAATATCGGTATAAATAGGGTTGACTGAATGATTGAGTGAGTGTTTGAGTTTTACGTCCCACCAACAGCTAAGGTCATATGGAGACGGAACCTCGGTTTAAAGACTCATCCAAAAGTCTGGAGAAGCCCGGGATCGATCCTGCTATCCCTGGTTAACAAGGCGAGTAGTGTAACTACTACACCATGGAGGCTTCTACTGTATGATTGAATGCACTATACACATGGGTGTGTTATCATAATGATGTGTTGGGTTTATTTTGCAGTTTTTCCTCAACTCCCGTGTGACAAAATGGACTTGTTCATGGTTGTGGATGTTACCGATTCTATCGACCAAGCTGGCTTCCAAAAAATGAAGAATTTGTTGAAAGATTTAGTCAACAGGTCAGTATCTAAAGGTACCTGTCACAACTTATAGCAGATGACATTTACAAATATTTTTGTCACATCTATGATGATAGCGGATGACATGTACAAACACTTTTTGTCGTAGCTTCAATAGCAGATGAGATTTACATTTTTTCTCTTACTTTCTCAGAAAATAGAGCTTGACATTTCATGTGAATTAAATTCTACTGTTTTAGAGCAGAAATTGCATAAATAAAGTATGCCTCCCTCCCCCCACTTCTCATTATTGGGGCTTGGAGAAATAGATTGGACTGCATGGTGCCATGCAGAGCTGAAACTGACTGCATGAGTACTGGTAAATCGCTTAGAGAGTCTAAAATGGTTCAGGTTGGACAATCCCTGCATATACCCTATTGATTTCATTGGGCAGCAGGGCTTGAGATGTCATTTCATCTCAGTGTCGGGTAAAAGCCCCACAAAATTGGAAACAACATCTCCAAAATGATCTACATAGTGTTGACTGGGATGTTAAAAACAAATAAAGTATCGTTATACCCTTGTAAACCCAAATTTTGCAAGCAGTATTATGGGGAATGGGAACAACTGGCAGATTTTGCCGCCATTTTTCAAAGGGAGACAACTTTTTGGACTTCCTGTTCGCTTTTCTATAATAAGCCCTGTCCCATTGAAGAAGGTTTCTACTCTTAAAGGAAAGAATTTGCTCCTTAGGAGCAAATTCTTTCCTTTAAGAGTTGACCCCTACTGACATGGGAGACAAAAATACTTTTGCATGAGTTGCCTCCCCTGAAGATGTTCCCATTCCCCTTAAATACACTGACTTGATAACTTGATGAAACATGCTAAAATTAGACAATTTTGTAATGAAAAAGTTGTTTAATCCTTATTCTTAAGATGCTGAGAAAAAAAATGCATCTGAAAATGTCATCTGCTTATGCCGTCTGCTGAATCTTCTTGCAAACATTTTAGAAATATTTTTTCATACTGGCAAACAGTGTGGACCCAGATCAGACTGCTCCTTATCTGGGTCCACACTATTTGCAACAATGACTTTTAAAAATAACTGACAGACAATAAAGCAGACGACAATTGTCGTGATTGGCATTTTATGGGTTAAGAGACTTTATTAATTATCTAAAATTGGGCTAAAGTATTAAGAAATAGAAGTGATGTGTGTCCTAACCCTAATTGTAATTTTCGAATTCCCAGAATATGCCCAGTGATCGCAAAGGACCAAATATAAAACTTGGTTTTGGATATAACACAGTTTTAAAATTAGAGTCCAAAAAATGCCTTGATTAGATAGAAAAATGACCATAAATGATCATTTTTCCATATAATCTTGACATTTTCTTCAGATATGATGATTGTTTAGCTAACATAGTTTCTGCTCTGGACACGAATAGCGTGTTGTATTGAGATTGTAGTGCATTTATTTTACTTTATAAAAAGCTCAGAATCTTCAACAACGCTCTGGAAGGTGCAAATGCATCGCGAAAACATGCCCATATAAGTTTGACCCCCTTAAACCCCTTTTTTATATAGTAAAACTGGAGTTTGCAGGGGTATACATTATTTTTTATTTCTGCTCAAAAGCATAGATTATTGGTAGTTGTTAGAACCACCTTGCTGAGGCGGTTCTAACGAGTATCCTCAATCTATGTTTAGAGTAGATATGAAAAATATGGGAACTTTTTATCGGAAAATTTTCATTTTGGGTGGTAAATTTTCAAATATATTTGAATAGACGTGTTTACATAATGTTGGCATATTTTGGTCCTTCATGGTGAAAGATGCCAATGTACCTGGAGAAAATCATCAAGCCTTGGCAGCTGACCACTACCCTGCCAGATGCAGATGCTGGGAATTGAACCCAAGGCCCAGTAGTGACAACTGAGGGACATACATACTCCTGTGCCCAAATGACTTCATTAATATATGAGCCAGCGCACAACAAAACCTGCAATAAGACATGTGTGCCCATCGAAAACTCAGATCAGCCTGCACATCCATATAGTTTAACCAGAGACATCTCTTGTAGCATGAAGTAGCATTGGGCCCTTAGCTGTCCTTAGAACGCACAATGAAGACTCTGATCAGACTGCACGGATGTGCAGGCTGATCTGAGTCTTCACTGGGGGCACATGTCTTATTGTAGGTTTTGTAGTGCGCTGGCTCATATCACTTTGTATGCATGTGATTCGAAGATTAATGAAATGAGTACACCACAACCTCTTTATAACACTATTAATGGGATCCAAAGCAAAAAACATGTTAGTTAAACAACAGTGTTATATCCAAACAAAAATTTGTAGATAAAAATTTGTAGATTATATAGAAAAATTGTCATTTTTGTCGCACCTGCTTTAGCAGGAAGACATAGGCGTGCAAGTTTCCGTCCGTCCGTCCGTCCGTCCGTTCGTCCGTCCGTTCGTCCGTCCGTCCGTTCGTCCGTCCGTCCGTCCGTCCGTCAACATTTTACACTGGATGTCTTGTCATCGCAACTCCTCCTACACTTTTAGACTGATCATTTGGAAACTTTGCATGTGCTTTCGCCATGGTATGAGGATGCGCATGTGGTTTGGACTTAATCTTCGAATCAATTTTTGTCACTTTTTCCATATTGTGAACTTAGTCATTTTTAGGTATGCGATACGTACCTCTTGTCATCGCAACTCCTCTTGCAGTTTTATACCGATCATTTTGAAACTTTGCATGTGCTTTCACCATGCTATGAGGATGTGCATGTGGTTTCGACATAATTTTCAGAATATTTTTTTCCGCTTTTTGCACATTATGAACTTAGCCATTTTTAAGCTTCATTTGATATACGATAGGTACCTCTTGTCATCGCAACTCCTCCTACAGTTTCATACCGATTATTTTGAAACTTTGTGTCTGATTTTGCCATGCTATGAGGATGTGCATGTGGTTTGGACTTTATCTTCGGATAAATTTTTGTCACTTTTTCCACATTGTGAACTTAGTCATTTTTAACCTTCCATTGATATATGATAGGTACCTCTTGTCATCGCAACTCCTCTTGCAGTTTTATACCGATCATTTTGAAACTTTGCGTGTGCTTTCGCTATGGTATGAGGATGCGCATGTGGTTTGGACTTTATCGTCGGATCATTTTTTTTCACTTTTCCACATTGTGAACTTAGTCATTTTTAACCTTCAATTGATATATGATAGGTACCTCTTGTCATCGCAACTCCTCTTGCAGTTTTATACCGATCATTTTGAAACTTTGCGTGTGCTTTCGCCATGGTATGAGGTTGTGCATGTGATTTCGACATAATTCTCAGAATATTTTTTTTTCACTTTTGCACATTGTGAACTTAGCCAACTTTAAGCTTTAGTTGATATACAATAGGTACCTCTTGTCATCGCAACTTCTCTTACAGTTTTATATTGATCATTTTAAAACTTTGTGTGTGTTTTTACCTATGGTATGAGGATGTGCATGTGGTTTTCACTTTATCTTGGGATCAATTTTTATCACTTTTTCCACATTGTGAACTTAGTCAGTTTTTTACCTCACATATATAGGCTATGGATTCTTCTCGAAGCCCTATATTCATTTCTTCTGCCTTAAATAAACTTTCATTTTTTTGTGTGGGGCAGGTGGGGAGCAGGTGCGACATCAACTTCACCGAAGTTGAATTTCTGGTTCTATATAATCTATACATTTTTGGGATCCATCTTAAAACCGTGTTCTATCCAAAACCGTGTAATAACAAACTGTGTTATATTAAGGTTGTGGTGTATGTTAAATCCAGTAACTCACATGTGAGATGACAAGTTCTGCAACGGAAGGTCAGGTGGTTTTTGTCGCAACTGCTTTAGCAGGAAGACATAGGCGTGCAAGTTTCCATCCGTCCGTCCATCCGTCAACATTTTACACTGGATGTCTTGTCATCGCAACTCCTCCTACACTTTTAGACCGATCATTTGGAAACTTTGCATGTGCTTTGGCCATGGTATGAGGATGCGCATGTGGTTTGGACTTAATCTTCGAATCAATTTTTGTCACTTTTTCCATATTGTGAACTTAGTCATTTTTAGGTATGCGATATGTACCTCTTGTCATCTCAACTCCTCTTGCAGTTTTATACCGATCATTTTGAAACTTTGCATGTGCTTTCGCCATGGTATGAGGATGTGCATGTGGTTTCGACATAATTTTCAGAAATTTTTTTCCGCTTTTTGCACATTATGAACTTAGCCATTTTTAAGCTTCATTTGATATACGATAGGTACCTCTTGTCATCGCAACTCCTCCTACAGTTTCATACCGATTATTTTGAAACTTTGTGTGTGATTTTGCCATGCTATGAGGATGCGCATGTGGTTTGGACTTTATCTTCGGATAAATTTTTGTCACTTTTTCCACATTGTGAACTTAGTCATTTTTAACCTTCGATTGATATATGATAGGTACCTCTTGTCATCGCAACTCCTCTTGCAGTTTTATACCGATCATTTTGAAACTTTGCGTGTGCTTTCGCTATGGTATGAGGATGCGCATGTGGTTTGGACTTTATCCTCGGATCATTTTTTTTTCACTTTTTCCACATTGTGAACTTAGTCATTTTTAACCTTCAATTGATATATGATAGGTACCTCTTGTCATCGCAACTCCTCTTGCAGTTCTATACCGATCATTTTGAAACTTTGCGTGTGCTTTCGCAATGGTATGAGGTTGTGCATGTGATTTCGACATAATTCTCAGAATATTTTTTTTTCACTTTTGCACATTGTGAACTTAGCCAATTTTAAGCTTTAGTTGATATACAATAGGTACCTCTTGTCATCACAACTTCTCTTACAGTTTTATATTGATCATTTTAAAACTTTGTGTGTGTTTTTACCTATGGTATGAGGATGTGCATGTGGTTTTGACTTTATCTTGGGATCAATTTTTATCACTTTTTCCGCATTGTGAACTTAGTCAGTTTTTTACCTCACATATATAGGCTATGGATTCTTCTCAAAGCCCTATATTCATTTCTTCTGCCTTAAATAAACTTTTATTTTTTTGTGTGGGGCAGGTGGGGAGCAGGTGCGACATCAACTTCACCGAAGTTGAATTTCTGGTTCTAAGGTACTATGGTTTTCGCCGTATTCTGATTAGCAATCAGTTCAGCATAAATGAAATAATCTTGAAATGGGGCATAAAAATATGATAAATAGCAACATAAAAAAGTACAATAATAAAAGAAAGGTCTTAAAACTATAGTGAATGAGTTTATGTTACCGTATTGATCCAGTATTGTGTCAGACAGGCCTTAGCAAACAGTCCAGACCCAGATCAGACTGCTCCTTCACCTGAAGGAGCAGTCTGATCAGGGTCTATACTGTTTGTCATTCTGTCTGCTGTTTTTGGACTCCTTGCTGAATCAGGAAACAAATTCGTTAAAATTTTAGGAGAATTGCAGCATATCCACAAGGTGTTCAAATTTTTAGGATTTTTACGGTAATCTGTTTCTGTTTCAGTTTGGTGATCGGTCCTGATGGAGTTCGGGTGTCAGTGATACCATCAGAAGGTTTTCCAGTCACACTTTTTAATGATGCCGTCATGACACAAGAGGCTGTTACAGCTGCTATTGACTCGCTAATTATGTTAGCCGGCTCTCCAAGAAATATGGGAGACCCAATGGCAGCAGCTGTTTCATCACCGGGAAATGAACGTAGAGATGGAGTACCAAACATTATGCTAGTGGCTTTGTCTGGTGAATCACAGGACCAGTTCCAAGTAAAGCTAGTGTCGGCTTTTACCCTATACTCTGGGATAGATACTATTGCTTTGGGTATAGGTTCAGAGTACAGTGAGACAGAACTGACGTTAATTGCTAAAGATAGTGACAATGTGTATGCAGAATCGAACTTTACAGGGCAGACGGCTGTGTGTAATGGTAGGTAGTGTTGTGTACTTGGCTCAGTTTTTTCTAGCAAGTACAATATCTACTACTCTGATATTCATTATGAAAACACGCCGAAACAAATACATTGTTAACTTTACCGCCAAAAAAACCCGGACATTTTAAGGTGAAAAATTGTGATAATTTTGTTGCAGCTGCTTTAGCAGGAAGACATAGGCGTGTAAGTTTCCATCCATCGATCCGGTTGTCCAACCGTCTTTCTGTCAACAAATACAAATACATTGTAAACTTTACCGCCCAAAAAACCCCAAAAATTTTAAGGTGAAAAATTGTGATATTTTTGTCGCACCTGCTCAGAAGAAGACATAGGCGTGCAATTTTTCGTCCGTACATTTGTGTGTGAGATACATAATAGGGTTTATGTTCTGTACAATCTTACTTAATGAGATTTATTCCATTAAAAATCAACTTATTGGGTTAAAATTTGAGTGATTGTGGGGTTAGTGGCTGTATAATGCTACATTATGGGGTTAAAGTCTCCATAGACTTAGCTTTGTGAACCCCACAACATACCTCTGGTAAGAATTCCAGTTGTCCAACCGTCTTTCTATCAACATTTTACACTGGGTGTCTTGTCATCGTAACTTCTACAGTTTTATACCAATCATTTTGAAGCTTTGCATTTGTTTTCCCCATGGTATGAGGATGTGCATATGGTTTGGACATAATTCTTCGATCAGTTTTTGTCACTTTTTCCACCTTGTGAACTTTTTAGCTCACCAGAGCCGAAGGCTCCGGGGGAGCTTATAGGATAGGCAGTTGTCCGTCGTCGTCGTCGTCGTCGTCGTCTGTCCTATGACGTCAACATTTTCAAAGGACATCTCCTCTGAAGCCACTGGGCCGATTCGGCTCAAATTTTATCTGTAGCATCCTTAGGATGGGGGATTGAAAGTTTGTGTTTTTAGCTCACCGTCACGTAGTGACGAGGTGAGCTTTTGGGATCACTTTTTGTCCGTCGTCCGTCGTGCGTGTATGCGTCCGTGCGTGCGTGCGTCCGTGCATCTGTAAACAATTTCTTTAAACGACATCTCCTCCTAAACCACTGATCAGATTTTGACCAAACTTCACAGGAATGATCCTTAGGTGGTCCCCTTTCAAAGTTGTTCAAATGGTTCCGGTCCATTGCACATCTAGGTCACAGGAGCCGAAAATAGATTTTTTTTTCACCAAAAACTTAAAAAATCTTCTTCTCTGAAACCACAAGGCCCAGGTCTTTGATATTTGGTATTAAGCTTCATCTAGTGGACCCCTACCAAGATTATCCAAATTATAGTGTTGGGGCCAAAAATGCCCCCGCCCCAGGGCCCTTTGGTTTTACATAGGCTTATATAGGGAAAATCTTTAAAAATCTTCTTCTCTGAAACAACAAGGCCCAGGACTTTGATATTTGGTATGAAGCTTCATCTAGTGGACCCCTACCAAGATTGTTCAAATTATAGTGCTGGGACAAAAAATGCCCCCGCCACGGGGCCCTTTGGTTTTACATTGGCTTATATAGGGAAAATCTTTAAAAATCTTCTTCTCTGAAACCACAAGGCCCAGGTCTTTGCTATTTGGTATGAAGCTTCATCTAGTGGACCCCTACCAAGATTGTTCAAATTATAGTGCTGGGGCCAAAAATGCCCCCGCCCCGGGGCCCTTTATTTTTTCATAGGCTTATATAGTGAAAATCTTTAAAAATCTTCTTCTCTGAAACCACAATGCCCAGGACTTTGATATTTGGTATGAAGCTTCATCTAGTGGACCCCTACCAAGATTGTTCAAATTATAGTGCTGGGACAAAAAATGCCCCCGCCACGGGGCCCTTTGGTTTTACATTGGCTTATATAGGGAAAATCTTTAAAAATCTTCTTCTCTGAAACCACAAGGCCCAGGTCTTTGCTATTTGGTATGAAGCTTCATCTAGTGGACCCCTACCAAGATTGTTCAAATTATAGTGCTGGGGCCAAAAATGCCCCCGCCCCGGGGCCCTTTATTTTTTCATAGGCTTATATAGTGAAAATCTTTAAAAATCTTCTTCTCTGAAACCACAATGCCCAGGACTTTGATATTTGGTATGAAGCTTCATCTAGTGGACCCCTACCAAGATTGTTCAAATTATAGTGCTGGGGCAAAAAATGCCCCCGTCCAGGGGCCCTTTGGTTTTACATAGGCTTATATTGGGAAAATTTTTAAAAATCTTCTTCTCTGAAACAACAAGGCCCAGGACTTTGATATTTAGAATGAAGCTTCATATAATAGACCTCTACCAAGATTATTTCAATAATAGTCCATGGGCCAAAAATGCCCCCGCCCCGGGGCCCTTTGGTTTAACATAGACTTATATAGGGAAAATCTTTAAAAATGTTCTTCTCTGAAACCGCAATGGCCTAGGTCTTTTATATATTTGGTATGAAGCTTCATCTAAAGGACCCCTAACAAGATTATTCAAATTATAGTGCTGAGGCGAAAAATGTCCCCGCCCCGGGGCCCTTTGGTTTTACATAGGCTTATATAGGGAAGATCTTTAAAAATCTTCTTCTCTGAAACCGCAAGGTCCAGGACTTTGATATTTGGCGTGAAGCTTCATCTAGTGGACCCCTACCAAGATTGTACAAATTATAGTGCTTGGACAAAAAATAGATTTTTTTTCACCAAAAACTTTAAAAATCTTCTTCTCTGAAACCACAAGACCCAGGTCTTTGATATTTGGTATGAAGCTTCATCCAGTGGACCCCTACCAAGATTGTTCAAATTATAGTGCTGGGGCTTATATAGAGAAAATCTTTAAAAATCTTCTTCTCTGAAACTGCAAGGCCCAGGTCTTTGATATTTGGTATGAAGCTTCATCTAGTGGACCCCAACCAAGAATGTTCAAATTATAGTGCTGGGGCCAAAAATGCCCCCAACCCGGGGCCCTTTGGTTTTACATAGACTTATATAGGGAAAATCTTTAAAAATCTTTTTCTATGAAACCATAAGGCCTAGGTCTTTGATATTTGGTGTGAAATTTCATCTAGTGGACCTCTATAAAGATTGTTCAAATTATAGCCCTGGGGCCAAAAAATGACCCCGCCCCGAGACCCTTTGGTTTTACATGGGCTTATATAGGGAAATCTTTAAAAATCTTCTTCTCTGAAACTGCATGGCCATGTCTTTGATATTTGGTATGGAGCTTCGTCTAGTGGACCTCTACCAAGATTGAACAAATTATAGCCCTCGGGCCACAAATGCCCCCGCCGGTGGCCCTTTGGTTTTACATAGACTTATATAGAGATAATCTTTGAAAATTTTCTTCTCTGAAACAGCAAGGCCCAGGTCTTTGATAGTTGGTGTGAAGCTTCATCTAGTTGACCTTTATCTAGATTGTTTAAATTATAGCCCTGAGACCAAAAATGGGACCATTGCCAAGATTGTTCAAATTATTGCCTTTATTGATATTTGGTATGAAGCTTCACCTTTTTAGACCCCCCCTCAACATTATGCACATTATAACCCTAGGGTCAATAATGGCCCTCCCCGGGGCCCACTTGTTACTGTATGGATCAGGTGAGCGATCCAGGGCCATCATGGCCCTCTTGTTAGCTCACCTGTCACGTAGTGACGAGGTGAGCTTTTGGGATCACTTTTTATCCGTCGTGCGTGCGTGCGTAAACAATTTCTTCAAATGACATCTCCTCCTAAACCACTGATCGGATTTTGACCAAACTTCACAGGAATGATCCTTAGGTGGTCCCTTTTCAAAGTTGTTCAAATGGTTCCGGTCCGTTGCACATATAGGTCACAGGAGCCAAAAATAGATTTTTTTCACCGATAACTTAAAAAATCTTCTTCTCTGAAACCGCAAGGCCCAGGACTTTGATATTTGGTATGAAGCTTCATCTAGTGGACCCCTACAAAGATTGTTCAAATTATAGTGCTGGGGCCAAAAATGCCCCCGCACCGGGGCCCTTTGGTTTTACATGGGCTTATATAAGGAGAATCTTTAAAAAATCTTCTTCTCTGAAACCACAAGGCCCAGGTCTTTGATATTTGGTATGAAGCTTCATCTAGTGGACCCCTACCAAGATTGTTCAAATTATAGTGCTGGGGCCAAAAATGCCCCCGCCCGGGGGCCCTTTGGTTTTATATGGGCTTAAATAGGGAAAATCTTTAAAAATCTTCTTCTCCGCAACCGCAAGGCACAGGTCTTTGATATTTAGTATGAAGCTTCATCTATTGGACTCCTACCAAGATTGTTCAAATAATAGTGCTGGGGCCAAAAATGCCCCCGCCCTGGGGCCCTTTTGTTTCACATGGGCTTATATAGAGAAAATCTTTAAAAATCTTCTTCTCTGAAACTGCAAGGCCCAGGTATTTGCTATTTTGTATGAAGCTTCATCTAGTGGACCCCTACCAAGATTGTTCAAATCATACTAGTGCTGGGGCCAAAAATGCCCCCAACCCGGGGCCCTTTGGTTTTACATAGGCTTATATAGGGAAAATCTTTAAAAATCTTCTTCTCTGAAACTACAAGGCCCAGGTCTTTAATATTTGGTTATAAGCTTCATCTTGTGGACCTCTACCGAGATTGTTCAAATTATAGCCCTGGGGCCAAAAATGCCCCCGCTCCAGGGCCCTTTGGTTTTATAAAGACTTATATGGGGAAAATCTTGAAAAATCTTCTTCTCTGAAACCTTAAGGCTTAGGTCTTTGATATTTGTTATGAAGCTTCAGCTGGTGAACCTCGACCAAGTTTGTTCAAATTATAGCCCTGAGACCGAAAATGCCCCCGCCATGTGGCCCTTTGGTTTTACATAGACTTATATAAGGAAAATCTTTAAAAATCTTCTCTGAAACCACAAGGCTTAGGTCTTTGATATTTGTTATGAAACTTCAGCTAGTGGACCTCTACCAAGATTGTTCAAATTATAGCCCTGGGGCCAAAAATGACCAGGCCCCAGGGCCCTTTGGTTTTACATAGACTAATATAGCAAAATTCTTGAAATATCTTCTTCTCTGAAACCACAAGGCTTAGGTCTTTGATATCTATTATGAAGCTTTAGCTAGTGGACCTTTACCAAGATTGTTAAAATTATAGCCCTGAGACCAAAAATACCCCTGCCATATGGCCCTTTGGTTTTACATAGACTTATATAGGGAAAATCTTTAAAAATCTTCTTCTCTGAAACCACAAGGCCCAGGTCTTTACTATTTGGTATGAAGCTTCATCTAGTGGACCCCTACCAAGATTGTTCAAATTATAGTGCTGGGGCTAAAAAAGCCCCCGCCCCGGGGCCCATTGGTTTTAAATAGGCATATATAGGTAAAATCTTTAAAATCTTCTTCTCTGTTACCACAAGGCCTAGGTCTTTGATATTTGGTGTGAAATTTCATCTAGTGGACCTCTATCAAGATTGTTCAAATTATAGTGCTGGGGCCAAAAATGCCCCCTCCCGAGACCCTTTGGTTTTACATAGACTTATATATAGGGAAATATTTAAAAATCTTCTTCTCTGAAATTGCAAGGCCATGGTCTGTGATATTTGGTGTTACCTCCCTTCCATTATCTACCTTGGTAGATCATATGCATAGCTTCTAGGTTTATAACCACTCTCTGACAACTGCGTCAGGGAGTCGACTCTTTGGCTCAGGGGTAAGAGCAGTGGACTATCACCCGAGCGGCCCGGGTTCGAATCCCACCATAGGCGGGGATTTTTTCAGGCTATGCATCTTTTCTTTGTTACGGGATAAAACCATTTTAAGCATTTTAAAACCGACATTTCATGTGACGCAGGTAATTGTCATTTCTTATCAAATAGACTTTGCAGTTGCTTCACAGAATTGGTATTTCCCTATAGGCATATAGGGGATTGTCATTTCATGTGAACTGTCATTTCAGGTGAAATAGTACTTGTCATTTCATGTGAAATTCTCGTTGGGCTTGTCATTTAAAAAAAAAAAAAAAAAAAAAAAAAAAACTTTGTCAAATTAACCTCAATCTGTATTTCCATAAATACTTTATAAAACAAACAAAAAGCAAACATGTCGTTTGATTTGAGAAGCTTTTTGGCTCAGCCTACTCAGGAGTTGTTTAATCTGGCCAAAAGGACAGATTTGCTAGAAATTGCTTCCCATTATGGGGTCACTGCTGTCAAAACAAGCATGAAGAAGCATGAAATTAAGAATATTTTGGTGCAGTTTTTTGTTGATGAAGAACTTTTCGATCCATCTGCTTTGTCTCTCATTATGGTTTCACATACTGAATTACAAATGAGACAAATTGAAATAGGAAGGCAAATTGAATTAGAGAAGTTCAGATTAGAAATGGAAGAAAGAGAGAAGGAAAAGCAAAGAGAAATGGAAGAAAGAGAGAAGGAAAAAGAAAGAGAAATGCAGAGACAAATGCGGATGGAAAGATTAGAAATGGAAGAAAGAGAGAAGGACAAACAAAGAGAAATGGAGAGGGAAAAAAGAGAAATGGAGGAACGCTTTCAGAAAGAAAAATTAGAAAAAGAAGAGCGACTTGAAATAGAAAGAGAAAAATGGCATTTTCAATTAAAGATGAAGGAACTGGAACTCCAGGGTCAAGATAGGGTGAAACCTACCCCTGTTTTTGACTCTGGTAGTTACTTTGATGCCACAAAGCATATCAGATTAGTTCCCCCATTTCAGGAAAAAGAGGTAGATAAGTATTTTTTGCATTTCGAAAAGGTTGCAGAAAATTTAAAATGGCCAAAAGAGCATTGGACCTTACTTTTGCAAAGCGTTGTTGTCGGAAAGGCTCGAGACATTTACACTCAGCTGACTGTCGAGCAAAGCTCAGACTATGATTTGGTTAAGGAGCTTATTTTAAAGCATATGAGTTGGTCCCTGAGGCTTACAGGCAGAAATTTAGGAACTGTAAAAAAGAAATTTCCCAGACCCATGTAGAATTTGCTCGAACCAAAGAACAGCTATTTGATAGGTGGTGTTCTTCTAAAAAAGTAGGCTCTGATCATGACAAACTTAGACAACTTGTCCTTGTTGAAGAGTTCAAATGGTGCATAAATTCAGACATTAAATCTTTTCTCGATGAGAAACAGGTTGAAACTTTGGAGGAAGCTTCTCGTTTGGCAGATGATTATGCTTTGACTCATAAAGTCTCATTTGTGAACAGGCCTTATCCTCGAAAACCTTATAATCCACAGACAGGTCCAAGATTCTATCCCAGTAATCCTTCTGGTAGTTATAGCCATACATCTAGTACTATGCCCAAACTTTCTGGTGAAAATAAAAGCCAGAATCCTTCCAAACCTTCTGGTGAAAACAGAAGCCCAAATTTTCCCAAACCTTCTGGTGAAAACAAAGACCAGAATCCCTTATCTCAATCTCAAGTAGTTTGTTATTATTGTAAAAATACAGGTCATTTGATCTCTGAGTGTTTAAAATTAAAGCGAAGGAAAGAAAGAGAAAGACAAGAGGAACTTAAGCCTACAGGCTTGACTTCTATAAGGCCAAAACCACAGTCTTGTGTAAGGGAGGAAACTCTTTCTGATATCAAATTATCTGAGACTGATTCAGTTATGGAGATTTATGAACCATTCTTATCAGATGGTTTTGTGTCACTAAATGGTGACAGTTATGCCCATCCTACCCCTATTAAAATCTTACGAGATACCGGAGCTTCTCAATCTCTTATTCTAGCAGATACTCTGCCTTTTTCTGAGAAGACTTCTTTGGGCCAAAGTGTCCTTATTCAGGGTGTGGAATGTGGATTTGTTAATGTTCCGCTCCATAACGTTTATTTGTCATCAGACTTGGTATCCGGTTCAGTGGCTGTTGGTATTAGACCTTCTTTACCTTTTAAAGGTGTTCATTTGTTGCTAGGCAATGACTTAGCTGGAGATAAGGTTGTGGTAAATCCACTTTTGACTACTAATCCTTGCATAGACCAACCGCCTGATCCCATTGAGCAGGAAATTCCTGATCTTTATCCGTCCTGTGCAGTCACAAGGGCTATGGCACGTAAGGCCAAGCAAACTGATGCGAAACAGGATTTTGATTTTACTGATACCTTTTTGGGTCAGTCTTTTAATGACGAGATAACAAGGTCTTTGTCTTCAAGCCTGCCTGATAAGCAGACAGATTTTCATGAGAATAACTCATCTTTAGATCTAGGCCATGACATAATGGCTGGGTCTCAACTAGCTATAGAACAGCATAAGGATCCTGAAATTTCGCCTTTATTTGAAAGGGCCTTAGATGAGCAGGAAGTATCTCAGGTCCCAGTCTGTTATTATGTCAAAAATGACATTCTTATGAGAAAATGGCGTCCACCAGACGTCTCAGCAGAAGACGAGTGGACTGTCAACCACCAGATAGTGGTTCCACGGGTTTACCGTTCCCAAATATTAAACTTGGCACATGAAACTCCCATGTCAGGACATTTAGGTGTAAATAAAACCTATCACAAGATTCTTAATCATTTTTACTGGCATGGGTTAAAATCAGATGTTTCTCAGCATTGTAGGTCCTGCCATACATGCCAAATGGTAGGAAATCCCAATCAGACTATACCTAAGGCTCACTTGCAGCCTATACCTGCTTTTGATGAACCTTTCAGTCGAATAATTATAGACTGTGTGGGTCCCTTGCCCAGAACTAAGTCCGGCTGTGAATATCTTTTGACCATTATGTGTGCTTCCACACGTTTTCCGGAAGCCATTCCTTTAAGAAATATCAAAACTAAGACAATCGTCAAGGCCTTAGTGAAGTTTTTCACATTTGTTGGGCTTCCTAAATCTATTCAGTCAGACCAAGGCTCAAATTTTATGTCTGGAATATTTCAACAAGTAATGCATGAACTTGGCATTGTACAGTATAAGTCATCGGCCTATCATCCTGAAAGTCAAGGCGCCCTTGAAAGATTCCATCAAACATTGAAAAACATGATAAGATCATATTGTTTTGACACAGAGAAGGATTGGGATGAAGGCATCCATCTCCTTTTATTTGCTGTTAGAGAATCTGTGCAAGAATCTCTTGGCTTCAGTCCATTTGAATTAGTATTTGGCCATACTGTTCGTGGTCCTCTGAAACTACTCAAAGAGAAATTTCTCTCCAATGATGACACCTCCCTGAATTTACTTCAGTATGTGTCTGATTTCAAAACTAGACTTTCAAAAGCTTGTGAGGCTGCTCGGACCAATCTTCAGTCAGCCCAAAGGAAAATGAAACAGCTATATGACATAGGGACAAAAGAAAGGAATTTTAAACCAGGTGATAAGGTACTAGCTCTTTTGCCTATTCCAGGAAAATCGTTGCAGGCCAGGTATTATGGTCCATACACTGTAGACAAAAAGATCAGTGACGTAAATTACATAATAAACACTCCTGGGAGGCGCAAGCTAAAGCAGCTATGTCATATTAACGTGCTTAAGGAATACATAGATAGGGACAATACATCCTTAACATCAGTCAATCTAATTAGCTCTGTTCCACTTAATTCATGTGACAATGACTGTGAGGATATTAATTCAGTGAAGTCGGATCCCACATCATCAAAACTTCAGAATTCTGACATTCTACGGAATCTTGACCAGAAACTGTCACATCTAGAGCCAAATCAGCGGAATGAACTGAAACAGCTGATTTTTGAATATGAACACTTATTTCCTGACATTCCAACACGGACAGACCAAATATTTCACGATGTGGACATAAATGATTCTAAGCCTGTAAAACAACACCTATACAGGATGAATCCTATAAAACAGAAAAATCTTAAAGAAGAAATTCAGTATTTGCTGGACAATGACTGGAATGGAGTTCTCCTAGTATTCTTATACCAGAACAAGAAAGGACAAAAATGTTTATAGACTCTTAGAAGGATTAATTCTCGAACATAGACAGATGCAGAGCAAGAATCAGTCTGCAACATTTCGAAGTTTATCTTACCCCTACTACTGCACCGATTGTTGTTTTCAGTGATCACAATCCACTGACTTTCATACATAAAATGAAAAACAAAAATCAGCGGTTGCTCAGGTGGAGTCTTATGCTACAAGAGTATAATTTAGACATAAGACATATCAGAGGGAGAGATAACATTATCCCTGATGCCCTTTCAAGAGCTTGAGCGGTGTCAGGAGTTGTGTTTTTCTTTCCTACTAAAGTGGATTGTAGATACATGTAATTTTATATGCTATGCTCAATATTTTATTATTCTTAAAGCAAAAGAAAGCTTTATTACATAAATCTTTCTTTTCCTCGAAGAGGGGGAGTGTTATGCATAAGAATTTATTTTTCTGATTCCCACTTTCACCCCAGTGTTGACCTAATAGTGCTATAAATATCTTGTTAATCTTCTTATAGAAGATTCTAGAAAACTGAGTCACAGGTTAATTGTATTTTTGTAAACAACATGTTTACAAGGAAAAGTACTTCAGAACCTTCCAGAAAGTTCAGGTTTGCATTATTTTTAGAAAATTACCTCATCTTATTCCACAGCCCTCTGGAATGTTCTAGAGAAATCTTAGGGTCTATAAAAGTGCTTGATTTTTCTCATTGAGTCAGACTTTGGAGTTTGATGTTTGGGCATTTAAGAAAAGTTATTTCTAAATTCTGTGTTGGATTGTTAAAGGATATTACTTTTCAATTTGGACTGTGAATTCTGTGGGATCAAGGAAAATAGATTCATTCAGGATATTTCATAACAGAGCTAAGTACATTTAATTTTCTTACTTCTACAGGTTATAGTTAACTTGTAAATAAATTTTGTTAAATTTTTCCAAAAGGCTTGTTTGCTTTTTCTTTCTGCTACGCCTGGCTCGTAACAGAAATTGTTACCTCCCTTCCATTATCTACCTTGGTAGATCATATGCATAGCTTCTAGGTTTATAACCACTCTCTGACAACTGCGTCAGGGAGTCGACTCTTTGGCTCAGGGGTAAGAGCAGTGGACTATCACCCGGGCGGCCCGGGTTCGAATCCCACCATAGGCGGGGATTTTTTCAGGCTATGCATCTTTCCTTTGTTACGGCTTTCAGGTCGTAAGATGGGGGCTCGTCCGAAATGCCAGAATTGGCTTGTGCCGAAGTTGGTATCCTTCACGTCATCATAAATGATGACTTCCTTGAAGAGGGGGTGTGTTACCTCCCTTCCATTATCTACCTTGGTAGATCATATGCATAGCTTCTAGGTTTATAACCACTCTCTGACAACTGCGTCAGGGAGTCGACTCTTTGGCTCAGGGGTAAGAGCAGTGGACTATCACCCGGGCGGCCCGGGTTCGAATCCCACCATAGGCGGGGATTTTTTTCAGGCTATGCATCTTTCCTTTGTTATGGCTTTCAGGTCGTAAGATGGGTCGTAAGATGGGGGCTCGTCCGGGATGCCAGAATTGGCTTGTGCCGAAGTTGGTATCCTTCACGTCATCATAAATGATGACTTCCTGAAGAGGGGGTGTGTTACCTCCCTTCCATTATCTACCTTGGTAGATCATATGCATAGCTTCTAGGTTTATAACCACTCTCTGACAACTGCGTCAGGGAGTCGACTCTTTGGCTCAGGGGTAAGAGCAGTGGACTATCACCCGAGCGGCCCGGGTTCGAATCCCACCATAGGCGGGGATTTTTTCAGGCTATGCATCTTTTCTTTGTTACGGCTTTCAGGTCGTAAGATTTGGTATGGGGCTTCATCTAATGGACCTCTTCCAAAATTGGTCAAATTATAGCCCTCGGCCCACAAATGCCCCCACTCCGGGGCCCCTTGGTTTTACATAGACTTATATAGATATAATCTTTGAAAATCTTCTTCTCTGAAACAGCAAGGCCCAGGCCTTTGATATTTGGTGTGTAGCTTCATCTATACTCACCGGAAATAGAAACTATACACTCATTTTTAAGTTGTCACTGGCGAAACATTTTAATGAAATTTGAATTCCAATTATATAAATTATCATCAGTGGCATATCTGATTTATCGAATAAAATGTTTAATGATAGCTACGATTTAACGGGTAGAGCCACAGGCTCAAAGCAAGGGTCAAAATAATGCTGTTCAAGTTTCCATTGGGCAAACTTTTTGTGTCGCGAATGTGATTCCCATTTTTGCCAGTTATTACGCATCATCTAACGTGGGGAATATTGTTTTCAAAATGAAAATTTTCACAATGGTTGAAATGTTATCGACGTTTAAATATTGGACCAAACCACCGGAAGTGAGTGAAAAGTATGGCATTTCTGATTGCGGTTTTTGTTTTTATCAATATTTAAGACACAGCTGAGAATGCTAAAACGACTGAAGGCACTTTCGGGTCGATTTTTGGGTTGAAACATTATTTTGAAAATTTCGCTAAAAAAAGCTGTTTTTGAGATTTCAATACAATGTTTGTTTCTCGATAATTTTTAGGTGTTATGTTATTTTTTTATTCCTTGCTTTTTACTTGTTACCTATACGCAAAAAATGTTATGGTCAAAATTCGATTACAAACAGATTTTGTGAAAAATGCACTTTTTTACATTTTCCCAAAAACTTTTATTTTGAACGCCAGATTTTCTTTAAATTGTTACAGGATTCATGTCGATAGTTAGTAAAGTCCTTAATCAGTAATTTTTAACTGAATTATCCACTTGTTTTGTCAGGCGAGACAATTTAAAAGTGTATAGTTTCTATTTCCGGTCAGTATAGTAGACCTTTGCCAAGATTGTTCAAATTATAGCCTTTGTTGATATTTGGTATGATGCTTAACCTTTTTAGACCTCCCTCAACATTATGCACATTATAACCCTGGGGTCAATAATGGCCCTCCCCGGGGCCCACTTGTTACTCTATGGATCAGGTGAGCGATCCAGGGCCATCATGGCCCTCTTGAGTTTTATATTAGGATCACTTTTTGTCTGTCATCCGTGCGTAAACAATTTCTTCAAACGACATCTCCTCCTAAACCACTGATCGGATTTTGACCAAACTTCACAGGAATGATCCTTAGGTGTACCCCTTTCAAAGTTGTTCAAATGGTTCTGGTTCGTTGCACATATAGGTCCAAGGAGCCAAAAATAGATTTTTTCACCGAAAACTTTAAAAATCTTCTTCTCTGAAACAACAAGGCCCAGGTCTTTGATATTTGGTATGAAGCTTCATCTAGTGGACCCCTACTGAGATTGTTCAAATTATTGTGCTGGGGCCATTAATGCCCCCGCCCCAGGGCCCTTTGGTTTTACATAGGCTTATATAGGGAAAATCTTTAAAAACCTTCTTCTGTAAAACCGCAAGGCCCAGGTCTTTGATATTTGGTATGAAGCTTCAACTAGTGGTCCCCTACAAAGATTGTTCAAATTATAGTGCAAGGGCCAAAAATGCCTCCGCCCCGGGGCCCTTTGGTTTTACATGGGCTTATATAGGGAAAATCTTTAAAAATCTTCTTCTCTGAAATCGCAAGGCCAATATCTTTGATATTTGGTATGAAGCTTCATCTAGTGGACCCCTACCAAGATTGTTCAAATTATAGTACTGAGGCCAAAAATGCCCCGGCCCTGGGGCCCTTTGGTTTTACCTGGACTTATATTGGGAAAATCTTTAAAAATCTTCTTCTCTGAAACTGCAAGGCCAAGGTCTTTGCTATTTGGTATGAAGCTTCATCTAGTGGACCCCAACCAAGAATGTTCAAATTATAGTGCTGGGGCCAAAAATTCCCCCGCCCCGGGGCCCTTAAAGGCTTTGGTTTTACATAGACTTATATAGGGAAAATCTTTAAAAATCTTCTTCTCTGAAACTGCAAGGCCATGTCTTTGATATTTGGTATTGAGCTTCATCTAGTGGACCTCTACCAAGATTGAACAAATTATAGCCCTCGGGCCACAAATGCCCCCGCCTGGGGCCCTTCGGTTTTACAAAGGCGTATATAGAGATAATCTTTTAAAATCTTCTTCTCTGAAACAGCAAGGCCCAGGTCTTTGATATTTGCTCTGAAGCTTCATCCAAATCTTTATCAAGATTGTTTAAATTATAGCCCTGAGGCCAAAATTGCCCCTGCCCCGGGGCGATTTAGTTTTACATAGGCTTATGAAGGGAATATCTTTAAAAAATTCTTCTTCTCTGAAACCGCAAGGCTCAGGTCTTTGATATTTGGTGTGTAGCTTCATCTAGTGGACCTTCGCCAAGATTGTTCAAATTATTGCCTTTGTTGATTTTTGGTATGAAGCTTCACCTTTTAGACCTCCCTCAACATTATGAACATTATAACCCTAGGGTCAATAATGACCCTCCCCAGGGCCCACTTGTTACTCTATGGATCAGGTGAGCGATCCTGGGCCATCATGGCCCTCTTGTGTTTTATATTAGGATCACTTTTTGTCTGTCATCCGTGCATAAACAATTTCTTCAAACGACATCTCCTCCTAAACCACTGATTGGATTTTGACCAAACTTCACAGGAATGATCCTTAGGTGGTCCTCTTTCAAAGTTGTTCAAATGGTTCCGGTCCGTTGCATATCTAGGTCACAGGAGCCAAAAATAGATTTTTTTTTACCGAAAACTTAAAAAATCTTCTTCTCTAAAACCACAAGGCCCAGGTCTTTGATATTTGGTATGAAGCTTCATCTGGTGGACCTCTAACAAGATTGTTCAAATTATAGTGCTGGGGCCAAAAATGCCCCCGCCCCGGGGCCCTTTGGTTTTACAAAGGCTTATATAGGGAATATCTTTAAAAATATTCTTCTCTGAAACCACAAGGCCTTGGTCTTTGATATTTGGTATGAAGCTTCATCTAGTGGACCCCTACCAAGATTGTTCAAATTATAGTGCTGTGGCCAAAAATGCCCCCGCCCCGGGGTCCTTTGGTTTTACATAGGCTTATATAGGGAATATCTTTAAAAATCTTCTTCTCTGAAACCACAAGGCCTAGGTCTTTGATATTTGGTATGAAGCTTCATCTAGTGAACCCCTACCAAGATTGTTCAAATTATAGTGCTGGGGCCAAAAATGCCCCCGCCCCGGGGCCCTTTGGTTTTGCATGGGCTTACATGTATATAGGGAATATCTTTAAAGATCTTTTTCTCTGAAACCGCAAGGCCTAGATCTTTGATATTTGGTATGATGCTTCATCTAGTGGACCCCTACCAAGACTGTTCAAATTATAGTGCTGGGGCCAAAAATGTCCCCGCCCCGGGGCCCTTGGGTTTTACAAAGTCTTATATGGGGAAAATCTTTAAAAATCTTCTTCTCTGAAACCGCAAGGCCTAGGTCTTTGGTATTTGGTATGAAGCTTCATCTAGTGAACCCCTACCAAGATTGTTCTAATTATAGTGCAGGGTCCAAAAATGCCCCCGCCCCTGGGCCCTTTGGTTTTACATTGGCTCATGTAGGGAATATCTTTAAAAATCTTCTTCTCTGAAACCGCAAGGCCCAGGTCTTTGCTATTTGGTATGAAGCTTCACCTAGTGGACCGCTACCAAGATTGTTCAAATTATAGTGCTGGGGCCAAAAATGCCCCCGCCCTGGGGCCCTTTGCTTTTACATGGTTTTATATAGGGAAGATGTTTAAAAATCTTCTTCTCTGAAACCGCAATGCCCAGGTCTTTGATATTTGGTTTGAAGCTTCATCTTGTGCACCCCTACCAAGATTGTTCAAATTATAGCCCTGGGGCCAAAAATTGCTCCCGCTCACGGGCCCTTTGGTTTTACATAGGCTTTTATTGGGAAAATCTTTAAAAGTCTTCTTGTCTGAAACCGCAAGGCCCATGTCTTTGATAATTCGATGAAGCTTTATCTTCTGGACCTCTACCAAGATTGTTCAAATTATAGCCCTCGGGCCAAAAATGCCCCCGCTCCAGGGCCCTTTGGTTTTACATACATGTAGCCTTATATAGGGAAAATCTTGAAAAATCTTCTCCTCTGAAACCACAAGGCTTAGGTATGAAGCTTCATCTAGTGGACCTCTACCAAGATTGTTCAAATTATAGCCCTGAGACCAAAAAAGCCCCCCGCCTCAGGGCCCTTTGGTTTTACATAGACTCATATAGGGAAAATCTTTAAAAAATCTTCTTCTGTGAGACCACCAGGCCTAGGTCTTTGATATTTGGTGTGAAATTTCATCTAGTGGACCTCTATCAAGATTGTTCAAATTATAGCAGTGGGGCCAGAAATGCCTCCGCCCCGAGACCCTTTGGTTTTACATAGACTTACATAAGGAAACTGCAAGGCCCATGTCTTTGATATTTGGTATGGAGCTTCATCTAGTGGACCTCTACCAAGATTGTTCAAATTATAGCCCTCGTGCCACAAATACCCCTGCTCCGGGGCCCTTTGGTTTTACATAGACTTATATAGAGATAATCTCTCTGAAACAGCAAGGCCCTGGCAGGTCTTTGATATTTTGTGTGAGTGAGTGAGTACTCAGTTTTACGTCCCACCAACAGCTAAGGTCATACGAAGACAGGATCTTGGTTTAAAGACTCAACATTACGCACATTATAGCCCTAGGGTCAATAATGGCCCTCCCCTGGGCCCACTTGTTACTCTATGGATCAGGTGAGCGATCCAGGGCCATCATGGCCCGCTTGTTTATCAAAATCGGCTCATTAGTTTGGTTGCTATGGCAACTTGTAGTTTCCATAGACTTATAATGGGGAAAATTGAAAAATGGCATTTACTGCCAAGCCTCTGCAGATATTTTGACAAAACTTACATAGAAATGTTCCTTAGGCAATCTACTATCTGCCGTATGATTTTAGGCCTACTGCTCATTTCTATTGGTTGCCATGGAAACCAAAATAAAAAAAAAATAGAAAAAAAAATACTTCAAAAATCATCTCCTCAGAAACCAAATGCTCTATAAGGCTGAGAGTTTTTGGAAATATTCACCATATTTGCCTTTACAAGTTTTGTGTTTTTTATAAAATTTGGCTCTTTAGTTTGGTTGCTATGGCAACTTAGATTTTCCATAGACTTATAATGGAGAAAATTGAAAAATGGCATTTGCTGCCAAGTTATTGCAGATATTTTGACACAACTTTTGTAGAACTGTTCCTTGAGTAAATGTCTCTCAGCCATATGCTTTAATGCCAACATGGGGGTCCCCAGGTTAAGCCGGGGCCATGCCCCGCCCCATCCACTTCATAAAAGGCCATAAAACGCGGAAACCATCCAGATCCCCACCCCAAAACCATATATATTCTTGTTCCTTATGATAAGATGCATTCAGTGACGCCAACCTGGGGGTCCCCCGGTATGTGCCGGAGTCATGCCCCACCCCCTCCATTCCATAAAAGGCCCAATATCTTGGAAACCTTACAGATCCCCACCCCTAAACCATATATATTCTTGTTCCTTATGAAAATATACATTCACTGACACCAACTTGGGGGTCTCCCGGGGTGCGCCTGTGCCTTGCCCCACCCCTTCTTCTTCACAAAAGGTCATATATCTCAGAAACCATTTAGATCCCCACCCCGAAACCATATATATTCTTGTTCCTTATGATAAGACGCATTCAGTGACACCAACCTGGCGGTCCCCCGAGTTGTGCTGGGGTCATGCCCCACCCCCTCCATTTCTTAAAAGGCCCAATATCTTGGAAACCTTACAGATCCCCACCCCTAAACCCTATATATTCTTGTTCCTTATGAAGAGACTCATTCATTGACACCAATTTGGGGGTCTTCCTGGGTGTGCCGGGGCCTTGCCCCAACCCTCCACTTTACAAAAGGCCATCTATCTCAGAAACCATTCAGATCCCCGCCCCAAAACCTTATATATTCTTGTTTCTTATGATATGACGCATTCATTGACACTAACCTGTGGCTCCCCCAGGATGTGCCGGAGTCGTGCCCCACCCCTTCATTTCATTAAAGACCCAATATTTTGGAAACACCTCCACCGCTTAAGAAGCCTTATAACTCCGGTATACAGATCCCCACTGCTACACCATATATATTCTTATTCCTTATGATAAGACGCATTTAGTGATTCCAGCCAGAGCTCCATTGGGTCCCTGCCCTACACCCTCTACTTAATAAAAGGCCTAATGTTTTAGATACTGAGTCCAGACGGATGCTCATTTGGATATAGGGGTTCATTTGGGAGACTTTATAATTGGTAGAATAAAATCATATCATGTTAAAATACATGGCTGTCATTGGGCAGTGCCCACCTGAGCTCTGGTGAGCATAGTGGCCCATGGGCCTCTTGTTAACCTTCAATTGATATACAGTAGGTCCCTCTTGTCATTGTGACTCTTCTTACAGTTTTATACCAATCATTTTGAAACGTTGTATGTGTTTTTGCCATGGTATCAGGATGTGCATGCCGTTTGGACATAATTCTTGTCTCAATTTTTGTCACTTTTTTCAAATTGTGAACTTAGTCATTTTTAACCTTCAATTGATATACAGTAGGTACCTCTTGTCATCGCAACTCCTCCTACCATAGGCTTACAATGGAAAAACGACATCTCCAACTTTTCTCAGCCATTTCTGATCAGATCTTTATCAGACTTGCAGATAACAAGGAGAGGCATAGAGTCTATGTTGAGTTAAAATTTGGGCCTCGCAGGACCAACAGCTTTGGAGTTATCTGCCCTTGAGCATAAATATAAGGGAGAAATGGTGTCTCCTTTTTGTCTCAGCTGTTTTCGATCAGATCTTTTTGAAACTTTTAGTAAACAAGGACAAGCATAATATCGCAGATGAGTTCGAATTTGGCTTGAATCTGACAAACAGTTTCGCAGTCATCTCATGTTGTCTAAAGAAAGTAAGCAACATGGAGGCACAAACAAAAACATCAGATCAAACATGAACCAATGGCACAAAGCCATACATGTGATAACTTTGCGATGACCATGCTGGAGATTGGGTTTTCATTTCCTGGAGATTGGGTTCTCCTTCCTGGAGACTATTCGGCAACAAGTTTGACACATCAATTTGATGCTTTTGTTAGGTAAATTTAAAAAAAAAAGTAAAAATAATCAAAGAACAAAAGTCACTTCTATTTATTTCCCTCAGTGTGGTAATACGGTAGAAAATAATGTAGCTGTCACGGACAATAACGGTACTTTGCTTTTTAAGTTAATTGCTGACATGTCATAACACCTTAATCGATTAGCAATTTAGATACCGTTATATATAAACTCATTTAGCTTGACACGCATAATTATCACGAACTGCAGCCGATATGCATGTAAGTGTCACGGCAGCGATATAAGAGATTAAAAAAATGCAGTTTAGTTTACAATTTAATTATCCACCCACAAGACGAGGACACCCTCCATCCAAAACGAGCCCAAACTTTCAAACCCGCCCTACAAGCAAGTTCAATGCTAACATCAAAGTTTTCCGCCAGACAAATCGCCGTCCACAAACCACCGCTACTATTTTTGCGACCCGCGATCGGCAATTGACGTCATCCGACCCCGGCAACCCCACACATGTTAATGGCATTGTTTTATTTTAATTGGGTGTTTCTCTTTCATAAAAATCGTTTGGAACCAGTAAAAATATTTTCTCGAAAGCTAAATGGTTGTGGGTAGAGATGGATAGAAAACAGCGCTTTGCACATCCCCGGAATTTCCCGTGTCATTAACCAGCAACAACATACTGATGCGTTTACACAAATTAAAGCGTTCAACTTTTCCTACCAAGCGTCTGCTATTTGGCGCCAAACATGACCGTTCACGAGATAGTCGAATAGTCCGTTTTTATTATGCAGACATTTTCCGTTTGATGACGCTAATCGTCTTAGGAGCGATTAAATCATTTTCACATTGATTTTGGATTAAATTTTATGATTGGGGGATAAACGCAAATTGGAGACATAATTTGACCATATTTTCACACCTTGTCATGCGGGGCATTGTAGCGCCGGAGGTACACACTACACCAGAAATGAAAGACACGCGCCGCAGATTAGCAATTATATGACAGGGATTAACAATAGTGTCATAATTGAACCGTTATAAGTACACAGATTGTTTGTCTCTTAATTGCTGACAAAGCAGGACAATGCCGCAATTATTGTGATTTACTTACCTGTCTAGTTTTACGTATTTAAGTACTGAAGAGGTTGACAGTTGTAGGCACGATTTTATTTTGGATTTGCCCGACCGGGCGTCCTTAGGTCAAAGCGCACCTGCCTGGCGCGATTTCGGACTTGTCATGGGCGACCAAGCAATGTATTTGTCAGCCCCTGGACTGTGTCATATTAATCACCCACACCGAAAAAAGATACCTATTCCAGGTATAATGATCGGTGAAACAGGTACCTTTATTAATGCGTGACTCACTTTCACACCTCAGTGTATCTAATCAGTGAATATATCGTTAATTCCAGCAGATTGACAGCGCCGATAATTGCACCCTGCTGTGAAGTTACCCATTTAAGTTAATCTCTTGTCGAGTCAGTACCCTTACATCCCGACAGATAAAAAAATGGACGGTTCAGAAAAAAAAAAGTGATAGGAAAATTCGGTTTCCGGGAGTTTTTAAGTTCTGTCCGGGAGCCCGGGAGATCGTGTCCATTTCCGGGAGCCTCCCGGATGATCCGGGAGATATCACATGTATGCAAAGCCAATTAACAAATAAGACACTGCAAAAGAATGACTGCCTTGGGAGGGTCAATGGTCAAAACTACTGGAGGGATGCAACTCTGGGAGTTCATGAAATTTCAACCCTCGCCCTCAGTTCCAGTACAGTATCAAAGATAATAACAATAACAAATTGATCTGTATGGAGGCTTCCTAGATCAAAAGTGATTCGTAATAAAATACACAGTAAAACGATCATGTATAGATTAAAACAATCATGAATCAACAACAGTCTGACGTCAGAGCAGAAGAAAACCACCAGTAAGATCACGGAGGGCCAAACCCAGGACATATCAGGCTCCACTCCCTCTTGAGCTTGGAAAATTTAGGATCGGTCATAATCTGTAGCACTAACACAATTTATAGTGAGTAGCACTCACAAACTGTACTGTACTTTCTTGTAATCATACCTGTGATACAACCCTCATCAGGAGGGAGACTCCCTCATTTTGATGCTAATTTTTGCCTAATTTATGCTAAATTTTAGTAAAATTTTGGAGTCTCCCTCATTGGAACTGAGAATTTCCCTATATATTCTTTACATCTCCCACATCACAATGGCAAATCTCCCTCATACAGTTAAAAAAAATTATCACATGTATGTGTGATACACCACAACCTCATTATAACACGGTTCATTATAACACGGTTTTGGATATAACAGGGTTTCAAGATGGATCCCAAAATGTAAAGATTATATAGAAAAATGACCATAAATGGTCATTTTTCTATTTAATCTATACATTTTTGCTTGTATCTAACACGGTTGTTTAACTAATACGGTTGCTATTTTGGACCCCATTAATAGTGCTATAAAGAGGTTGTGGTGTAATACCTTAGTTTGAAAAATTTTCCTGGGCTGGCTTATACATAAGCAGTTAACCATTACATTGCACATTCTTTCGCCAGAAACTGACAACTGCCCTTCTTGAATCAGCGAAAGGGAGAGAATGATCGTAGAAATTTACCCTTAGTATACCAACACCTCAACTCATTGCCTTACTTTTCTAAAATTCTTACAAGTTCAATTTACTACCCAATGTTGTCTTTAAATAGCTTGATTACATCACATGAACAAATTCGTCAAATGAACACCCCGATAAACCCCACTGTATATAGGGAAAACTGGGGTTTACGGTGGGTAGACATTATTTTTCTTATTTTGCTCAAGGACATAGGTTGTGGGTTGTGGGTACTCATTAGAACCGCCTCAATGAGGCGGTTCTAACGAGCACCAACAACCTATGTTTACAGTATAAATTAGTAATATATCACGGATATTCATCAGTAAAGTAGCCATTTTGGAGATGTGAAAGTGTGTTGTTTTAATGAGTGGCAAACAGTGCAGATCCAAAATGAGATGCTGAGTAGAAGAACCTGATGGGGTGACACATTCTCATCTGGGTCTGCACTGTTTGTTCAGACCTATCTGCCCCAATACATTCTGTAACAATGGTTTCGTGTCTTGAAGATGTAATGAAATTAAAAATGGCTGAATGAAATCGACAAGAACTTAAAATAATATCTGTCTGTTTTAGCTTCCCAGAATTACCAGATTCCAGAGACATTGACAGGTGAGTGAGAATTTTTTCAGTAATTTAACCCTTTTTGAATTAAACGGAATCTTCCTCCTTAAGGGGAATGGATATACCTGGCACTTTTTTTTTCCAACATTTTTCAAAGGGAGACAACTTTCACGACTTCCTGTTCGCTTGTTTATAAGCCTTATCATTTTGAAAAAGGGTCAACTCTTAAAGGAAAGAATTTGCTCCTCAGGAGCAAATTCTTTCCTTTAAGAGTTAATCCCTATTGACATGGGAGACATATATACTTTTGAAGGAGTTGCCACCCCTGAAGGTGTATCCAGTCCCCTAAAATAAAGATGGAGTTAATTTCAAAATTCATTGGTGTCAGGCTGTGTTATCTTTAACCTTATCCTGCTGAATATTTAAATTAGCCACACCCATTTCTGACTATCGGCCAATCAGATTACATACGTTTTCGTACAAATTCACAAAGTGAATGACAAACAGTGTAGATCCTGATCAGATAGCTTCTTCAAAATCTGTCTGATCTGGATCTACACTGTTTGCAAAGGTTAGGATTGTCATGAACAGCAGGATAAGGGTTAAACATTTTGTATAAAATGGCTGAAAATTTTTTCGAACAGTGTAAGCCCATATCAGACGCTACAATCTCTTAAAACATTCAGATCCCTACCCTTAAACCTTATTCTTGTTCCAAATGATAATGACACCAACCTGGGGTCCCCTGCCCTTCCAGTTCATATAAGGCTTTATATCTCAGAAACTATTCAGAGCCCCACCCCTAAACCATTTATATTGTTCTTCCTTGTCATAAGATGCATTCAGTTACACAGACTTTTGGTTTCCATAGCGAAAACATGCCTATACAAATACATTGTAAATTTTAATGCCAAAAAAGCGAAGAATTGACATGAAAAATTGTGATATTTTCTAGGAAAAGTAGACATTTTAGAGATGTGAAAAAATGCACTATATGTCGCATGGGTGTGTTATCATAATGGTTGGTTGGGTTTCTGGAAACAAGAGATTTTCCGAAGGACTTCTGGACGGCAAACTGGAGGTGACAAAAGCAAAAATAGCAGACATACATCAACAGCATTTCGGATGAAAATGATGTAAATCTTTAGCTCACCTGTCATGTAGTGACAAGGTGAGCTTTTGTGGTCACATTTTGTCTGCCATCCGTCAGCAGTGCATCCATAGCTGCGTCCATCCATAAACAATTTGCTTAAACGACAACTCCTTCTAAACCGCTGATCGGATTTTGACCAAACTTCACGGATATAATCCTTAGTTGGTCCTCTTTCAAAGTTGTTCAAAGGTCACAGGAGCTAAAAATAGATTATTAACTGAAAGCTTAAAGAATCTTCTTCTTTGAAAATGCAAGGCCCAGGTCTTTGATATTTGGTATGAAGCTTCATCTAGTGGACCTCTATCAAGATTGTTCAATTTTTAGCCTTGGGGGCCAAAACTGCCCCCGCCCCGGTGTGCACATATTTTAAACATGCTTATACAGGGAAAACCTAAAAAATCTTCTTGTCTGAAAACAGATATTTCGTATGAAGTTCAAATTTTGCCTTGGGCACAAAAATGCCTCTGCCCTGGGGCCCTTATATTTTACATATGTTTATATTGAGAAAACCTTCTTGTCTGAAACCAGAAGTTCTTATAGGGCTACATGGTGCTTCTGGGCAGAGCTAAAACCGACCAAACATGTGTACTGATAAACCACTTAGAAGGTTGAAGCCTGACCAGGCAAAGTGATGCAAGTTGGACATTCCTAGGATATAAACCCTAGCAGTTTCTTTGGGCAGTAGGCTTGAGCTGTCATTTCATCTCAATGTTGGGTAAAAGTCCCACAAAATTGGAAGCAACATCTCCAAAATGACCTCAGTAGTGTTGATGGGGGTATAAAACCTCAACACAAACAAAAACTAGATCTCGCAGTCGATGGTGTACCATTGCAAATACCCGCTTTTTCTATCAATAACAGTAATGACTTTGTATTAGCTAGCCAAAACTACATATAAGTTAAAAAAAGTTGCAAAGAACATTCTGACAGATAAGCAAAGTTTCAGAAGTATAACTCCAATAGTTTAGAAGATATGGCAAAGTCATACTTTTTTACCTCTGACCTTGGGGTCATGTTGAGGTTGAGGTCACACCAAAAGTAGCCCAATATATTCTATATTTCAAGGGCCATCCAATAAGCAAAGTTTCAGAAGTGTAACTCCAATAGTTTAGGAGATATGGCAAAGTCATACTTTTTGACCTTTGACCTTGGGGTCATGTTGGGGTCAGGGTCACACCAAAAGTAGCCAAATTTATTCTGTATTCCAAGGACCATCCAATAACCAAAGTTTCAGAAGTGTAACTCCAATAGTTTAGAAGATATGGCAAAATCATCCTTTTTGACCTTTGACCTTGGGGTCATGTTGAGGTCGAGGTCACACCAAAAGTAGCCCAATATCTATATTCCAAGGGTCATCCACTAAGCAAAGTTTAACTCCAATAGTTTAGGAGATATGGCAAAGATGTACTTTTTGACCTTTGACCTTGAGGTCATGTTGAGGTCAAGGTCATGCCAAAAGTAGCCTTGTGCCATCTACATCCCATGTACTATACACTGGCAAAGTTTGAAAAGTGTACCTTAACCGGTTTAAGAGGAGATCCATTCCATAGAAACGTGACGGACGTACTTACATACATACATACATACATACATACATACATACATACATACATACATACATACATACATACATACATACATACATACATACAAGCCCCCGCCCATAGGGGTTTGAAGAAATATATGGGCTGCATGATGCTTCCACGCAGAGCTGAATCCGGCCTGCACACTTGTACTAGTAAACTGCTTACAGGATCTAAGCCTGTCCAGGAACCGCAGTGTGAGGCGGACCGTCCATGCCAATAAACCCTATTGGTTTCATTGGGCGACAGGGCTTGAGATGTCATCTCATCTCAATGTCGGGTAAAAGTCCCACAAAATTGGAAGCAACGTCTCCAAAATGACCTTTACAGTGTTGACGGGGACGTTAAACCTCAAATCAAATCAAACATACATACATACATACACACACACACACACACACACACACACACACACACACACACACACACACACACACACACACACACACACACACACACACACACACACATGGACTGACAGACACTCGACTCTGACACGAAAACAATAAACCCGATCTTTCTTCGAAAAAGCGGTTATAAAAATATAATGTCGTTGCTAGTGTCATAAAAGACAGCATTTTATCATATGATGATGTTGCATTTACTATTGGTGTAATATTGCGATTTCTGTTAAACCATTGTGGATATAATGCATTTTTAATGTCGTATGATAAATAGAATCTTGCAATTTCATGCTCATGTGTTATTGGATTTATTAAACTCGTTGAAGAAAAGGAATAAAATGCTGGGCACTCGGTTGTGCTGAGCATTTTTTTCCTTTTGTTCAACAAGTTTAATAAATTCAATTATAATGGAACACTCATGCAAGATTCTCATTATGTTGCATAGGTGTGAAACCCTTCTTGCATTGCAGGATCATGTTCCAAGCCCGTTGACATGGTTTTCCTGATTGATGTATCAACTAGTCTCGGAAACGCTGGTAACCTAACAATGATGAAAGTTGCACTGCATAATCTTGTTTTAGAGTAAGTGAGACACCTGTGAGATGCTTGATCCTTGGAGTGCCTGACACAATTGCAGCATAAGGGTAAAAAAACTCCAGGCTGTACATGTTCTAGGTGACCTCAACTTCAGAGACATTGCTTGGCCCGACAGGCTCAGCAAACAAGGCACAATGCTGAGTCAGTCGGAAGGACAAATATTAATTGACATTATGAACGATCATGGCCTTGAACAAATTGTTAACTTCCCCACTCATGATAAGAACACATTGGATCTGATCCTTACGACTTTGCCAGGACAATTCGAAGACATTCATTCCCCAGATAAACTAAGTGACCACGATGTTGTCTCCGGATATTTAAAAATTCACATCCCACCAATAAAGAAACCTCGGAGGAAGGTGTACTCATATCAGAAAGGTGACTATGAAACTATGAGGAAGGATGCACTCAGATTTGCAAAGGAGAATTACTTTAATGGTCATTCAGATGCTCGGTCTGTACAGGAGAATTTTGATTTGATAACTTCTTTCATTCATACTTCGGCCGAAAATCATATCCCCTCAAAAATTAGTAGGCCTGTATCTTCTATTCCCTGGATCACTCAAGAGATAAGAAGGAAAATTCGCAGAAGGAATAAGATTCATGCAAAGGCAAAAAAGACGGGAAGTGGTAAACTCCAGACAAAATTTGAAAACTTGAGACGTGAAATCAAGACTGATATAAAAAATCAGCATGATTTGTATGTGAATAACTTGGTAGGTGATGTAAAGGCAAATCCCAGAGACTTCTACAGATATATTAATAGCCAGAAGAAAGACAGGCAAGGTATCCCGCCCCTTAATAAAAGAGGAGGGGGCGGGGTTGCTGAATCAGACTCTGAAAGGGCAGAGGAACTAGTTGGTCAATTCAATGATGCATTTAATAAAACTGAGTTCACGGAGGTTCCATTGACTGGAAGATCGGCCCCATTTATGAATAATATTGTTGTGACAGCTGCAGGAGTGATCAAATTACTTCAGGGCTTAAACCCCAGTAAGGCCTTAGGACCTGATGAGCTTCATCCTAGAGTCCTGAAGGAGCTAGCAAATGAGTTGGGTCCAGTTTTTGCACATTTGTTTCAACAGTCTCTTGATACGGGTGAAATCCACAAAGAATGGCTCTTAGCAAACATTTGTCCACTCTTCAAAAAAGGAGATAGGGCTCTTGCCCGTAATTATCGCCCTGTGTCTCTGACTTGTGTTCTGTGTAAATTGCTGGAACATATAGTCTGCTCAAACATCATGGCCCACTTGGACGAACATAAACTTTTGTCAGACAGACAACATGCATTTAGGAAAAGGCACAGTTGTGAAACTCAGCTAAGCACAGTTATTAATGACTGGGCAAAAATCTTGGACAAAGGGGGACAGGTGGACACATTTATTCCGGACTTCGAGAAGGCTTTTGACACCCCTCCTCATGAACTACTTAAATCTAAGTTATTTGGTTATGGAATTGGGGGAAAGACCCTCAAATGGATAGATTCCTTTCTTTGCTACAGAAAACAGCGGGTTGTTGTTAATGGTGAATCTTCGGAATGGGCTCCAGTTTTGTCTGGAGTCCCGCAAGGGACCGTTCTTGGTCCACTTTTGTTCTCCCTGTACATCAATGATATTTCCACTGACATAGACTCAGAGATAAGACTGTTCGCAGATGACTGTGTTTGTTACCGGGGAAATTAGAGATACAGATGACTCATTTAAACTTCAGGCTGACATAGATAGATTAGGATGTTGGGCACGTAAATGGGGCATGAGATTTCAGCCAGTTAAATGCAATATTATGCAGATAACTAGGAAGAGATCTAATAAAGTTGAGGCTTCTTACACCTTAGAGGGAACGGTCCTCGAGAATGTGGACTCCATTAAATACCTTGGAGTGACAATCTCACACAACTTGAGATGGAATACTCATATTAGCAATATGTATACTAAGGCAAATAGAACGCTTGGTTTCCTGAGGCGAAATCTTCATCAGTGCCCTCAGGATGTAAAAGAGGCAGCATATAAAGGTCTTGTTCGCCCAATCTTGGAATATGGTAGTTGTATCTGGGACCCCAGTGGAGTGGTCCTTAACGATGAAATTGAGAAAGTTCAGAATAGAGCTGTTAGATTTGTAACAGGCAATTACTGCTTTGAAACTGGGAGCATGACTGGAATACTTGGAAAATTAAAATGGGAGTCTCTCAAGAAAAGGAGAAAAGACAGTAGGCTAATCCATTTATACAAAGGTCTAAAGGGTGCTGCCAGCATTCCAACAGATGACCTTGTTCCCCCAGCTAGACACTGTAGAAATCACCATTTGTTGGCGTTTCAGACCCTTAGCGCAAGAACTGACATTTATAAAGAGTCGTTCTTCCCCAGAACCATTAGAGATTGGAATGCCCTTCCAGATTCGATTATTTCGACAGCTGAAGGTGCTGATGATTGTGTAGCTAAATTTACCTCTTTGGTTAGAGCTAGGGACTAACTTCCCACATCACAGGTCCTGGTGTATGAATGTCATTTGACGTGTCACCAGTAACAATTCTGATTCTGATTCTGATTCTGAAGCAGAGAACATTTTCCATTACGAAAACATGCCTATATCATTTTGACCCCCTTGAACCCCACTTGTATATAGTAAAACTGCAATTTAGACAGATAATTTGTTCAGTCCGCATGAAGGCCTCCTAACTCATCAGTGCAACATCTCCTAGAACACAAAAATCAAACAACCACAGAGATTGAACAACAGTGAGGACGGGACAGCAAGTAACCACTGAAATGCTTGAGCAAAAGAAAACCAACAGTTAGACTCCGGTGGGCCTGACCAACCATTATTACATAAAATTAATTTCTAATTCTCAGTAAGCCTTTACGCTGGAACTGTCATAGAATCTGGGGCCTGACCCACCGGCATGCAATTAAAGAGGGAAGCAAAGCTGTCAACCATGATTGGGTTAACTACCATGTATGCAGTCTGTGGTATAACATTTATGGTGTACCCAATCTTTTTATATCCAAGAATGAATTTACGAAATTTGGTGCTGAAGTCATTGCTGAAGAAAATTTTTGCATACAGGCAAATAGTAAGGGTCCTGATCAGACTGCTCCTAGATCTGGATCCACACTGTTTGCAAAAGTGACTTTTAAAGAAACCCGCAGAGCCAAGAAAAACTACATCTACTAGCGGCCTCATGTTCAAACAGCTTCCTCGGGATCCGGCAAATGTTAATGCATGAAAAACCATGGTTGATCCCTATATTCAAGCGTCCATGTTGTGTCCAGCATCTCTGGCGAGTTGACGTCAGAAACTTAGCAGTAGTTGACGTCACGTTATACGTGTGTGCGCCATGGCACCGAATATCTTTTACACATGCCATGCTTTCTGCAATCTTATTTGCTTACATTTGCTTAATTATTGCGAAACCCCTTGATTGTTTTGAGTTGGGGTATAAACTAAATACATGATTAGTGTTTTAATAATAAAATATAATCGGTTTGCCGCGACAATTTCATAGGGGCTCGCTAAAGCTCGCCCCTAGAAAATTGTCTTAGGCTCACCGATTATATTTTATTATTAAAGACGCTAACCATGTATTTACTATATTATCTGCTGCAGTATTAGTTGACCCATTGTATGTGGGAAACCCTTAAAGGAGTATATTGGCAAACAGTTCAGGCCCATGTCAGACGCCACAGAACATGGCATCTGATCAGGGCCTGCACTATCTTCTAACAGAATTTTATGCCAAAAATAGAATAAAACTGAAAATATATGCCTGACAGCCCTTATATGACAAATGGACTTGTCCAACATATAGCAATGGAAGAGTCCACTAGCATACAATGGGTTAAGACACCAAGAAAAACTACATCCAAACATTTCCTCAGTTTATGTCGTCTGCTGCTAATTCCTGCAAATTTTACAAACATACTTTTGCATACAGACAAACAGAGTGGATCCTGAACAGACTGCTCCTAAAGGAGTAGTCTGATCTAGATCCACACTGTTTGCAACAATGGTGTTTAAAGTATCCGGCAGACGACAAGGCAGACAACACTTAGTGTGAGTGGCATCTTTAGGATTAAGAGTTAAATCTTCACCCCCCACCCCCAACCCCACCCGTATAATTGGGCTTGTTGCCTGTAATTTGGTTGTTTGTTAACCCTTTCCCACTCAGAAACGCCTTTTTTCGTGTCTGAACCCCCTTTTTGAACCCCAGAACCACCTAAAATCTGCATTACTTGCCCTTTGATAGCTATGTTTTGGTTGGGTTGTCAAAAAAAAATGACCTGTTTTTTCACGCGACTCCCCACTTAAAATATACCTATTTCGGGGGTTGAAGTGGGGCAGTAGCACCTCTAACGGCCAAAAAAAAAATTAGGGGTATGGCCCAGCCGGTCACTAAAATGAAATCTGAGGGTGTCAGTTTCAAAAATGCCTCGAAACTGTAGGTGGCAAAACATGCTGCAGACAATGACAACACCAGTGTCAAACCCCTTAATTGTTGCCTTGACAGCAGTGGGAAGATTCAGATTCGGTCAAAAATACATTCACCTTATTTGCATTATCTGCTGGTTCTAGTCCAAAGGTTATCAGTGTTGGAAAAACAGGCAACCAGACCCTCCTGACCTTGAAAGGTCAGGGGGGTCTGGTTACCTGTTTTTCCAATATTGACAGTGTGCAAGCTGGGAGCCAGCAAATAATGCAAATATGGTGAATATGAAATCACACTTTTTGACAACTTTGGGATGCCCCCTTGTTACCATGGCAACAATGATTTAGCCTAAAAAGGTTCCATTTGAAAGGCTACTGCCTAGTGAATATTCATGGTGAGTTTGATGTAAAACGAAAATAATGAATGGCTGTATGAAGTTGCTGTGCTAGGCAACACTGTGAAATCATCAAAATTCACAAAGTCCCCATGTGGGAATGGGTTAACCCTGATCTTGCTGTTAGCGACAACCCCTACCTTTGCAAACAGTGTAGATCCAGATCAGAAGGCTTCTGAAGAAGCCATCTGATCAGGATATACACTGTTTGGCATTCAGTTTATGAATTTATAGCAATTAATTACTTCAAGTAATTTGATTGGTTGATAGACAGAAATGGGTGTGGCTTAAATGAATATTCAGCAAGATAAGGGTTCAGATGTGTTTGTTCATCTTTCCCTTTGATGTTTGGGACATGCTTTGGGTTCTGATTTGATCAGTTCCTAAAGTATCTTTACTCGTTTAATTTCGGCCCCCACCTATAGGGGCTTGAAGAAATATATGGGCTGCATGATGTTTCCACGCAGAGCTGAATTCGGCCCGCACACTAGTACTGGTAAATGGCTTAGACGATCTAAGCCTGTCCAGGAACCACGGTGTGAGGCGGACCGTCCATGCTAATAAACCCTATTGGTTTCATTGAGCGACAGGGCTTGAGATGTCATTTCATCTCAATGTCGGGCAAAAGTCCTACAAAATTGGAAGCAACGTCTCCAAAATGACCTTTACAGTGTTGACGGGGCCGTTAAACCTCAAATCAAACAATACCCATTTAATTTATTATTTGCACCTTTTTATGTCCCCGGTAGCGACAGCGGGCACATGTTGTTTTTTGCCCTGTCTGTTTGTTTGTTGGTTTGGTTCTTTGTTTGTACTTAAACGTTGTTCATAACTTTTGAACCGTTCGAGATAGAGCATTCATATTTGGCATGTAGGTTCCTTGTAACAAGAGCTTCACATTCATGCAAAAATTTTGACCTTGACGTGTGACCAATTTGAAAAAAAAAGGCCTTGCTCGGGGACATGTTCATGTTTCACAAACACATCTTTCTTGTTCTTTACAGACTTGACATCGGTCTAGACAAAGTGCGCATCGCAGTCATTTCCTTCGATAATGATGTAAACGTGAATTTGAGTTCAAGCCTGAGTGACTCTGTTGACAGAGCTGCCGTAGAAGCTGCTATAGATGACCAGGTCATTGGCCAGCAGTCTGGTAAATACATGGCTAAATTTTGTGTTTGATCGACAGCTTATGCAAATGACTGATGAGTGATTATTAACCCTTATCTTGTTGAATATTCGTTTAAGCCACACCCATTTCTGTCTATCAACCAATCAAATTACTTGATGTAATTTATAGCTAAAAATTCATAAACTGAATGCCAAACAGTGTAGATCCTGATCAGATGGCTTCTTCAGAAGCCATCTGATCTGGATCTACACTGTTTGCAAAGATAGGGGTTGTCGTGAACAGCAAGATAAGGATTAACCTTTGTCCCGCTGAGCCTGGATATGCCTTACCTTTCAAACAACGTAGATCCAGCAGACGCCATCTGGGTCTCGTTGTTCAAAGCCTGGTTAGCTTATCGAGCTTGTTAGAGGTCAAATTGTTAACTATTCTAGCAAGTACAATATCTAAAATTTTGTTATCTTTGCATTTTGCATTTCAGCAAAAATAGTATTTTCACCACATTGAATGATCACAGTTATAACAATACATTAGCTATCGGCATCGTTAGTTTTGAAGAACTGGCCCCGGATCAAGATTTACATTGTTTGTCATTCAGATTGGCAATATGTTGGAATAATTTTCATTAAGTAATCTGATTGGTTGATAATCAGTAGTGGATGTGGCATATTTAAATATTCAACAGTAAAGCTGTTACAAATATTTTAGCTCATGGTCCAATTGTTCAAAAGTAATGACTGTAAATCATTTTAGTTGGCAAATATGCCAATATTTTTGCTAACATTTTTTTCAGCAAAGTTAACAAAGTTTTAAATATTGTGCTTGCTGAATCAGTAGACAATTTGACTACTAACGAGTAGGGCTGGCTAATAGGAGCTGAAAAGATAATCGGTTATGATTCCTGTCATTGCGATTGATAATCGATTACTAATCACTGAAGATTTGGTCATAATTTTACCTGTCTGGCTTTCTTTCTGAGCATGACTCTGACCACATGCTGTACTTTGCCATATGCATTTGAACAGACAGGCCTGAGCAAACAGTGTAGACCCAGATGAGACGCCACTGAATGCGGCATCTCATCTTGGTCTGCACTGTTTGCACAGTGTAGACCCAGATGACACGCCACTGAACGTGGTCTGCACTGTTTGCCACTCATACAGCTATTTTATGCGCAACTTTGGGTAGCAAATTGTACTTATCAAATAATCGATTGCAAGCAAATCAGTAATAATAATCATTTTTGTGGAATTTATCGATTGTATAATCGATTATCCGATTAATCATGCCAGCCTTACTAACGAGCTTGTTAAGCTAATGATGCTTTGAACAACTGGCCCCTGATCTTTATCAAATGGTTTTAGACATATAAAAGTCTGAAGTATCTTTGTAAAATGTATAAATACATTTATATAGAAAAATGACCATAAATTATCATTTTCTATATGATCAATACAATGTAACATAGATAGTATAAGATATTTATGGACTTTAGGTTTTTAGCTCACCAGATCTGAAGGCTTAGGGGGAGCTCATAGGATAGGCAGTGGTCTGTTGTGGTATGACATCCTCGTCACCGTCAACATTTTCAAACAACATCTCTGAAACTACTTGGCCAATTTAAACCAAATTACATGTTGAGCTTCTATGGGAAGGGGGAACGAAAGTTTGTGAGGACTGGGTCATATGATCAATATGGCCGCCATGCCCAAATATGGCAAGAACCTTTAAAAATCTCCTTCTTAGGAACTGAATGGCTGATGACCTTGAAACTTAGTATGTGGCATTTGGTACTTTGGGCCCTACCAAGTTTGTTCAAATGATGACCTTTGGTTGAGCTTGATCTGTTTTACAGCAAGGTCAGATTTGATCACTTAGACATTTGTATGGAAAAAATGCAAAACAGTGGATTTTTTGATTGCATGGTAGCTTGTGGCATCAGAAATGATATTTGCCATAAGCTGAATCCAAGTTTATCAATTCCAAAGGTCAAGGTCATTTACTGACCTTTGTCCAGGATGGCTAAGATTAAGTATTTTTATCTTCTTCTTCACTTAAACTGGTGGGTGGATTGAAACCAAATTACATTTGGAGCCTCTTTGGGAAGTGGGGAACGAAAATTTGTTGGTAAGGACTGGGTTACTTGACCAATATGGCCGCCAAGCACATATGTGGTAAAACCTTTAAAAGTCTTCTTCTCAAGAACCAAATATCCGATGACCTTGAAACTTGGAATGCAACATCGAGGACTCGGGCCCTACCAAGTTTGTTCAAATGTTGAGCTTTGGTTGACCTTGACCTTTTTTATGTCAAGGTCAGATTTGGTCACTTTGACATTTGTATGGAAAAAAAGGCAAAACAGCGGATATTTCTGATTGCCTGCTAGACTTTGGCATCAGAATTGATATTTGCAGTCAGCTGAATGGAAGTTTATCAATTCCAAAGGTCAAGGTCAATTTTTGACCTTTGTCCTGGATGCCTCAGCTTCAGTTTTTATACCCCCTGAATCTAGATTCGGGGGGGGGGGGGGGGGGGCATATAGGTTTTTGTCAGTCTGTCTGTTTGTCCATTTGTCTGTTTTTCTGTCAAAAAAACCTTAACATAAGGCATAACTTTTGAATGGTAATAGATAGAGCTTTCATATTTCACATGTGTATACCTTATCACAAGACCTTTCCAGTGGTACCATAACTTTTGATCTCCTGACTTTGACCTACTGTTTTCAAATTTTAACATTGGCAACATTGGGCATAACTTGTGAATGGCACTGTCCGCGGGCATCAGTGTTTCACAAACACATCTTGTTTTCATCTTCTTCTCCACTTAAACTTGTGGGTTGATTGAAACCAAATTACATTTGTAGCCTCTATGAGTAGGGGCAATGAAATTTGTTTGTAAGGACTGGGTCATATGACCAATATGGCCACCATGCTCATATATGGTAAACAAATTTAAGAATTTTCTCAGGAACCAAATGGCCAATGACCTTGAAATAAATTTGGTATGTAGCATCGGGGACTTGGGCCCTACCAAATTTGTTCAAATGATGACCTTTGGTTGACCTTGGCCTGTTTTACATCAACGTCAAATTTGGTCATTTAGACTTGCATGGAAAAAAGGCAAAAAGTGGATTTCACTGATTGCTTTGGTAGCCTTTTGCATCAGAAATATTATTTGCAATCAGCTGAATGGAAGTTAATCTATTCCAAAGGTCAAGGTGTGGAGCGCTTTGGTGCAGTGGTAGTGCATAGGATTTTTGATGGAGAGGTTGCTGCTTTGATTCTCACGCTGACCAAAGTTGTGTCCTTGAGAAAGGCACTCCATTCACATTGCTTAAAAAAAGTACTGGTTACCACCCAGGAAGTCCTGCTCGTAATACTCAGATGCGAGTAGCAGTAATAGGAGAAAAGGGTCATTACTGACCTTTGTCTTGGATGGCTCAGATTCAGTATTTTTATCTTCTTCTCCACTAAAACTGCTGTGCTGATTGAAAACATGAAAAGCCTCTATGGGATGAGGCAATGAAATTTTGTTCATGGGATTGTTGTCACATGACCAACATGGGCACTATGCCTGTATATCGTTACAAAAACAAGCCTATACAAATACATTGTAAAGTTTACCACTGTAAATCAAAAATTTTAAGCTGAAAAATTGTGATGTTTTTCTTATTTCTGCTCAAAATATAGACTGTGGATGCACTTTAGAACTGCCTCATTGAGGTGGTTCTAACGAGTACCCACAATCTATACTTTAGAGGAGAAATAATAAAAATAAAGTTCACCCCTGTAAACCCCAGTTTTATTATATAAAAGTGGGGTTCAGGTGGGGTCAAAATTATATAGGCATGTTTTCATGATATGATATAAACAACATGACCTCTGGTGAGCGTTGTGGCCCATGGACCTCTTGTTTCTTATTTGAGCCAGCGCATGACAAAACCTACAATAAGACATGTGCACCCAACCAAGTTTCAGATCAGCTTGTGCATCTGCACAGTCTGATCAGAGTCTTCATTTTGCGCTCTAAGGATAGCTATGGGCCCAATGCTCCTTCACGCAGCAAGAGAAGTCTCTGTTTAAACTATATGGATGCACAGGCTGATCTGAGTCTTTGCTGGGTGCACATGGCTTATTGTAGGTTTTGTCGTGCGCTGGCTTATTTTTCAAACAGATTTGGGCTTGACATTACATGTGAATCAGACGATTCACATGTAATGCCAAGCCATATTTTCTTTGAAAAACAATTTGAACATAAAATTTGTGTGGTGGCTGTGGCTAGCGCCATATCAACCGGGTGGTCCAGGCCCTGGCGGTCCATAAATCTTGATAATGCCCTCAGCTTAGGTTTCTATAACTTGCATTATGATAACACACCCGTACGACATAGTGAATTTTTTTCACATCTCCAAAATGGCCATTTTCCTGATAAAAATCTGAGATATTTTTTTTATTATGAATGCTGCAAACATAGGTTTTGGTGCTCGTTAGAACCGCCTCATCAAATCAAACAAAGGTGGTCTTAATAGCGGAAGTTTGCTGTTTTTTTTTGCAGGAACAGCCCTGGGTGCCGCACTAAGGGCTGGCCTTCAGTTAATCCAGAATGGTCGGCCTGGTGTGGCAAAGGTGATACTCGCCGTCTCTGATGGTGCTTCTGACAGTCCGGCCCAGACTTTATTAAATGCACAAAGAATCCGTGATAGCTATATCTATACAGTAGTGATTGGTTTAGGAACAGATAACTCTGAGATGGAGGCAATAGCAACTGATTCAGAATCAGTACTGAGGTATGACTCAGCCATCGACTGGGTGCAACATCCAGCTTCAGAAGTGCTTGACATAATTTGCCCAGGAGGTGAGTATTGAGTAGTATTCATAGCAACAAATAAGGTAAGTATTTTGTGATAATTGAAGGATATTTTTTATCAGTTCTCCATAAAAGCCTATGTTGTGGGTATTCATTAGAATCCCCTCGCTGAGGCGGTTCTAATGAGTACCCACAACATAGGTTTATATGGAGAAATAAGGAAAACTATCCTTCATTTATCACAAAATACTGACCTTATCTGTTGCTATGGTATTCAATGAACCAACAGATAAGGTAAGTATTTTGTGATAATTGAAAGATAGTTTTTGTCAGTTCTCCATAAAAGCCTATGTTGTGGGTACCCACAACATAGGTTAATAAGGAGAAATAAGGAAAACTAGCCTTCATTTATCACAAAATACTTACCTTATTGTTGCTATGGTATTCAATGACACAAAATCATTTTGTATTCAATAAAATTTTCCACCTTATGTACTGGAGGAGCTAGTTTTGAAATTTAAGATTGGCAGGTTGTGTTAATTTTTGAAATTTCAGAAATTTTTGCAAACAGTCAGGCCTTTACCGGACACTGCATTCTGTGGGAGATATGGGCCTGCATTTTTTTTGCAAACAGTCAGGCCCTTACCAGACACTGCGTTCTGTGGGAGATATGGGCCGGCATTATTTTTGCAAACAGTCAGGCCCTTACCGGACACTGCGTCCTGTGGTAGATATGGGCCTGCATTATTTTTGCAAACAGTCAGGGCCTTACCGGACACTGCGTTCTGCGGGGGATATTGGCCTGCATTATTTTTGCAAACAGTCAGGCCCTTACCGGACACTGCGTTCTGTGGGAGATATGGGCCTGCATTATTTTTGCAAACAGTCAGGCCCTTACCTGACACTGCGTTCTGTGGGAGATATGGGCCTTATAGTAACTGTCCTTATGGCCTTCCTTTGTTTAGGTTTCCATTATTGTCTGGTCGCTTAATGTTTGTATTTCTTTCCCTTTGGTGTCTTTGATGGGTGGAGTAAGTTAATTGTATCAATTCCTGATCCTTGTTTTACTTCTACTCTGCATTATTTTTGCAAACAGTCAGGCCCTTACTGGACACTGCGTTCTGTGGGAGATATGGGCCTGCATTATTTTTGCAAACAGTCAGGCCCTTACCGGACACTGCATTCTGTGGGAAATATGGGCCTGCATTATTTTTGCAAGCAGTGAGGCCCTTTCCAGACACTGCATTCTGTGGGAAATATGGGCCTGCATTATTTTTGTAAGCAGTGAGGCCCTTTCCAGACCCTGCATTCTGTGGGAAATATGGGCCTGCATTATTTTTGCAAGCAGTGAGGCCCTTTCCAGACACTGCATTCTGTGGGAAATATGGGCCTGCATTATTTTTGCAAGCAGTGAGGCCCTTTCCAGACACTGCATTCTGTGGGAAATATGGACCTGCATTATTTTTGCAAGCAGTGAGGCCCTTTCCAGACACTGCATTCTGTGGGAAATATGGGCCTGCATTATTTTTGCAAGCAGTGAGGCCCTTTCCAGACACTGCATTCTGTGGGAAATATGAGCCTGCATTATTTTTGCAAGCAGAGAGGGCCTTTTCCAGACACTGCATTCTGTGGGAAATATGGGCCTGCATTATTTTTCGGGATTTCCTGTAAAGTGTTAAAGGCCTTCAATATTAACTCTTTAAGATGCCAAGAAAAACTGCTGAAAATGTTGTCTGTTCAGCTCACCTGAACCAAATCCATGAAGCTCTATTGCACTACTCCTGGTGTTGGCACTGGCTTTTGAATTAGCATCAGTGTCCACATTTACGTTAAAGTTTTTCAGAGCTCATGATTTTGTCACCATGCGATGGATTTGGTTCCTATTTGGTATGATGATAGATATAGAGCCAAACATTTATTCAGCAATATCCCCTCTCATACTCCAAAGTCAAGGTCACAGACTTAGAAAATTTAAATGTTATAGTTTTGGAAAATTTAATTGATATAGTTTTTAGCTCACCTGTTACGTAGTGACAAGGTGAGCTTTTGGGATCACTTTTTGTCCGTCGTGCGTGCGTGCATCCATGCGTGCGTCCATAAACTTTTCTTCAAACGACATCTCCTCCTAAACCACTGATCGTATTTTGACCAAACTTCACAGGAATGATCCTTAGGTGGTCCCCTTTCAAAATTGTTCAAATGGTTCCGGTCCGTTGCACATATAGGTCACAGTAGCGAAAAATAGATTTTTTTCACCGCAAACTTAAAAAATCTTCTTCTCTGAAACCACAAGGCCCAGGTCTTTGATATTTGGTATGAAGCTTCATCTAGTGGACCCCTACCAAGATTGTTCAAATTAAAGTGCTGGAGCTAAAAATGCCCCCGCACGGGGGCCCTTTGGTTTTACATGGGCTTATATAGGGAAAATCTTGAAAAATCTTCTTCTCTGAAACCGCAAGGCCCAGGTCTTTGATATTTGGTATGAAGCTTCATCTAGTGGACCCCTACCAAGATTGTTCAAATTATAGTGCTGGGGCCAAAAATGCCCCCGCAAGGGGGCCCTTTGGTTTTACATGGGCTTATATAGGGAAAATCTTTAAAAATCTTCTTCTCTGAAACCGCAAGGCCCAGGTCTTTGATATTTGGTATGAAGCTTTATCTAGTGGACCCCTACCAAGATTGTTCAAATTATAGTGCTGAATCTAAAAATGCCCCCGCACGGGGGCCCTTTGGTTTTACATGGGCTTATATAGGGAAAATCTTGAAAAATCTTCTTCTCTGAAACCACAAGGCCCAGGTCTTTGATATTTGGTATGAAGCTTCATCTAGTGGACCCCTACCAAGATTGTTCAAATTATAGTGCTGGGGCCAAAAATGCCACCGCACCAAGGCCCTTTTGTTTTACATAGGCTTATATAAGGAAAATCTTTAAAAATCTTCTTCTCTGAAACCGCAAGGCCCAGGTCTTTGATATTTGGTATGAAGCTTCATCTAGTGGACCCCTACCAAGATTGTTCAAATTATAGTGCTGGAGCTAAAAATGCCCCCCACACGGGGGCCCTTTGGTTTTACATGGGCTTATATAGGGAAAATCTTGAAAAATCTTCTTCTCTGAAACCACAAGGCCCAGGTCTTTGATATTTGGTATGAAGCTTCACCTAGTGGACCCCTACCAAGATTATTCAAATTATACTGCTGGGGCCAAAAATGCCCCCGCACCAGGGCCCTTTTGTTTTACATAGGCTTATATAGGGAAAATCTTTAAAAATCTTCTTCTCTGAAACTGCAAGGCCCAGGTCTTTGATATTTGGTATGAAGCTTCATTTTGTGGACCTCTCCCAAGATTGTTCAAATTATAGCCCTGGAGCCAAAAATGCCCCAGCTCCGGGGCCCTTTGGTTTTACATAGACGTATATAGGGAAAATCTTAAAAAATCTTCTTCTTTGAAACCACAAGGCTTGGGTCTTCGATATTTGTTATGAAGCTTCAGCTAGTGGACCTCTATAAAGATTGTTCAAATTATAGCCCTGAGACCAAAAATGCCTCCGCCATGTGGCCCTTTGGTTTTACATAGACTTATATAGTCGGCCTCCGTGGCCTAATGGATAAGAGCGCTGACTCTTAGTCATTAGGTCTCTCACCGCCGTGAGTTCGAGCCTCGCTCGGGTCACGTGTGAGACGCCAAGTTCTGCAAAGGAAGGTCAGGTAGTTTTTCTCCGGGTACTCCGGTTTTCGCCCACCTATTTTTAACGATCGGCTCGATATGAGTGAAATAATCTTGAAAGGGCCGTAAAACCCAAACCAAAAAAAAAAAAAAAAAAATAGACTTATATAGGAAAAACCTTTAAAAATCATCTTCTCTGAAACATAAGGCTTAGGTCTTTGACATTTGTTATGAAGCTTCAGCTAGTGGACCTCTACCAAGATTGTTCAAATTATAGCCCTGGGGCCAAAAATGCCCCTGCTCCGGGGCCCTTTGGTTTAACATATACTTATATAGGGAAAATCTTGTTTTACATAGACTTCTAAAATCTTCTTCTCTGAAACCAGAAAGCCCAGGTCTTTCATATTCGATATGAAGCTTCATCTTGTGGACCTCTACCAAGATTGTTCAAATTATAGCCCTGGGGCCAAAATTGACCCTGCCCGGGGCCCACTTGTTATACATTGGATCAGGTGAGCGAACCAGGGCCCTCTGGGCCCTCTTGTTTTTAAGAACTCATACTTCCAACCATATGAAGAATTTGATTTATATTTGACATGATAATAGATGTAGACCAAAAGATTTACTGTAAAACACTTATATTTCACGGTCATTTTATTCTGGCGCTATTGGCGGTCAAGGAAAAAAACGCCAAAATAAAAAAAACTGTCAATAAATATCAAACAGTGCATCACAAAGTGGCAGAAATTTTATTCCCAATACACATCTTAAGTATGATATAGAGAAATAAAACGTCAATCAGTCGAGGGCATTATCCGTTACAAAAGCAAAGGAGTATTTCCTTTTTAGAAGTAGAGCATATTGTTAGGGAGCATAGCCAAAATTACTCTATCCAACCAGAGTTAAAGATAATTTATCAAGTCTTTCTCATTGCTTAACCCTTATCTTGCTGTTCACGACAACCCCTATCATTGCAAACAGTGTAGATCCAGATCAGATGGCTTCTGAAGAAGCCATCTGATCAGGATCTACACTGTTTGGCATTTAGTTTATGAATTTGTAGCAAAAAGTTACATCAGGTCATTTGATTGGTTGATAGACAGAAATGGGTGTGGCTTAAATGAATATTCAGCAAGATAAGAGTTAACATGTCACTCATAAAGTCATTTAGCATGCTCAAGAGGACTGAATAAAAGCAAATACAGCTTGACAGTAATTGTTAACCCTTGTTCTGCTGAATATTCATATATGCCACACCCACTACCGATTATCAACCAATCAGATTGCTTGATGCAAATTATTGCAACACATTCACAATCTGAATGGCAAACAATGTAGATCCTGATCAGATGGCTTCGTCAGAAGCCATCTGATCTGGATCTACATTGTTTCAAAGATAAGGCATATCCGGGATCAGCAGGACAAGGGTTAAAATTGCATGTATAATTGGTAATTGATTGGCGGCTTTGTCTGTGAGTACACCAAGTCCGACATTTTGTGTAGCGAAAGCGTGAATGCAAGAAAGAAAACTACAACTAATTATAACTTGTTTTGTTAATTTATTAAATAACATAATGACTGATTTGTATTCATCCAAACAACAAGAGCAGTGCATTGTGAAAAACAGTTTGAAATCACAGTGTATGACTTGCAAATCACCGTGTAGGATTCGAATGCATAAGACACACAGGACTACGTCAGAAATCACAGATTTTTTTCTGAATTGAAGTCCACCAAAACAAAAATCCGCGAAAAGGTCCATTCATGATCTGATCGGGGCACCACACTGTTTGCCTGTACACAAAAATATTTTTAAAAAATTTGCAAAAAATTCAGCAGACAACATTAGCAGACAACATTTTCAGATGTTGTTTTTCTCAGCAGCTTATGGTTTGACCATTTTGGAGATATGAAAGAATGCAGTTTGCCAATGCGATGTGTTATGCAAATGAACATGACCATAAATAGTGTTGACTCTAAAATAATGAAATAGTTAATGTATGCATTATATCGCTTGCTTGCATTAATATTCATCAGCTATTCCAGAACTCTGATCAGTCAGAAGCATGCCATGCACAAGGCAACAAAGGGCTTTATGCTAAGTATGCCGTGCACAGGGCAACAAAGGGCTATATGCTAAGTATGCCATGCACAGGGCAACAAAGGGCTATATGCTAAGTATGTCGTGCACAGGGCAACAAAGGGCTATATGCTAAGTATGCCAAGCACAGGGCAACAAAGGGCTATATGCTAAGTATGCCATGCGCAGGGCAACAAAGGGCTATATGCTAAGTATGTCGTGCACAGGGCAACAAAGGGCTATATGCTAAGTATGCCATGCACAGGGCAACAAAGGGCTATATGCTAAGTTTGTGAGTGATTCTCCGGGGTCTACACATCAATAAAATCCACAAAAATGATAATTCATTCCTTATAATTCCAACTTTGTCATCGAAATGTTTAAAATGTCACAAAAAGTGGTATATTTTAGGAATTATTTCAAAATCATAAGAAAGACCTTACCACCGATTATTCAGTTAGAAGCTGCCATCTTTGAAAGAAATGAAAGAAACCCAAGTGAAGAAAACATCAAGTCATTAAATTCAGTTTATTTGTCTTCTAACATTTACGTTTTCAAAAGTTTCCCATCTTTTTATTGAACGCTGTTGACATCATTTTATATACAATGACATAACCCACGAGTTCTAAACGTGCTCTTTAATGTTATGTTCTATTACTACCAGTCACTGGTGAAATAGTTTCGGATTCTTGCTCATGGAATTTATCCCAGTATAAAACTTTTATTTCAACAAATCAAATCGCTCGAAATGTAAATAATGATTGACAATTGGAATTATTGTACGCAGTAAAATCCTATATTAAGACCACCTTTGGAACAGTTCGAGAGTGGTCTTAAAATTAAGACCACCTTTTGAACTGTTCAAAAGTGGTCTTTAAGACCACTTTTGAACAGTCCCAAAGGTGGTCTCAGACAAGAGGACCTAAATATGCATAAAACTCAAAGAAAGAACAACTGAAAGTTTCTAAAGAAGCTTTTTAATTCAGAATTAGTCTCAATTGTTGGTAGTCTTAATCGCGGAATTTTACTGAATATGTTATTTGTTATTGACAGAGTTTACATGTTCATCTGATATGGATATAGCTTAAGTATATGTTATTTGTTATTGACAGAGTTTACATCATCGGCTATGGATATAGCTTAAGTATATGTTATTTGTTATTGACAGAGTTTACATGTTCATCGGCTATGGATATAGCTTAAGTATATGTTATTTGTTATTGACAGAGTTTACATGTTCATCGGCTATGGATATAGCTTTTGTGTTGGACATAGAGTCAAGAGACGTCATGGCCTCGGCTCTGACTGTAGCAAATGGCTTCTCAGAAAGGTAACTATTCATCTATTTATCAAATATTTATGTCATCACGTGAAAAGTCTGTGAAATGAACACCCAATGAAACCCCACTTTATATAGAGAAAACTGGGGTTTACTGACATATACATTATTTTTAGCTCACATGTCACTTAGTGACAAGGTGAGCTTTTGTGATCACATTTTGTCCGTCGTCCGTTGTGCGTCTGTGCGTGAGTGCATCCGTAAACAATTTCAAATAAGTATATCTCTAATACCCCATGGCCAATCTTGATCAAATTTCACGAGAAGCATCATCAGGTAGGGAGAAAGGCTACATAAGGTTTTTGGGCTGACCAGATTGGAATTCTGGGTGCCAAGGCAATATATAGCTGTCATAGACTTACAATGAGAAAAATTTAAAAAATCTTCTTCTGAAACCTCAGGGCCGTGAGCTTAGATATTAAGCTTGTAACAATGTCAAGTGGTCACCTACATAAATCCTGCCAATCATGCCCCTGGGGTCCAAATTGGCCACAACCTGGGGCCCCTTAGCTCCCATAGACTTATAATGGAAAAAAAGCTTCAAAAATCTTCTTCTCTGAAACCAAAGGGCCCAGAGCTTAGATATTTAGCATGTAGCAACAGCAAGTGGTCACCTACATAAGTCCTGCCAATTATGCACCTGTGCTCCAAATGGGCCATGCCCCGGGGCCCCTTAGCTCCCATAGACTCATAATGACAAAAAGCTTAAAAAATCTTCTTCTCTGAAACCTCAGGGCCCAGAGCTTAGATATTTAGCATGTAGCAACGGCAAGTGGTCACCTACATAAATCCTGCCAATCATGCCCCTGGGGTCTGAATGGGCCACACCCCGGGGCCCCTTAGCTCCCATAGACTCATAATGGATAAAAGCTTAAAAAATATTTTTCTCTGAAACCACAGGACCCAGAGCTAAGATATTTAGCATGTAGCAACGGCAAGTAGTCACCTACATAAATCCTGCCAATCATGCCCCTGAGGTCCAAATGGGCCACGCCTGGGACCCCTTAGCTCCCAAAGACTCATAATGGAGAAAAAACCTTCAAAAATCTTCTTCTCTGAAACCACAGGGCCCAGAGCTTAGATATTTAACATGTAGCAACGGCAAGTGGTCACCTACATAAATCCTGCCAATCATGCCCCTGGGGTCCAAATGGGCCACGCCCCGGTCCCCTTAGCTCCCATAGACCCATAATTGAAAAAAGCTTCAAAAATGTTCTTTTCTGAAACCACAGGGGCCAGAGCTTAGATATTTATCAGGTAGCAACGGCAAGTGGTCACCTACATAAATCCTGCCAATCATGACCTTGGGCCCCTTAGCTCCCATAGACTTATAATGGAAAAAAAAAGCTTCACCAACCTTCTTCTCTGAAACCACAGGGCCAAGAGCTTAGATATTACGCATATAGCAAAGGCAAGTGGTCACTTACATAAATCCTGCCAGCCATGCCGCGGGGCCCCTTAGCTTGCATAGACTCATAATGGAAAAAAGCTTAAAAAATCTTCTTCTCTGAAACCACAGGGCCCAGAGCTTAGATACAATGTATGTAGCATGTAGCAACGGCAAGTGGTCACCTACATAAATCCTGCCAATCATGCCCCTGGGGTCCAAATGGGCCATGCCCCCGGGCCCCTTAGCTCCCATAGACTCAAAATGGAAATAGGCTTCAAAAATCTTATTCTTTGAAACTGTGAAGCACAGAACTTAGATATTTAGTATCTAGCAACATAAAATAGTCACCTACATAAATCCTGCTAACCCTGCCCCTGTGGTCAAAATTGGGCATGCCCAAGCTGATCAGCTCCTATAGACTTTTAATGGAAAAAACTTCAAAAATCTTCTTCTATGAAACCATAAGGCCCAGAGCTTAGATATTTCGTATGTAGCAACGTCAAGTGGTCTCCGACATTAATCCTGCCAATTACACCCCTGGGATCCAAATTGGCCACACCCAAGGGCTCTTTTACTCCCATAGACTTACAATTTGAAAAACATAAAAAATCTTCTTCTCTTAAACCACAGGGCTCAGAGCTTAAATATATAGCATGTAGCAACGTCAAGTGGTCACCTACATAAACCCTGCCAACCATGCTCCTGGGGTCAAAATTGGCCAGGCCCATGGCCCATTCGCTCTCATAGACTTATTATGGAAAAAAAACTTAAAAAATCTTTTCCTCTGAAACCATAAGTCCCAGAGGTTAGATATTTAGTATGTAGCGACATGAAATGGTCACCTTAATAAATCCTGCTAACCATGCCCCTTGGGTCAAAATTAGCCACGCCTATGGGCCCATTACCTACCATAGACTTGAAATGTACAACTTAAATTGAAAAACAAACTTAAAAAATCTTCTCCTCTGAAACCATAAGGCCGAGAGCTTAGGTATTTAGCATGTAGCAATGTCAAGTGGTCGCCTACATGATTCCTGCCAATCATGTCCCTAGGGTCCAAATTGGCCAAATCCTGTGGCCCCTTAACTCCAATAAACTAATAATGGAATAATGGAAAATAAGCTTTGAAAATCTTTTCTGAAACCATGAAGCACAGACCTTAGATATTTAGTATATACATGTAGCAACATAAAATGGTCACCTACATAAACCATGCCAACCATGTCCTTTGGGTCAAAATTTGCCATGCCCCAGGGCTCATTAGCTCCTATAGACTTATACTGGAAAAAAACTTCAAAAAAATCTTCTTCTCCGAAACCATGAGGCCAAGAGCTTAGATATTTAGTATGTAGCAATGTCAAGCGGTCTCCTACATAAATCCTGCCAACCATGCCCCTGGAGTCTGAATTGGTCTTTCGCCAGGGCTCCTTAACACCAATAGACTTATAATGAATCAACTTCAAAAATCTTCTTTTCTGAAACCACAGGGCCCCGATTTTTTATTGATTTGAGGTTTAACATCCCCGTCAATACTGTGTAGGTCATTTTGAAGATGTTGCTTCCAGATTTGTGGGACTTTTACCCTACATTGAGATAAAGTGAGATCTTAAGCTCTGCCGCCCAATGAAACCAATAGGATTTAAGTGCATAGATGGTTCAACTGTCACAACTTGTCCTGGGCAGGCTTAGAACCTCTAAGCTGTTTACCAGTACTCATCTGCGTTCGGTTCCAGCTCTGTGTGGAAGCACCATGTAGCCTAATCTGTTTCTTCAAGCTCTGATGGGCATTCTAAACATCACTAATGATTTTCTGGTACACAGGTGAGCACTACAGGGCCAGTTGGCCCTCTTGTTCTTATTTCTACTCCAAGACATATGTTGTGGGTGCTTGTTAGAACTGCCTAGATGAGGTTGTTCTAACGAGTACCCACAATCTATTTTTTGAGCAGAGATAAGAAAAATATCACAATTTTTCAGCTTAATTTTTTTTTTTCGGCAGTAAAGTTTACACTATATTTGTATAGGAGTGTTTTGTAATGTATTTATGTGAGATAAATAGAATCCATCAATTTTGTTCAGTTTGGACAGAAAAATTGGCCCCCCGCCCATGGGGGCTTGAAGAAATAGATAGGCTGCATGATGCTTTCGAGCTGAAATCCGACCGCACACAAGTACTGGTAAACAGCTTGGAGGACCTAGGCCTGCCCAGGTAAAGCGGTGCAAGTCGGACCGTCCATGCTTATAAACCCTATTGATTTCATTGGGCGACAGGGCTTGAGATGTCATTTCATCTCAATCTCGGGTAAAAGTCCCACAAAATTGGGAGCAGCGTCTCCAAAATGACCTATACATTGGACAGAAAAATCTGAACTTGAGGGTCCAGGAGTCACAGGGTTTGCCAAGTTAACCACGTGACTACTGGACCTAAGGGTTGGGATTGACTGTCACCACTGAACAACAATGATTGATTCTTTTTCTCACATTCAATCTGAATATGACAATATGATTTCAGCCTTTTTCTACAGGGAAGCCGGAAAATAAGAGTCAAAACCAAAACTTTTAACAAAGTTGAGAAATTTTGATAGTAAAATGTTCCTTTTGATTAAGTAAAAAAAAGACATACCCACACTTGAGGATTTTATCCAGAAATATCAAAGTTATATACGTTAGAACTCCTGAATTGCTGTTTCACCCGCTAATGTTGCTAATGTAGCAAGCGATGTTATCTGATATTATTATAGCCCCGCTTTGAAAAAGTGGGGCTATATTGGATTTGCCATGTCCTTCTGTCATTCCGTGATTCCGTTAATTTGTGTTGGCTCCATAACTTTGTATCTGCTTAACATATTTTCATGAAACTTCACACAAATGTTAAACACCATAAGACAATGTGCAGAGCGAAGGAATTATAACTGTGGATTGCCTACTTTTGGAGTTATTGCCCTTTGAACATTTTCCGTAATTCCGTAATTCCGTGATTCCATTAATTTGTGTTGGCTCCATAACTTTGTATCTGCTTAACATATTTTCATGAAACTTCACACAAATGTTAAACACCATAAGACAATGTGCAGAGCGAAGGAATTATAACTGTGGATTGCCTACTTTTGGAGTTATTGCCCTTTGAACATTGAAAAATGGCAATTTTAATTGTGTCCGCTTCATAACTCGAAAACCGTTTGAGATATTTTTAGGAAACTTCACACAAATGTTAAGCACTATGAGACGATGTGCAGAGCGCAGGAACCATAACTCTGCATTGCTTATTTTTGGAGTTATTGCCCTTTGAACATTGAAAAATGGCAATTTTAACAGTGTCCGCTTCATAACTCGAAAACCGTTTGAGATAATTTCATGAAACTTCACACAAATGTTAAGCACTATGAGACAATGTGCAGAGCGCAAGAACCATAACTCTGGTTTTCGTATTTTCTGTGTGTCTGTCTGTGTGTCTGTCTGTGTCTGTTAACAATTTTCGTGTCCGCTCCATAACTTTAAAACCCATTCACATATTTTCATGAAACTTCACACAAACATTAAACACCATGAGATGGTGTGCAGAGTGCAGGAACCATAACTCTGGATTGCCTAATTTTTGAGTTATTTCCCTTTGAATATTGAAAAATATCAATTTTAGCCGTCTTTGCTCGATAACTCAAAAACCGTTTGAGATAATTTTATGAAACTTCACACAAATGTAAAGCACCATATTACGTGTGCAGAGCGCAGGAACCCAAACTCTGGATTGTCTACTTTTTCAGTTATAGGCTTTTGAATATTAAAAAATGGCAATTTTAACTATGTCCGCTCCATAACCGTTTCTGATATTTTCATGAAACTTCAAATAAATGAAAAGCACCTTGAGATGATGTGCAGAGTGCAGGAACCATAACTCTGGTTTGCCTACTTTAGGAGTTATTGCCCTTTGAACATTTAAAAAGGCAATTTTGACTGTGTCGGCTCCATAACTCACAAACCATTGACACTTCACACAAGTGTAAAGCACCATGAGACAATGTGCAGAGCGCAGGAACCCTGACTCTGATTTGCCTACTTTAGGAGTTATTACCCTTTGAACATTGAAAAATGGAAGATGAAATTTAGTATAAACATGGACATTCTGGTAATGTATCATGCTCATTGAAATGAGGGACAAGGGCTCACAACTCTTAGAGTTTTTCCAGATAATGTAAAATTTTCAACAGTTATTTCTTGTTCATAACTGTTTTCTCTGCAGCTTAAATAACTTTCTTCTCTGACAGCGCTGAAGCGGGGCTATAGTCAGATCCTCTGACAGCTCTAGTTATACCTCATTAATATTCAGGAGCTATTCCAGAATTCTGATTGGTTGAGAGCATGCCACACACGAGGCAATAAAATTATCATATTCCACTGCAATATTCCCCTCTGACGCCACTGCTCAAAAGTACAAGTGCACAATTTAATAAATCGAATTTCATCATTCAAGTCTTATGTATGTGGTAAATAACTTGATTTTTCCATATTTTGAAGCATTCACTGAAAGAATCTCTAGAAGTCAGAATTCAGTATAACAAATCATTTGTTGCCCTTGTGTGAGGGGAATATGACGATTTAGTAAGTGAGAGTCAGTTCATAAACTATTGACCCCAAAATTGCTGAGAGGGTGATGGTGAAAAATGTCACCCTGAGGAATTTTAACAACAGCCTAGGTGCAAGCCTAGGTGCAGCGTTTGCTGATATTCATATTCCTCGGGGTGTCAATTTTCATTATCAGAGGAAAATGTCACCAATCAGCTGAGGCACAGCCTTGGCTGATATTCATATTCCTCAGGTTAACATTTTTCACTATCAGAGGGTGACCTATCATTCTGCTGCGTCTGATCTGGGTCTGCACTGTTTGCAGTGACTCATTTTTGGGTTTCCCTGTATAGAATGGGTTCACCCTTATCCCACTGCATAAATTAATTTAGCCACAACCTATTTAAATTTCAACCAATCAAATTGCTTGATGTAATTTATTCATTCAAATTCGCAAACTGAATGACAAACAGTATAGATCCTGATCAGATGGCTTCTTCAGAAGCCATCTGATCTGGATCTACACTGTTTGCAATGGTAGGGGTTATCATGAACAGCAGGATACGGGTTAATGTCATGCAGTGTCCTTATTTCAGCTTTTCCCCATCAAACTTAGAAGTAAATACGGTGTTTACTAAAGATTACGCTTCAGTTGCGGATGCCATCACCTTTGTTCAGACAGAACTAATGGGAACACAGCGGAATGATGTAGTAAAAATGATCATTCTAATGACCGACCAAGACGTCATTAATACCGCAGCTCTCCAGCTAGCAACAGACAGTGCTAAGGCGAGCGGTATTATTGTAGGAGTTATGAATGCTAAGTCTGATGCTAATGTAGATTGGACTGTCTATGCATCTAGTTCCGAGGTTTTGTTTGAGGTGTCTCGGTTTGACAACTTGCAGTATGTGAGGTTTATGTACAGCAGTTTTTGTAGAGGTAATTACATGTATTTATATTTGGAGGATAACAGTTACTGTATTCAAAATTGTCATTTTTGGAGGTAAATCAGAGGTTTTACGGTCGGAAATTTTGTTTTGTAAAACATAATTTGCGACAGTAAAACCGATGATTATCCCCATTTTAATGCACTTATTTGTATGTTCTGTTGAAAATTGTATTATTTTGCACAAAGTGGCAAGTGCTGTGAGCTGCGTGAAACCAAATTCCAGCCAAAGAAAAGCGACGTTTCGTGATGACGTTGGGCTTCCGACAGTATATCGCAGAATATACTGTCGCAAATTTTTGTCATCCAATCAGACGTCGCGTTACATATGCAAGTGTATTAGAATGCTAGTTTTATCCTTTAAACCCTTATCATAATAGGATGACAGCAGGGGCCAGTTGTTTAAAGCATCATTAGCTTAAGGAGCTCGTTAGCAGTCAAATTGTTAACTGTTCTAGCAAGTAAAATATCTAATATTGTGTTATTTTTCCTGAAAAAATGTAAATATAAAACATGGACTTGATTCATTTGCTGGGACACTGGCAAACAGTGTAAACCCAGATCAGATGCCAGATAGTGCTGACATGATTCTAACAGGAATCCACAACATATGTTAATAGCAACATATTTTAATGAAAACTTATCCCTGAATTATCTTTATTGTACCTCTCGTGACTTTCCTATACAAAACTCCCATTAGGCCTACTAATCACCCTGCGATATCTTCGACTATCACATGTGCAGAATTAGTGTGTGTACCGTTCAGTTCTTCAGCGAGGCTAAACCAAAAATTTTAACAAAGTCAAAAATTTTGGTACCAAAATGTTTCTTTTGATTTAATTAACTCTTATCCTGCTGTTCACGACAACCCCTATCTTTACAAACAGTGTAGATCCTGATCAGATGGCTTTTGAGGAAGCCATCTGATCTGGATCTGCACTGTTTGACATTCAGTTTATGAATTTATAGGAATAATGTACATCAAGTAATCTGATTGGTTCAAAGTCAGAAATGGGTGTGGCTAAACTGAATATTTAGCAGGATAAGGGTTAATAAAACACATATGGACTTGTGAGATTTTTATTCAGAAATAACGAAGTTACAGATGTTTGAACTTCTGAATTGCTGTTTCACCAGCTATTCTTACACTGGTCGCTTATATACCCAATAGTAAAGTCTAGTGATATACTGAGTGATAAATCAATGGGCAGAAGAGCACGACGCGAAGAGCCAACTTTCTTTCCCATTTCATGATGTCATTCAGTCATCTTGAAGTAAAATGGTGTAACGTCATATTCTTGTATCACATGCAGTGAAATTCTGCTATTAAGACCACCTAAAATTAAGACCATTTTTGCTTTAAAAAGCTTAATTTATAGGCTGCAGTTATTCTTTCTTTGTGCTTTCTGCATACAGTGTCCTCTGGTCAGAGACCACCTTTGGGACTGTTCAAAAGTGGTCTTAAGACCACTTTTGAACAGTCCAAAAGGTGGCCTTAATATTGGAGTTTTACTGTATGTTATGAAAACAGGTAAACACATGTGATACAGTCAGTTATATTTGCGGGATACCTTTAAACAATGGCGGAAGATAGGGAGAATATGAAGGAATCCATAGCATTTTTGCTGACTTAGTGTGTTAGAATCAAAATAGATCAGCTCTACAGTCGTGATTTATTGAGTGATAGATCACTGTTGGTCGGTTAGTTGTAAGTAGACAAATCACTCTCGTAATTTCTCAGACACGCTCGTAATTTAGCAAAAATCAAGAGCGTGTAGTGCGAGTGATTTGATAAACTCAAACAGTGATCTATCACTCAATAAATCCTTGATAGAGCTGATCTATTCCTTAAACGTCACTAATGTAGAAAGCTGACGTTATCTGATAATTTGGAATGTCAACAGTTACGCGTGAGCAGTCCTGTGTGAATGCCCACATGGCACAGATTTCGTCACTTGCAAGCAAACACATGGGTATCTCGATCTTGTTCAGTTTCTAAATAAATATTACATTCCTGAGAGGGTGATAGTGTAATATGTCACCCTGAGGAATATCAATCAAGGCTTCACCTAGATGATATAAGGCTGCACCTAGGTTGATATTCATATTACTCAGGGTGACATTTTCCACTATCACCCTCTGATAGTGAAAAATGTAAACCTGAGGAATATGAATATCAGCCAAGGCTGCACCTAGGCTGTTAGTGAAAAATGTCCTCAGGTTGACATTTTTCACTATCACCCTCTCAGGAATGTAATACAGTGGAAACTTGGTAAATTTGAACGCCAATTTTTCGAAACTACCAAAGTTTTCATAGACAACTACTGGTAACTGTCCCAACATTTTTCTCTATTATTTATTGCAAAAATATTACCAATTTTTCGAAAAAATTTTTTTCGAACAGTTTCGTCGGTCCCGACAAAGAAATTCCTGTTAAAATCCCCTGTTAAATTCAAAATATCGCTCCGCTAATCAAGGTCACGCATGATGACTTGGTGAGTTCGATTGTTGCACGCCCAAATGAATTCACAGGTTATCCACTAGAGGTAATTGACACCTGATTAACGGTGGTGATCCTTAAATAACTGATTAATAGGTGTCCTTAATTGAGTTCATCTGCACTGATCATTTTATTTGATGAGTTCAAGAGTTTAATTACGGGGTTTAAGTGAATATTTCTCTTCCTTTGATTTGTGTGTTAAGGGGTTGTTTGGCCTGTTTCAACGGACCGGCCGTTATGGCTAAAATAACGATTCTGTTAAAACTGAAAGTAGACGAATTTCCTGAACATTTATGAAAGTTTATGAAAGTGAATCATGGGCCAATACCTAAGCGAAACTAAATTGGCTTGAAACGTGTAGTTAGTCCTTTCCCATCTGTATCAGCCAGTTTATTGCCGTCTGATACAAATCTTCGCTAGCAGTCAATGATTGCCTATTCTGCTATCCTTTCTGCAGGATTAAATATTTCATCAGTAAAATGGTTCGGTACTTTACATTTAACTTTTGTTTTCGTTATTGCTGATGGATGTAAATACTAATGACTGTTCATCTTTTCTATCTTCTGTCACCTGTCAAGCATTAAAGATGATAAGATCAAGTTTCAGACAGCTCATTTTCTTTCATGCTTTGGCAGATGTTCCCATTACTTCACCAAAGAGCTGAGATGAAGTTGCAATAATGGTCATACAATGACATTGACCAAAATATCCCAACATATCTGAAAATTGCCGATTTCGAAAATTCGAACTACCGATAATTTGAAGGATTTCCTGCGGTCCCTGGCACTTCGAATTATCAAGATTTGACTGCATTTATATATTATTATTCCTAAGGACAGGGGCCTCCATGGCCTAGTTTTTAAGAGCACTGTGTCTGAATAATTTGGTCTCTTGCTGCTTTTGTTTGTTTGACCCTTTCTCTGGTCACATGTGGGACACCAAGTTCTGCAGTAAAATAGTAGTGGTTTTTCTCTGGGTACCCTATTTTTTTCGCCCACCTCTGATTACTATCAGCTTGATATGAATGAAATAACCCTGAAAGGACCATAAAACCGAAAAAGAAAAAAAATCATACGGCCATGTAAATTTGGCTTCAGTTAGTTCTTAGCATAAATTGCAATTGCAACAATTTGTTTGGATGAGCTTGTATTTAGAGTGGTACACTATTTTACAGATGTCTGTGTGAGTGGGACTCAAGTGGATACATCCCTGACTCAGGATTGTTCCCCCTGCCCCCGGGGCTCATACAGAGATAGTTCAGAAAGCTACCAGTGTGTTTCTTGCCCTGGAAATACCTATACAAGGGAAGCGGGGGCTACAAGCATCAGCCAGTGTGATGACACATGTAAGTTCAACTTGACCAGAACTTCATATAACATTGCGAAAACACACCTAGACATATACATTGTGTACCTGTGATACTTTTTTTAATGATGGAGATTTGCCATTGTGATGTAAAGAATATATGGGGAAATTCTTAGTTCAAATGAGGGAGACTCCAAAATTATGCTATAATTTAGCATAAATTGGGCAAAAATTAGCATCAAAATGAGGGAGTCTCATTCCTGATGAGGGAGGTATCACAGATATGACATTGCCGAAAAAAAAAAAAAAATTTTAAGATTAAAAATAATTATAATTTCCTTATTTCTGCTAAAAATATGGATTGTGGGTACAAGTTAGAACCGCCTCACCGGCCGTTCTAAGGAGTACCTACAAAAACATAGATTGTGGGTACAAGTTAGAACCGCCTCACCGAGGCGGTTCTAACGAGTACCCACAATCTATACTTTAGAGAATAAATAAGAAAAATAAGGTTTGCCCCTGTAAACCCCAGTTTTACTTATCACCATCATTCAGAGATAGTTCAGAAAGCTACCAGTGTATTTCTTGCCCTGGAAATACCTATACAAGGGAAGCGGGGGCTACAAGTAGCAGCCAGTGTGATGATACATGTAAGTTCAGCTTGACCAAAACTTCATATAACGTTATGAAAACACACCTAGACAAATACATTGTATACCTGTGATAATTTTTTTAACTGTATGAAGGAGATTTGCCATTGTGATGAGGGAGATGTAAAGAATATATGGGGAAATTCTCAGTTCAAATGAGGGAGACTCCAAAATTATACTATAATTTAGCATAAATTGGGCAAAAATTAGCATCAAAATGAGGAATTCTCATTCCTGATGAGGGAGGTATCACAGATATGACATTGCTAAAAAACAAAAATTTTTAAGACTAAAAATAATGATAGTTTCCATATTTCTGCTAAAAATATAGATTGTGGGTATAAGTTAGAACCGCCTCACCGAGGCGGTTCTAACGAGTACCCACAATCTATATTTTAGAACATAAATAAGAAAAATTTGATTTGCCCCTGTAAACCCCAGTTTTACTATTCACCATCATACAGAGATAGTTCAGAAAGCTACCAGTGCATTTCTTGCCCTGGAAATACCTATACAAGGGAAGCGGGGGCTACAAGTTGCAGCCAGTGTGATGATACATGTAAGTTCAACTTGCCCAAAACTTCATATAACGTTACGAAAACACACCTAGACATATACATTGTATACCTGTGATAATTTTTTTAACTGTATGAGGGAGATTTGCTATTGTGGTGAGGGAGATGTAAAGAATATATAGGGAAATTCTCAGTTCAACAGAGGGAGTCTCCAAAATTACACTATAATTTAGCATAAATTGGGCAAAAATTAGCATCAAAATGAGGGAGTCTCATTCCTGATGAGGCAGGTATCACAGATATGACATTGCCGAAAAAACAAAAATTTTTAAGACTAAAAATAATGTTTTTTTCCTTTTTTTCTGCTAAAAATATAGATTGTGGGTATAAGTTAGAACCGCCTCACCGAGGCGGTTCTAACGAGTACCCACAAAAATATAGATTGTGGGTACTTGTTAGAACCGCCCTGATGAGGCGGTTCTAACGAGTACCCACAATCTATATTTTAGAGCATAAATAAGAAAAATAAGTGTTGCCCCTGAAAATCCCATTTTCAGTATTCACTATCATTCAGAGATAGTTCTGAAAGCTACCAGTGTGTTTCTTGCCCTGGAAATACCTATACAAGGGAAGCTGGAGCTTCAAGTAGCAGCCAGTGTGATAATACGTGTATGTTCAGCTTGACCAAAACTGCATATAACGTTACGAAAACACACCTAGAAAAATACATTGTATACCTGTGATAATTTTTTTAACTGTATGAGGGAGATTTGCCATTGTGATGAGGGAGATGTAAAGAATATATAGGGAAATTCTTAGTTCAAATGAGGGAGACTCCAAAATTTTACTATAATTTAGCATAAATTGGGCAAAAATTAGCATCAAAATGAGGGAGTCTCATTCCTGATGAGGGAGGTATCACAGATATGACATTGCCGAAAAAACAAAAATTTTTAAGACTAAAAATAATGATATTTCTTTATTTCTGCTAAAAATATAGATTGTGGGTACAAGTTAGAACTGTCTCACCGAGGCGGTTCTAATGAGTACCCACAAAAATATAGATTGTGGGTACAAGTTAGAACCGCCTCACGGAGGCGGTTCTAACGAGTGCCCCACAATCTATATTTTAGAGCATAAATAAGAAAAATAAGGTTTGCCCCTGTAAACCCCAGTTTTACTTATCACAATCATACAGAGATAGTTCTGAAAGCTACCAGTGTGTTTCTTGCCCTGGAAATACCTATACAAGGGAAGCTGGGGCTACAAGTAGCAGCCAGTGTGATGATACATGTAAGTTCAACTTGACCAAAACTTAATATAACATTGCGAAAACACACCTATACAAATACAAAAATCCTCTATTAATACATGTACCACCAAAAATTGAGACTAATTCTGCTTTAAAAAGATTATTTAGAAAGTTTCAGTTATTCTTTCTTTGTGTTTTCTGCATACAGTGTCCTCTGGTCAGAGACCATCTTTGAGACTGTTCAAAAGTGGTCTTAAAGATTACTTCAACATTTTGGCCATGTGTGTAGCATAGGAGATAAAATAGTACTGTTTGTGTCTCCCCAACTTCTCCTACATTATTTGATGCAGAACGTTGAAATTTGCAAAACAGTTCAGACATGCATTGAACATGTGCATAAAGGTAACAGGATTCTGATCCAATCCCTTATTGCAGAAGTATGTCCGGTTGAACGACTTATACATTTTGGCCATATGTGTAGATTAGGAGGTTAAATAGTACTGTTTGTGTCTTGGCAACTCCTACATTATTTGATGCAGGACATTAAAATGTGCAGCACAGTTCAGACATGCATTGAAATTGTGTGGGACATTCTTTACAGATGTATCTCACAGGGCGATCATCCATCAATGACTATTCAAGAAGTCACAAACATCCTTTAACATGAGTGGGAAACACTAGCTTTACAAACTGTTCAAAATTTGATTTGTAGCATGCCTCGGTGGTGCCAGGAGTGTTGTACCGCTCGGGGTGGTCATACACATTTCTGACAGCAAAAAGTGACTGATTTGTGCATGTCTATGACATTTGAAATAATCTGACATAAAGATGGTGATTTCTCAAACATTTATGCAAATTCTTCCTTAGCAGGTTACAGGCCGTGATTTGTGAAGGGGTTGCCAATGTTTGCCATTAACATGTTGCAGATAAAGTTATTCATCTTTCTGAATCTTTGTTTCATCATTTTCATCATTATCCAACATCGTTATACTATGAGGAAATATGTGTTTGCTCCTTTAATTGTTTTGAGCAGTGTATATAAAAGTGGGGTTCAAGGAGTTAATATTATATACCACAACCTCTTTATAGCACTATTAATGGGGTTAGAAATAGCAACCATGTTAGGTAAACAACCGTGTTAGATACAAGCAAAAATGTATAGATTATATAGAAAAATGACCATTTATGGTCATTTTTCTATATAATCTATACATTTTGGGATCCATACATATATAATCTATACATTTTGGGATCCATACATTTTGGGATCCATCTTGAAACTGTATTATATCCAAAAGCATGTTATAATGAACCGTGTTATGAATCCATACATTTTGGATCCTCTTGAAACTGTGTTATATCCAAAAGCGTGTTATAATGAACGAGGTTGTGGTGTATAGGCGTGTTTTCGTGATGATTTTTTTCTTTTCTATAGCTCCTATAGTACCCTGTTCAGAGACACTGGAACTTGTTTTGGTTGTGGATACTACAGATACTATAGATGCAAACAGTTTCACACAATTGAAAGACTTTCTGCTTGAATTTATTAGCAGGTGAGTAAATCATTAGTTGATTGAGCTCATCCAGGGGACAGATTGCATTCTTTCAAACTTCAAAAATGTTTTTTATGCCCCCAACTTCGAAGAAGTTGTGGGGGGTGGGGGCATATTGCTTTTGCCCTGTTCGTCCGTCTTTCTGTCCCACTTTTTACTGCATAGCATAACTTTTGAACTGTGCATGCTAGGTTTTTGAAATTTCATATATGGATTTCTTATGAAAAAAATAATTGACACGTGTTTTCTTAGCTCACCGTCACGTAGTGACGAGGTGAGCTTTTGGGATCACTTTTTGTCCGTCGTCCGTGCGTCTGTCCGTGCGTAAACAATTTCTTCAAACGACATCTCCTCCTAAACCACTGATCGGATTTTGACCAAACTTCACATGAATGATCCTTAGGTGGCCCCTTTCAAAGTTGTTCAAATGGTTCCGGTCCGTTGCACATATAGGTCACAGGAGCCAAAAATAGATTTTTTTCACCGAAAACTTAAAAAATCTTCTTCTCTGAAACCGCAAGGCCCAAGTCTTTGATATTTGGTATGAAGCTTCATCTAGTGGACCCCTACCAAGATTGTTCAAATTATAGTGCTGGGGCCAAAAATGCCCCAGCCCCAGGGCCCTTTGGTTTTACATGGGCTTATATAGGGAAAATCTTTAAAAATCTTCTTCTCTGAAACCGCAAGGCCCTGGTCTTTGATATTTGGTATGAAGCTTCATCTAGTCGACCCCTACCAAGATTGTTCAAATTATAGTGGTGGGGCCAAAAATGCCCCCGCCCTGGGGCCCTTTGGTTTTAGATAGGCTTATATAGGGAAAATCTTTAAAAACCTTCTTCTCTGAAACCGCAAGTCCCAGGTCTTTGATATTTGATATGAAGCTTCATCTAGTGGACCCCTACCAAGATTGTTCAAATGATAGTGCTGGGGCCAAAAATGCCCCCGCCCCGGGGCCCTTTGGTTTTACATAGGCTTATATAGGAAAAAACTTTAAAAATCTTCTTCTCTGAAACCACAAGGCCTAGGTCTTTGATATTTGGTATGAAGCTTCAGCTAGCGGTCCTTTACCAAGATTGTTCAAATTATAGCCCTGAGACAAAAACGCCCCCGCCGCGTGGCCCTTTAGTTTTACATAGACTTATATAGGGAAAATCTTGAAAAATCTTCTTCTCTGAAACCACAAGGCCTAGGTCTTTGATATTTGGTATGAAGCTTCAGCTAGTGGACCTCTACCAAGAGTGTTCAAATTATAGCCCTGAGACAAAAATGCCCCCGCCTCGTGGCCCTTTGGTTTTACATAGACTCATATAGGGAAAATCTTCAAAAATCTTCTTCTGTGAAACCACATGGCCTAGGTCTTTGATATTTGGTGTGAAGCTTCATCTAGTGGACCTCTATCAAGATTGTTTAAATTATAGCCCTGAGGCCAAAAATGCCCCTGCCCCAGGGCCATTTGGTTTTACATAGGCTTATGTAAGGAATATCTTGAAAAAAAATCTTCTTCTCTGAAACCGCAAGGCCCAGGTCTTTGATATTTGGTGTGAAGCTTCATCTAGTGGACCTTTGCCAAGATTGTTCAAATTATAGCCTTTGTTGATATTTGGTATGAAGCTTCACCTTTTTATACCTCCCTCAACATTATGCACATTATAACCCTGGGGTCAATAATGGCCCTCCCCGGGCCCACTTGTTACTCTATGGTTCAGGTGAGCGATCCAGGGCCATCATGGCCCTCTTGTTTTCTCATCAGGATTATGCCCTTTTCTGAAGTTATGCACCTTTGCAAAAAAATGCTATGAAATCTTTTAAGCACGATATCTCAGAAACCATTAGAGCTATTGTGCTGAATCTGTTCATACTGATTGGGGAGATGAGAAGATGAATTGATTAACTTTTGAAAAAAGTCTGAATTTTTTTACTCGAGTAGGTGCCCTTTGAAACTTTGGGCGTTTTAAGCTTGTAAGCAAGAAATCTCAAAAAGGACATTTAATGATCATATGATCTGATTTGGGTTCACATTGCTTGCCAGTGAGCAAAAATATTTTTAAAAAGTTTGCAAAAAAAAAATCAGCCGATGACATAAGCAGATGTAGTTTTTCTCTGTGTCTTATAGGTTAGTAACTATTGAGTTTTTTTTATTTACATGTACTGGTTGGCCGCAAAAGCGCAGTCAAATGCGTGTCTGACTGGTGATCGGGAACTCATGGGTTGGATACCTGCCAGGGTCGGCAACATTCTTTTGTGATAATCGATCATAAAATCTTGTCTTTAATCTTTCTCTCCCTTCCACTGATTCTAGAAAGGTAGCTGTCGGCTTCTGGTGAAAGAATTTGCGCTGAACTAGTTAAGCGGCCCAGGATGTGTGGTCAAGTAAACTGACTGACTCAATATGACCTAAATAGTGATGACAGGGCTGTTAAACACCAAATAACAAATAAACTGTAAATTCCCTGTGAATATAAATAAAGATAAACTTTGATAACTTGAATATCTCAGAGCCCATGAAATTTGTTCGAGATAGAGGGAGTTCAAACTATTGAGGGTTATATACTGAGGGTTAATCAACTATTGAGGGTTATATATTGAGGGTTAACCAGTGTTGAGTCATAAGACATGATGAGGATGACTTTTTAACCCTTATCCTGCTGAATATTTGACTTAGCCACACCCATTTCTGATTATTGGCCAATCAGATTACATGATATTATGTTTTTGTTCAAATTCACTAACTGAATGACAAACAGTGTAGATCCTGATCTGGAGGCTTCTTCAGAAGCCATCTGATCGGGATCTACACTGTTTGCAAAAGTAGGGGTTGTCGTGAACAGCAAGATAAGGGTTTAATCTTTTTGGTCCTCTTTAAAGAAAAGAATGCTGTGTGTACTCATTAGAATTGCCTTATTGTGGCAAGTCTATTGAGTAGACACAACATACTTTTTGCGGTGTGAACTCATTAGAATGGGCCCCGCCCTTTGGGGGTTAATGAAATAGACGGGCTGCATGATGCTTCCACACAGAGCTGAAAGCAACAGCGTACAAGTACTGGTAAACCACTTGGAGGATCTAAGCCTGCCCAGGCAAAGCGGTGAGAGTCGGACAGTCCATGCTTGTAAATCCTATTGGTTTCATTGGGTGACAGAGTTTGAGATATCATTTCATCTCAATGTTGGGTAAAAGTCCCATAAAATTTGAAGCAACGTCTCCAAAATGACCTATACAGCCTTGATGGGGACATTAAACCTCAAATCAAACAAAACAAAACTCATTAGAATTGCCTCATTTAGGCAATTCTAATGAGTACACACAACACTCCTTTTCAAGATAAAATCAGGAAAAAAATTTAAACTCCATAAATTATCCTAAATATGGATTTATCAGTTACCCCCTATATTAACTGCATTGTAACACACTGACTTGATAAAGGTATGCTTTCTCAGGACAAGTGAGCTTTATCTGGTCAATGTGACATTGCACTTTTATGAATGAACCAGACTACTGGAAAAAATGTCAAAAATGTTATTATTACTGGAAAAATTTGAAAAATAACTTTTTAAAAAATATCCGGAAAAAGTTACAGTCAGCTGATACTAAATACAGTAAAATTCCACTATTAAGGCGTTCCCAGTCCCCTTAAGACAACCAAAAATTAAGACTGAATCTGCTTTTAAAAGCTAACTGAGAAGGTTTCAACAATTATTTCTTTGTGTTTTCTACACCCTTTGTCTCTTAGTTTATACTAATTTATTGCGATGAAAGCCTCAAGCTTATTGAACCGCTCTGGAACACTCATTCCGGCTGTTTTCACATGCGCACGAGAGAGAGGCAGTGCCTTTTACATCTTTGCTACCCATTTACACCTGTGTGGAATGGGGCAGTGTCATTACATGTCTTGCCCAAGGACATACCTCGATACCGGTGGCCGGATTCGAACGCACAACCTCTCGATCAAAAGTCAAACGCGTAAACCACTGTGCTATCGAGACCACCTTTGTGACTGTTCAAAAATGGTCTTAAAGACCACTTTTGTTTTAAGACCACTTTTGAACAGTCACAAAGGTGGTCTCTGTATATCAATTATTGTGCGCCGGATATTATTGGGACACACTGAGGACAGTTGATAACTGATTGTATTTTGCCAATTTAAGAGTGTACAAGGGGATAAATAGATAAATAAAATACCAGGTTCATGTCTTTTGATATCAAGTTTATCAGGCTCGGCTTCAAGAAGGCGTGTAGAATCGCTCGGCAACCTCACGATTGTACAAGCATTCTTGAAGACTTGCCTGATAAACTTGATATCAGAAGACATGAACCTGGTATTGTCTATATATGAGGAGCTACGAGAGGAATTCTCTGTGGACTCTAGAAAGAGTTTTAATTTGTCATGGTATATAAGCCATCCATGTTCAGTCATCATCATCATCATCATCATCATCATCATCATCATAATCAGATTTTTGATTATTGTTCTGGTACAGGGGCAACATCCACACAAGTGGGCCCCCCTCCAGGTAGCTGGCTTGCTGCATGCACAGCAGATCTTACACCAGATCTCCAGGCTTGTCTATCATGAGGATCGATAGCAGAGAGCTTCCATTCTCTGTGATCTCTTTCTGTCAGCTGCTTCCTGGTTATCTTGGGCCTTCCAGGCCCCCGTTTTCCACCTACTGTATGTCACAGATAGTCTTGACTGCACCGTCAAGTTATTGAAATTCATTATATAGTCAAACTTAACCCATAAAATGCCAATCATGACAATTGTCATCTGCTTTGTCATCTGCTGGTAACCTTAAAAGTATTTTTTTTTTTTTTTTGCAAACAGTGTGGACTCAGATCAGATTGCTCCTGTAGGAGCAATCTGACCTGGGCCCATACTGCCTGTATGAAAAATTATTTTTAAAAAGTTTGCAAAACATTTCAGCAGACAACATAAGCAGACGACATTTTCAGATGTAGTTTTTCTTAGTGTCTTAAGAGTTAAATAACTCACACCAGTGAATTTTGTACCATTCTTAATTCAATCTTGTTTTATAAGTCCGAAGAGAATTCATCTCATAGTTGCAGATCAATATATATCAAGAAATATTTTATTGAGATTTTTCTCATTTCATCTTGAAATGGTAGGTTGTGTGTACTCATTAGAATAGCCTCAATGAGGCAGTTAGAAGCTTCCGTTGTGTAGTGGTCAAGCTACTAGCCTCATAAACCAGGGGTCGAGAGTTTGATCCAGGACTACTCCAGACTTTCGGATGAGTCTTTAAACCAAGGTCCTGTCTCCGTATGACCATAGCTGTTGTTGGGGTGTAAAACTCCAATACACTGACACACACACAATTAGGCAGTTCTAATGTGCACAACATACATGTACTCATTAGAATCCCCTCAAGATATCCTTAAATCCTCATCATTTTGACTCCTGATCATGCCCTATGAGTAAACCTTCGTATTTTGAACTACCCCTATCACAAACAGATAGTTGGCCCCCGCCCATCAAGGCTTGGAGAAATGATGCTTCCATGCAGAGCTGAAACCGACTGCACATGAGTACTGTAAACTGCTTAGAAGGTCTAAGCCTGCCCAGGCAAATTGGTGCGAGTAGGACCATCCAATGCATATAAACCCTATTGGTTTCATTGGGCGGCAAGGATTGAGATGTCATTTCAGTGTGGGGTAAAAGTCCCACAAAATTGGAAGCAATGTCTCCACAATGACCTAAATAGTGTTGACAGGGATGTTAAACCTCAAAACAAACAAAACAAAATCACAAACACATAATTATCATGCATAGCTCCATATAAGGCGTTTTTTGCAGCTGATCAGAATTGATATTTTTCTTATTTCTGCCCAAAAACCTATGTTGTGGGTACTCATTAGAAGCCCCTTGGCAAGGCACTTCTAATCAGTACAAAGGACCTCTATTCACCGACATTCGTTTTAATAGTACAATGCTTTATAACGGCAATTTAAATGGAATGACTACTTATCTAAAGGCTTAGTCTCCGTTCCAGGCGGCGTGGGCTTCCCTCGGGTTGGAAATGCACAAATCGGGTCCATAGTCATGAAAGGGTCATGTAATCTAATACTCCAAGAAACAAATGTTACAGATATTTGTTAGAATCGCCTCACCGAGGCGATTCTAACAAATGTCTATGACATTTGTTTCTTGGAGTAATAATGGGGAAAAGGCTTTTTATTACCTATCATATACCTAACTTTGATTTTTTATTATCGCAAATTCTTTATAACAGCACAATAACAGGGAACAAATACTGTCATTATAACGAGGGTCCTCTGTACCTCAACATAGTTTTTGTGCAGAAATAAGACAAATACGAATTTGTGGATACCCCATTTTATCTGGGGATATGATTATGGCATCATGTTAACAAGTGTGTGAAATGAACATCCCCTAAACCCCACTTTATTTAGAAAAATATGGGGTTTACAGGGATATACATTGTTTTTCTTATTTCTGATCCAAGACATAGGTTGTGGGTACTCATTGGAACTGCCTCAATGAGACAGTTCTAACGAGCACCACAACCTATGTTTGGAATAAAATTAAGAAACCTATCTTAAATTTTCATCAGAAAAGTAGCCCTTTTGGAGATGTGAAATATGCACTGTGTTGCACGGGTGTGTTATCTTAATGGTCCCAGAGATTATTGAAGCTTCACTATACAGTAAAACCTCCACTAATGGTCACCTCTGTTAAGCAACCACCTCTCTTCAGCAGCCACAATAATTCCTCCCATAGCATTTTACTATAGATTTTATCTCTGCTCAGCAGCTACCTCTCTCCTCCAGCCAGCAGCCACCTTACTAAATCTAAATTCCCTCTATTAAACAGCCAGCGTTAACTCAATAGCAAAAATCAGATGTAAAAAATGAATTTCTCTTCTGGTGTATTTATTTATTTCAAAGTTTATTTTTCCCATAATTCCCATTGTGATATCTGTATTATAAGCAAGTGAAAAGAAACATAAATGATGAAGAGGTTTCAGCTGACACCTCTCCATCATTGATTTTTCTTTTAGTTTATCTTTGTTGAGCTGTCTTCAGTAATCACCATTTGATGTCTGTCAATAACAATCCATACATCATCCCAGACATTTCCATCTGTTGAACAGCCACCTCCCTTAAACAGCCAGTTTTGGAGTTTTTTTGGATGTTTAATGGAGGTTACACTGTTCATGTACTTTTATTTGATACCATGTTGAGTTACTCATTCCTCTATTTCAGTCTGACTATAGGTCCTAGTAATGCACATGTAGGTCTAGTTCGCCTAGTTCCGGTAGGGGGAGATGCGCAGCCAGATATTGTATTGTCACTAGATTACCCAGATATGTCCCCGTCATTTGTGACTGCAGCTATAAATAGCCTTTCTATGTCATCACATCCCAGGGACCTGTTCAAAGCATTGTTAATAGCATCTTCAACAATGGATATTATTGGTAGAGATGGAGTGCCGAGACTCCTGCTGTATATAACATATGGAGCTTCCACGGATGAATATCAGATGAAACTGGCGGCAGCTCATGCTGCATTTTCACATGTCGACACCATCGTTGTGGGTGTTGGACCCAACTATAATCAGGACGAACTCGCTTTTATTGCCACCGACCTTGGTAAAGTGGTTACAGAATCAACTTTTGCTGGTCTTACATCAGTAGATATATCTGGAACTGTGTGTGACGGTGAGTTTTTTTTTTTTTTTTTTTTTGGTTTTGGTTGAATGTTTATGAATCGTTCCAAAGTTACCAAGCGTAAAATCTCTCTCAGTGCTAAAGTCCACTTGAATATCACTGATTTGTAGGAAATCCAGGTAACTTATTTGCAGAAAATAGTGGTGTTTATTTTATCGCAGTAAGGTGGTAGCTGATACCATGGGTTGGGCTTAGCAAACTGTTTTCGTTTGATTTCAGGTTTAACATTCCTGTCAACACTATTTAGGTCATTTTGGAAACTTAGCTTCAAATTTTGTGGAACTTTTACCCGACATTGAGATGAGATGACATCTCAAGCACTATCGCCCAAAACCAATTAACCCTTCTCTTGCTGAATATTCAGATTAACCACACCCATTTCTGACTTTGAACCAATCAGATTACTTGATGTAATTTATTCCTGCAAATTCATAAATTGAATGACAAACAGTGTAGATCCTGATCAGATGGCTTCTTCAGAAGCCATCTGATCTAGATCTACACTGTTTCCAAAGATAGGGGTTGTCGCAAACAGCATGATAAGAGTTAACAAATAGTGTAGACCCAGATCAGATGCCGCAGAACACAGCGTCTGATCAGGGTCTGCACTGTTGTTGTCTTACAGTGCAGGAATTGAAGGGTCAGAGCTGCAAAATACAGCATCTGACCATGGTCTACACTGTGCTTAAGTTGGATGAATACACCTTCAGGGGAGGCAACTCCTTCAAAAGTATTTTAGTCTTCCATGTCAATAGGGGTCAACTCTTAAAGGCAAGAATTTGCTACTGAGGAGCAAATTATTTTTTTCCTTTAAGAGAAGATGGACTGGGCTTATAGAAAAGCGAACAGGAAGTCCCAAAACTTGTCTCCCTTTGAAAAATGGCCAAAAAATCTGCAGGTGTTCCCATTCTCCTTAAAAACTCAAATTTAGTGATGTAATTGAGGCAGTTCTAACATGTACCCACAATGCAATCTATATTTTGAGCAGAAATAACCAAATATCACAATTTTTCATAAAAAAATTTTGTTTGTTTTCGGGAGTTAAATTTACCTTGTATTTGTATAGGTGTGTTTTTGTAATGTGCAGTTTTTCTTGACATTTTAACCTTTAACCTGCTGAATATTCAATTAAGCCACACCCATTTCTGACTTTGAACCAATCAGATAACTTGGTGCAATTTATTTTAACAAATTCATAAACTGAATGTCAAACATTGTAGATCCTGATCAGATGGCTTCTTCAGAAGCCATCTGATCTGGATCTACACTGTTTGCAAAGATAGGGCTTCTCGCCTACAGCAGGCTAAAGGTTAAAGGTGCATTATTGAGCTATCTGGAAAAAATGCTTCCAAAAATAAAATACATATAGCCGGTATTTTTCTTTAAAACAATACAAATGAATGCATTTTATGCAAAAATGCGAACAATTAAGATGAGAGGTAAACGAGTTTGAGAGGGATTCCCTAACTAGGTTTCGAACACAAGTTAGATCTATTTTTAGTTCATGACAAAAATAGAATCCCCTTATATGACGTTATGGGACGTTCATTTTTGGCCTTGTTTGCTTAGGCTATGCCTGCATCGGAAACAAACACGACGCTCAATACCTTGCCATAAGTAACGACACTCAGAGACGATACTGTCGCCATGTATGTGTAAAGTGACAGATTTATTTTTAGAACAGAAATTCCGAACACATGTTCAGAGCAAAGGGTAAACATGAATGAAAACGACCATTTTCACAAAGTTCTGAAGCTGTATTTGGCTCCAAAAGTGTACACATGACAAAGGAGTATGCATTGAAGATAAAAAAAACAGAAAAAAATTTTGAGACCCGGTAGCTCAATAATGCACCTTTAAGGGTTAAAAAGAAAAGGACAAGCTTGTTTCTTCAAATAAAAGTAAATATGTAAAATATGAATGTAATTTACTTACAGGTCATTGCATATAATGTACCATCACGTGAACAAGTCTGTGAAATGAAGACCCTGCTAAACCCCACTTTATATAGAGATAACTGGGGTTTACGGGGGTATACATTATTTTTCTTATTTCTGCTCCAATACATAGGTTGTGGGTACTCGTTAGAACCGCCTCAATGAGGCGGTTCTAACAAGCACCCACAACCTATGTTTTAAGTATAAATAAGAAAAATATTACATATTTTCATCAGAAAAGTAGCCATTTTTGAGACGTGAAAAAAAAAGCACTATGAAGCATGGATGTGTTATCGTAATGCAACAACAGGTTACAAGCAAAGTTATTGAATCCCGAATTAAATATTGTTTGTGACACCATGTTGTTCATACATCTTTATTTACATTTCGAGTGCAAAGTCTAATGTAAACCTGTAGAAAACAATGTAGTTCATACTTCCATGAATGCATCGAGTCACATGATTTTCATTGAGGTCAAGTGACATCAGTCTAAACTATGGTTCTGTACGGGCTTTAGTGACGTCATCGCTGTGTAAATGTGTGTAAATGCATGTAAATGTTTAACGGCTTTAAAAGCATGTTTTTGCCTAGGAATGTAAATATAAAAAATAAACTTATTTTTTCTGCTTTTCATGAAAGTATGAATGACAGCGGGTCGCTAGCAACGTTTACATGAATCCCTTTGGCAGGGGTGTTAAATTCCACTCGCCCGCTCGCATTTGCGAGTAAGTTTTAAGGCAGGGCGAGTAAGGTTTTCAAAACTGACCTTACTTTTTCTTTATTTTTAGCACCTAAATGAAAAGTTTAGATGATAAGGGCAAGTAAGTTTGAGGGAAATTTTACACCTCTGCCTTTGGGGTTCATTTACTTTGCACGCGACCCACTGAGTTTATGCTTTCATGAAAAGCAGAAAAATAAAATTAATTTCTTAACCCTTGTCCTGCTGAGCCCAGAGGTGTAAAATTTCCCCCAAGCTTACTCGCCCTTATAGTCTAAACTTTTCATTTAAGTGCTAAAAATGAAGAAAAAGTAAGGTCAGTTTAGAAAACTTTACTCGCCCTGCCCTAAAACTTACTCGCAAATGCGAGCGGGTGAGTGGAATTTTACACCCCTGGAGCCCGGACATGCCTTATTTTCCAAACAATGAAGATCCAGATCAGATGGCTTCATCAGAAGCCATCTGATCAGGATCAGAAGCCATCTAATCAGGATCTACATTGTTTGTCATTCAGATTGGGAAATTGTTGCAATAATTTGCATCAAGTGATCCGATTGGTTAATAATCAGTAGTGGGTGTGGCATATTTGAATATTCAGCAGGACAAGGGTTAAATGAATGTTTTTAAGTGAATTATCTTGATTACTCATATTTACATAATTTTCCATATGTTATCTGCCAAAAAATTCTGGTTTTGAGTGCTAAAACTGAAACAAGAAAATTATTAGTTTTCTGTTTAACTCTTATCCTGCTGTTCAAGACAACCCCTATCTTTGCAAACAGTGTAGATCCAGATCAGATGGCTTCTGAAGACATCTCAAGCCCTGTCGCCTAATGAAACCAATAGGGTTTATTAGCATGGACGATCCGCCTCGCACCGTGGTTCCTGGACAGGCTTAGATCCTCTATGCGGTTTACCAGTACTAGTGTGCAGGCCGGATTCAGCTCTGCATGGAAGCATCATGCAGCCCATATATTTCTTCAACCCCCTTTGGGCGGGGGCTTTCAAAATCAGAAATGGGTGTGCTAAACTGAATATTCAGCAAGAGAAGGGTTAACAGCAGAAGAGACCATTGAAATATCATAACATTACCATTGTCCAGTAATATTGGAAAGAGGGACGGTTTATTTTGATTTATTACATTTTCAGTAGTGATTTACTGGGTTTCTCATTGAATTATTATCGCTGTGTGAATTATATCATTTCAAACATTTTGACGTCATAATTGCTAGGCGACGCTGCTGACGTTGTTTGTAACAACAATAACAATAGTTAACATTTGGCGGAAAATCTGATAAAATCATAGAAATCAGATCTCAATTTTTGCGTCTATTTGATATTTTTGAGGAAAGACATGCAACACAAAGATAAACATTACAATAACACACCTGTGCGACAAAGTGAATTTTTCACACCTCCAAAATGGCTACTTTTCTGATGAAAATCTGTGATATTTTTTATATTTATACTGCAAACATAGGTTGTGGGTGCTCGTTAGAACCGCCTCATTGAGGCGGTTCTAACGAGTACGCACAGCCTATGTCTTGGAGCAGAAATAAGAACAATAATGTATACCCATTAAACCCCAGTTTTCTCTATATAAAGTGGGTATTAGGGGGTATTCATATCACGGACTTGTTCACGTGATGGTATGATTTTCTTGAGAATACAGTCTACTTTCATGATGTTGAAATGGAAACAAGATAGGGACTTCTTTTCAAACTAAACCAAGCCTCATGAAATCCATGCCCTGACTGGAATTATTTTTTTTGTTGGAAATCAAAATGGTTGAATTTGAAAATTTAAAGGTAAAACATGAATGGAAATGTGACACACAGTTTATTTTGTTGTTTTGTTTGATTATGGAGAAATATTTCACTCATGTTCTAAGGCTTTCGTGCAAACAACTTGTTTGCTATCGTTCACTCGTTTTTTACTCTGAAGCCTTAGAACACTTGTAATTATTTCACAAAAATCTAATTAAAAAACCAAATAAACACTATGTCATATTATGACCATGTGACTTTGTATGGCATTGAGGTATGCATAATACTGCCTCCTGGTGGTTAGCCCTACAGGGCTTTTTTGTAAATGGACTGAGAATGATAATATTTGGAAATATCATCTGCATTAATTGTGTTTGGTGCTTTTAAGTTAACCTATAAAATGCCAATCACGAAATTGTCGTCTGCTTTGTCATCTGCAGGTTACTTTAAAGGTCATTTTTTGCAAACAGTATGGACCCAGATCAGACTGCTCCACACTGTTTGCCTATATGCAAAAATATTTTTATAAAGTTTGCAAAAATATTTTAGCAGACAGCATAAGCATACAACATTTTCAGGTGTAGTTTTTCTCGCCATCTTAAGGGTTAATGTATTTGTTTGTTTGATTTGAGGTTTCAATACGATAACACACCCGTGCGACATAGTGCATTTTTTCACATGTCCAAAATGGCCATTTTCCTGATGAAAATCTGTGATATTTTTCTTATAAATACTGCAAACACAGGTTGTGAGTGCTCGTTAGAACCTCCTCATTGAGGCAGTTCTGACGAGTACCCGCAACCTATGTCTTGGGGCAAGAATAAGAAAAATAATGAATACCCCCGTAAACCCCAGTTTTCTCTATATAAGGTGGGGTATAGGGGGGTCTTCATTTCACGGACTTTTTCACGTGATAAATGTCACCGTCAAGACTGTATAGGTCATTTTGGAGACATCGCTTCCAATTTTGTGGGACTTTTACCCGACGTTGAGATTAATTAACATCTGAAGCCCTGTCACACAATGAAACCAATAGGGTTTATAAGCATGGACTCACACCGCTTGCCTGGGCAGGCTTAGATCCTCTAAGCAGATTACCAGTACTGGTGTGTGGTCAGTTTCAGCTCTGCATGGAAGCATGATACAGCCCATCTATTTCTTCAAGCCCCAATGGGCGGGGTGGGAAGGGTTAATGTAATTTACACTACCGTATTCGACCTATTTACCGCACTGTGCGCTTACTTTATTAAAAATTGTATGAAAATATTGTTGTGAAAAATCTACCTAATAAGCGCACACTTAATACGAAAAAAAATACGAAAAATAGCTTCCGATAGGATTATTTTGTAGAGTTGAATTTCAGCATAGGGGTTCACCACATATACATATGATTGTCTGGGTCAAAGATGCAGCAAAACTCAATATGAACTTGTTGGGAGGTTACTGTTAAGTTTGCGCTTGTGTATTTTTTCCAGAAAAGGCTTGGGTGTGTGCTTATAGGAGCATGTGTGGTAACTAGGTCGAATACGGTATAATGTAATGTACTCTATATAGTGTAACACTAAATTGTATATAATTATGTTGCAGTTTTCACGTTTATATATGTATTTACTTACTCTTTGTATATGCTATTGACTTGTAGCCCCATTGGACCCTTATTTATGTTTATGTATCTTGTCATGATATGATAGAGTATATTACTATAATAAATATTTACTTACTTACATACTTACTGTATTATTTCAGCTGCCACAAATTATGAAGGTGCAGCCGAACCATTGGCAGGTATGTACAACCTGACCCCGTGGCCAGTTTTAAAAATTAACCCTTATTCTGCTACATAAATTAATTTAGTCACACCCATTCACCCATTTTCATTCCAACCAATCAAATTTATTGATGTAATTTATTCATTCAGATTCGCAACCTGGATGATAGTGTAGATCCTGATCAGATGGCTTCTTTAGAAGTTCTTAAGAAGCCGCCTGATCAGGATCTACACTGCATCAGAAACAGTGTAGGTCCTGATAAGATGGCTTCTTTTGAATCCATCTGAACTTGATCTACACTGTTTGCAAAAATAGGGGTTGTCATAATCAACAGTATAAGAGTTAACCCTTGTCCTGCTGAACCCGGATATGCATTTTCTTTGAAACAATGTAGATCCAGATCAGATGGCTTCTGAAGAAGCCATCTGATCAGGATCTACATTGTTTGTCATTCAAGTTGTGAATTTCTTGTAATAATTTGCATCAAGTAATCTGATTGGTTGATAACCGGTAGTGGGTGTGGCATATATGGATATTCAGCAGGACAAGGGTTAACTGTATGAAGTATCAAAGCTACCTAAACATTCAGTTTGCTACATGTCAGAGCAAAAAGTTGTTACATGGTTTTAATAGTGCCCTGAACATTATCAACTTGAAGTGCAAGTCATTGAAAAATCATTGCATATTAATAAGATTGTTAAATCTAAAGCATACCAAAAGAATACACATTACAAAAACAGGCCTATACAAATACAGTGAAATTCCGCTATTAAAACCATCTAAATTTAGACTAATTCTGCTTTAAAAAGCTTATTTAGAAAGGTGTAGTTATTCTTTCTTCATGTTTTCTGCATACAATGTCCGCTGGTCATAGACCACCTTCGGGGCTTTTCAAAAGTGGTCTTCAAGACCACTTTTGAACAGTCTCAAAGGTGGTCTTAATACAGGAATTTTACTGTACATTTAGACTTTGACTCATTTTTGATTTTTATTTGATGGCTCAAATTTGCCAGGACTGCCTAAAACAGTTTGACAGATTGGTAGTTCGAGCCATTGAAGACCAACTTGGAAAGAGCCCTTTTTGTATACTATGATTTTCAATCAAAGCTATGGTAATTTCAGTGACTTCTCTTTATATTTATTGGTCATAATTTAAGGGATTGGGAACACCATCAGGGGAATTAACTCTTGCAAAAGTTTTTTTTTTATTATTCCCATGTCAATAGGGGTCAACTCTTAAAGGAGCAAATTCTTTCCTTTAAGAGTAGACCCCTTTTTCATTGTGACAGGGCTTACAGAAAAGCAAACAGGAAGTCCCAAAAGTTGTCTCCCTTTGGAAAAATGGTGGAAAATGTGCAAGATGTTCCCATTCCCCTTAAGCCACTTTTTATACCTTCCACACTTTCAGGGAGATAAAATAATACAACAATAATACATGTAAATCTGTCTTTTAATTTTATTTACAACATGAAAAGATTAAAATAACAAGCATGGACATTGAGCAAACTTTGTAAAAGAAATATGATCTGTATTTAGTTTTGTCAACAGAAAAGTTCCCATTAGCTAAGACCCGAACTAGCTTACTCAGCATATAAAACAACTGGATTCCTGAACTGTGGAGCTTGATGGCTATAACTAGTACCAACTTGTATTCACTAAACTGACAAATACACTATACTGACAAAGTATCGAACAATGAAAGTTCGGATTTGACTTCTCAGAATTGCAGGTGATCCACTCCTGTGGTGTTCACAAATGCAAAAAGCATGTTTTCTTGCTTTACCAGGCTTTACAATCGACTTAAATTGACATCCTCTCAACATTAATCAATTGAACAGTTGACCAAAGGCAGCCTTAATTGAGCTTGCGCCAATCAAGTTGGTTGATTCTCAGAGCCATGTCAGTTCTGGCAAATGAGTACAAAAACATAGACAGTTGGTACTTGTTATTGCCATGCCAGTTTAGGCAAATGCGTACAAAAACATACTGTTGGTACTCAGTAGAGCCATGCAATTCAGGCAAATGAGTACAAAAACATATAGTTGGTACACGTTATAGCTATGCCAGCTCAGGCAAATGAGTACAAAAACATAGACAGTTGGCACTTGTTATAGCCATGCCAGTTCAGGCAAATGAGTACAAGAACATACTGTTGGTACTCAGTTGAGCCATGCCAGTTCAAGCAAATGAGTACTAGAACATAGACAGTTGGTACTTGTTATAGCCATGCCATTTCTGGTAAATGAGTATGGAAACATTTACAGTTGGTACTTGTTAGAGCGATTCCAGTTCAGGCAAATGAGTACAGAAACATAGACAGTTGGTACTTGTTATAGCCATGCAAGTTCAGGCAAATTAGAACAGAAACATAGACAGTTGGTACTTGTTATAGAAACACCAGTTAAGGCAAATGAGTACAAATACATATACAGTTGGTACTTGTTATAGCCACATCAGTTCAGGCAACTGAGTACAGAAATATAGACTGTTGGTACTTGTTAGAGCCATGTCTGTTCAGGCAAATGAGTACAAAAACATAGACAGTTTGTTTTTGTTAGAGCCATGTCAGTTCAGGCAAATGAGTACAAAAAGATTGACAGTTGGTACTTGTTATAGCCACATCAGTTCTGGCAAATGAATACAGAAACTTAGACAGCTGGTGCTTGTTATAGCCATGCCAGTTCAGGCAAAAGAGTACAGAAACATAGACAGTTGTTCTTATAATACTAATAATAATAATATTAATCAACCTTATTTTATAGAGGGTAACACATTTAGTACAAGTACTAATCTTCCATGTGGCCCTCTTTTCTTGGGTAGGAACCAGTACAAAGCAATGTGGATAAAGTCTCTTGCCCAAGGAAACAACAATTGGTGCTTGCGGGGATTGAACCCGCTACCTCTCGATCTCAAATCCGATGCTTTACCACTGCACCACAGCACTGCACCACTTATAACCACACCATTTAAGGCAAATGACTACAGAAACATAGACAGTTGGGACTTGTTATAGCCGCACCAGTTCAGGCAAATGAGAACAGAAAAAAGACATTTGTTACTTGTAAGAGCCATGTCAGTCCAGGCAAATGAGTGAAAAGTACATTGACAGTTGGTACTTGTTATAGCCACATTAGTTCAGGCAACTGAGTAGAGAAACATAGACTGTTAGTACTTGTTATAGTCATGTCAGTTTAGGCAAATGAGTACAGAAACATTAAAAGTTGATACTTTTTAGAGCCATGTCAGTTCAGGCAAATATGTGCAAAAACAATTGACAGTTGGTACTTGTAAGAGCCATGCCAGTTCTGTCAAATGAGAACAGAAACTTAGACAGTTGATACTTGTTATAGCCATGCCAGTTCAGGCAAATGAGTAAAGAAACATAGACAGTTGTTTCTTGTTATAACCACACAAGTAAAGGCAAATGACTACAAACACTTAGACAGTTGGTACTTGTTATAGCCACACCAATTCAGGCAAATGATAACAGAAAAAAGACACTTGGTACTTGTTTGAGCCATGCCAGTCCAGGCAAATAGTGCAAAAACATTGACAGTTGGTACTTGTAAGAGCCATGCCAGTTCAGGCCAATGAGTACAGAAACATAGACAGTTGTTACTTGTTTGAGCCATGCAAGTTCTGGCAAATAAGTACAGAAACATAGACAGATGATACTTGTTAGAGCTGCACCAGTTCAGGCAAATGAGATCAGAAACCTAGACAATTGATACTTGTTAGAGGCATGCCAGTTCAGGCAGTTCAGTACAGAAACAAAGACAGTTGGTACATGTTAGAGCCACACTGAGTACAGAAACATAGGCAGTTGGTACTTGTTAGAGCCATGCTAGTTTTGGCAAGTGAGTACAGAAACATAGACAGTGGGTACTCATTAGAGCCATGTCAGTTCAAGCAAATGAGTACAAAAACATTGAAAGTTGGTTCTTGTTATAGCCACACCAGTTCAGGCAAATGAGAATAGAAACATAGACAATTGGTATTTGTTAGAGCCATGCCAGTCCAGGCAAATGAGAACAAAAACATTGAAAGTTGGTACTTGTTATAGCCACACCAGTTCAGGCAAATGAGAACAGAAACATTGACAGTTGGTACTTGTTAGAGCCATGTCAATTCAGGCAAATGAGTGCAAAAACATAGACAGTTGGTACTTGTTAGAGCCTCAGCAGTTAAGGCCAATGAGTACTAAAACTTAGACTGTTGGCAATCAGAAGAGCCACACCAGTTCAGGTCAATGAGTACAAAACATTGACTGTTGGTACTTGTTAGAGCCATGCCAGTTCTGGCAAATGTGTACAAAAACATAGACTGTTGGTACTTGTTATAGCCAAAACTGTTCTAACAAATTAGTACAGAAACTTAAACATGTTATAGTCATGTGCCTGTTCTGGCAAATGAGTACAAAAACATAAATAATTAGTACCTGTTATAGTCATGCCAGTTGAGGCAACTGAGTACAAAACAGACAGTTGGTACTTGTTATAGCCATGCCAGTTCAGGCAAATGAGTACAGAAACATAGACAGTTGGTACTTGTTAGAGCCTCACCAGTTAAGGCCAATGAGTACAAAAACATAGACAGTTGGTACTCAGTAGAGCTATGCCAGTTCAGGCAACTGAGTACAAAAACATAGACAGTTGGTACTTGTTAGAGCCATGCCAGTTCTGGCAAATGTGTACAAAAACATAGACTGTTGGTACTTGTTATAGCCACACCAGTTCTAACAGATGAGTACAGAAACATAAACAGTTGGTACATGTTATAGCCATGTGCCTGTTCTGGCAAATGAGTACAAAAATATAGACAGTTGGTACTTGTTAGAGCCATGCCAGTTCTGGCAATTGAGTACAAAATCTAATCATTTTTTCAATGCAGTTATATCCAAGATCATGTTATAACAAACTTTGCGATGGTGAGATTCCGGAGAACATTGGAACATTGCTGTAATTATTTCTGCAGTTTCATTGATCAGTTTTTAATGGATCATCAGTCACTCCACCCAGCCGGGGCTTGAAAAAATAGACTGGACTGCATGATGCTTCCATGCAGAAATGAATCCAGCTGCACATGAGTACTGGTAGGTATAAGCCTGCCCAGGCAAAGTGGTACGAGTCCAACTATCCCTGCATGTAACTCTAATAACTTTATTGTTTGTTTGGACAGAAGCACTTGCGATGTCATTTCATCTCAATTTTAGATAAAAGTCCCACTAAATTCTAAGTAACTTCTCCAGAATGATCTAAATAGTGTTGATGAATAGTTTTGATGGGGACATAAAACCTCAATTCCCCCCCCCCCCCCCCCCCCCCCAAAAAAAATAACAAACAAAAAACAATTTATCACTCACACTGATGATCAGTCTCACAATCTGAACCAGTTTTGTCCACCAGACTACTGTAATTCATTCACTTTCAGAGGAATGCAGAGAGCCATTTGAAATGGTCATATTAATGGATGTGTCTCAGAGTATGGTGGGTAATGTAACCCAAAAGTCATTTCTGGGAATCGCTATCATGAATTTTATATCAGGGTAAGTAAACTGCAACTATCAGTTAAGGGGAATGGGAACACCTGGCAAATTTTTTCGCCATTTTTCAAAGGGAGACTACTTTTGGGACTTCCTGTTTGCTTTTCTATAAGCCTTGTCCCACTGAAAAAGGGGTCTGGTCTTAAAGGAAAGAATTTGCTCCTCAGGAGCAAATTCTTTCCCTTAAGAGTTGACCCCCTGTTGACATGGGAGACAGAAATACTTCTGCAGGAGTTGCTTCCCCTGCAAGTTTATCCATTCCCTTTAATACAGTATTTACCCTTGATATTCGGTCAACTAAGCTCCTTACCAAACCTGTTTTAAAATTTTAAAAAGTACAATTTGATACCTGCCGGGTTCGGCAACATTTTTTCGTGGAGATTGATCATAAAATCTTTTCTACGGTCATTCTCTCCCTTCCGCTGATTCAAGAAGGGCAGTTGTCAGTTTCTGGCGAAAGGATGCGCCCTGTACTGGCTAACCGCTTACGTATAAGCCTGCCAAGGAAAAGTGTGGATAGGTAAACTGACATGCTCAAAATGACCTTACATAGTGTTGACTGGGCTGTTTAACTCCAATACAAACCAACCAAATACATACAGTAAATACCGTACTTATTCTTGTAGGCTGAATAAGCTGTTTATTGTAGGAATGAATTTCAATTTTGTATATTTTATTGATTGTAAACTCCGGGAATCACTCAGGCGAATCACTCACAAACTAAGCATGAAGCCCGTTGGGCTTCATGCTTAGTTTGTGAGTAATTCGCCGGAGTTTACACATCGATAAAATCCACAAAAATGATAATTCTTTCCTTATAATTCCAATTTACTCATTGAAATGATAAAATCGCCAAAAGTTTAGAAATTCTTTCAAAAGCGTAAGAATTAACTTAACATCGGCTATGGCGGAATAATTTTTCCATTAGCAACTGTTATCTTTGAAAGAAACCAAAGCTTTTAAAACGTCAAGTCTTTAAATTCAGTTTATTTGTCTGCGTGTGTGTGTGTGTGTGTGAATTCGGGTTTAACGTCGCTTTCAACAATTTTTCAGTCATATCACGACGGTGTCTGGTTGCGACAGGGAGCTCAATGCTCACGTTTATAGTGCTGCCTCACTGAAGTATCATGTCCCAGACACATTACATGATACCACACCCAGCCACATTATCCTGACACTGGATCGGCCAGTCCTAGCTCTACCCCGTAAATCTGAGTGCCAAACGAGGAGCAGCTAGTACCATTTTTAACGACTTTGGTATGTCGCGGCCCGGGATCGAACCCGAGACCTCCCGTTCCCCGGAGCGGACACTCTACCAACTGAGCTATCGGGGCCGGTAGTTTATTTGTCTTGTAACATTTATATTTTCTATAATTGTCCATCTTTTAACCGAACGCTCTTGACATTGCTTCATATAAATGAAGTAACACATGGATTCTAAACGTGCTCTTTGGCGTCTAGTTATATTACTACCTGTTGCAGAGATTCTTGCTCATCGAAGTATAAAACTTTTATTTTAACCAATCAAATCGCTCAAAATGTATATAATGAAAGAAACTTGGTATTCTCATCTAACAATACTATTATTTAGAGGTTAACATCATATCATAAAAATGATATGGCCGCACGTGTTTTAACACATGGTTACTATTCTCTTTTGAACTTCTTTGACATTCAAATCGAGTTTACAGTCATTATTGAGCATGAAGTGTGATCACTCTTTGTTCATCATACATGAGCGTACAAACTTCATCCATTGTCCGTCGTCATAATTTGTTGTTCACCCTCTAGAGGCTGTAGCTTTGCTTCAATCTTCATGAAACTTTATCAGAATGTTTTACCGATGATATTTGGGTCAAGTTATAACATGGGTCATGTCAAAGAAAAAAATAGGTCAATAGGTAACAAATGCTTTAAAACCTTTTTCATCCTCTAGAGGCCACAGTTTTGCTTCAGTCTTCATAAAACTACACCACAGTGTTTGTCTTGATCATAGGGGCTTGAATCATGAAAAAAATGAAGGAAAAAAAATGAAAAAAAAAAAAAAAAAAAATGAAAAAAAAAATTTTTTGGGGGGGGGGGGGGACTATATTAGAGACAAGGGGGGAAACTTCGGCTCCATTTTTGTGGGGTTACCTCATTTTACCCAGTGTATCTTTTTCGCAAATGCAGTTTTTCACCTGCTTATTACGAAATATACAAGTTAAATATGTCCACTTTGCAACAATAATCCACCTCTGTCTGTCACTTGCAGGAAACATGTTTTTCTCGCATGGATTAACTCAGCAAAGCAAAATTCGGCATAAACGTGTGACAAAAATTTTCAGGTTTTCATCAATCACAAGCGAACTAGTGTTACGGAGGAAACTTTTTTCGCGTTCAACTGATGTCTTTCATTGAAATGAACCTCTCTTGACCAATTTGAATCCAAAATGATGTATTTGCAGCTCTAAATATAGATTTTACTACTTTTACATCGCTTTATGTAAAAGATCAAGAAAACGATCGTCGCGAAGCTTGGTTTTTCTGCTGACTCCGGGCTACTCTATCGACGAACTAACGACCGGAACGACCGGTGCTATTTAATTTTGATACCGTTCGAAGTAGTGACAAATGAGCATTATCGCTATTTTTCTTTCATTTTTCAACTAAACCCCAAGAGGGGACACAGACGATGTATAATGCATATGCTCCAGTTTTGAAGGCTGAAAGAGTACACAGTCACCATGTAATTACGGTAGGGTTCTTTAACCTGCACAGGGGATGGTTCTCCCTGCACAGGGGGTCTCCAGTTAACGTCCAGATTCGAAGGACGATGCACTTTATGCTATTCATACCGGCAAAATTTATGATGCCAATGGAACGTGCTCTGACGCCGAAATTTTGCCACGCTGCTGGGGATCGAACCTGGGACCTTTAGCATCTGAGGCACTGAGCTAGGTGGGTGGCTAAATTTAGGAAGGCAGGGATTAGCCGTAGTTATCTCCTTACCGGACTCAGAAAAAGTGAAATGCATTTTTTATTGAAATCGTGGACGTTTTGTGTTATTTTCAAAACAGTTTCACTCATGCTTGTGTAGACAGAAATAAAAAAAAAAAAAAAAACAGCCAGTTTGTTAAAAATGCCACCAATACGTAAATGTTCAAAATGATGCAGCATGGAAACAATTTGTTCCCTATTGCAACATATTCCTTTTAATGTTTTGAAATTTTGATCCTGGCTCGCTAATGGCCAGTAAATGACAATAAGCACTACATAGGTTGGGCCCATTGGGTCCTTTTCTAACAGGGATTTAAGGGGACAGAACCCCTACAGTGCAGCACACACATGCTCTCTTATCCGCGAGTTTCTGAAGTGGGCGCTTCTATTTATGAATTCGGCCAAATCCATTGATGTAGGGACTTGGGTAAAAAAAAACACTGCTCAATTCTTCTGTTCAGCAAGTTTGTATTAATCTGAATAGGCACCACAACTCACCACAACACGGCAAACAAAAAAGGTCAGAATAAGCTAGAGCATATCAACCTTGATTTTTTTTGGGGGGAGGGGGGGGGGGAGGGGGGTGGAGCGGGGATCATTTTACGGTCCTTTCGTGTTTATTTCACTCATATCGAGCCGATTGTTAATCACATGTGGTCGAAGACCGTAGTATCCGGTAAAAAAAAACAAAAAAAAAACAGGCCTTCCGATGCAGAACTCTTGAATGCCTTAAAATAGATGACTTTTATGAAAGGTTTGATTGTGAAGTGCTTAGATCTGTTGAAAAAGTACTTGTATTAGCCCAGAGTGTATTGGAAAGTAAGTGAGAAATGGGGCCTTTTCAATATATAGGACATTTAATTTTGGTGCTGTTGAGTAAAGCGGCATTCTAATCTTTGTGTTTCTCGACCAGGCTATTAAAAGGTTATAAAACGTTTTTCATGCTCAATTCAGTCGAGCGTTAAATTTGTAATGCTAGCTATTTTTTAATACTAACAGTTCATAAACTTTCCTGCTTAGATTTGTTTGTTTGATTTGAGGTTTAACGTTCCCGTCAACACTGCAAAGGTCATTTTGGAGACGCTGCTTCCAATTTTGTGGGACTTTTACCCGACCTCAAGATGAAATGACATCTCAAGCCCTGCTGCCCAATGAAACCAATAGGGTTTATAAGCATGAACGGTCTGACTCGCACCGCTTTGTCCGGACAGGCATAGATTCTCTGAGCGGTTTAGCAGTACTCGCGTGCGGTCGGTTTCAGCCCTGCTTGGAAGCGTCACGCAGCCTACATATTTCTTTAAGCCCCGATGGGCAGGTCCGAAAACTTTAAAGAATGCGTTGTGAACTGCACAAATATACAGAAATTAATAAGCGATAAAGCACATTCACACCAATATAACACAACAAAATGTCAGTATTTTAATATTCATACCTCCTGAAGAATATCGTCATCATTTTTCCAGTGAGCTGCTAAAGTTTGTGTCTTAAGCATCCGTTTACATGTAAAGTGCTACGCATGAAATAAAAACCATTGCATGTACATTTCATGACCTGCTTTCTTTGACACTTGACATGTGTCCATTTCATTAAAAGTTAATAAGGACATGTCATTCTGCCCATTAAAAATGTACATTTAATGGGAAACTGAGAAGCTGCTCCCCTTATTGCATGGATAACAAAACATGCTACAGAAGACGGGTTTTAAAACAAAATTACCTCCGGCTCAATGTGGGTGTTTTGCAATGACTGACATAATGAGATAGCTAATAAACCCTAGAGTGAGGCAGCAGTATGAGGCAAAGAAAACCAACACTTAAGAAATGAAAATTATTTTTCTGCTGTTCATGATAGTACGAACGCAGTGGGTTGTGTGCAAAGTAAGTGAACCCCGAAGGGGTTCATGTAAACTTTGTTAGCGACTCGCTGTCGTTCATACTTTCATGAAAAGCAGAAAAATTAAGTTTATTGTTTTATAATTACATTCTTTGCCCCTCATCACTGGGCGAAAAATAATGCTTGTAGGGTAAACTTTTTTAAACTGAAAAACATTTACACGCCATTTTACTACAAAGAGAGGAACAGCGTTGACCTCACCAACGCTCGTAGAGAACCATGATTTAGAATGACGTCACTTGATGTCACTGAAAATCATGTGACTCGATGCGTTCACGGAAGTATGAACTACACTGTTTTCTATGTGTTTCACATTACATTTTTTTTTATTATGAGCCGGATAAATTTCATACCCTATCAGTTGAGCATGAAAAAAAGTTTTATAATCCTTGGGCCAGGTTGGTGCAGTTTAGGTCTGTACACCGTTCTTTCTACCTCTGGAATGGACAGTACGCAATATTTCCATACCCCTCTACTTAATCTTAAGACCTCCACAAATTTAATCCAAATATCTGAGAGAGAGAGAGGGAGAGAGAGAGAGAGAGAGAGAGAGAACAGCAAACATTAGACAAAATACATGTTGAAACGCTTTTTCCTTGGTTTCCACTTATCACAAAGAAAACAAAAAGAAGGAAAATTCCTACAGGCCTATTGGCACCAAAACAGCCATTGTTATTTAGGTATCAATATTAGAACACACGCTTAAAGTCGTCAGTCATTCCGACCACTATGAATTTAAATTTGTAAAACAATTTCAAGTTATTTCTAGCCGTATCTCTTTTAACTAAAATTCTGAACTGTTTGGCTTAACACTGCTGAGTTTTATTTATTTATTTTTTTTATTTATTTTTTTTATTGCTTAGCTAACCGTCGCCGTGTACAGGGAACGAGCGTTTAAACATAAGGTGACGACGTCATGTACACAGCGGCCCCCGCCCATATGGGCTTGAAGAAATATATGGGCTGCATGATGCTTCAGCGCAGAGCTGAATCTGGCCCCCCACTAGTACTGGTAAACCGCTTAGAGGATCTAAGCCTGTCCAGGAACCACAGTGCGAGGCGGACCGTCCATGCTAATAAACCCTATTGATTTCATTGGGCGACAGGGCTTGAGATGTCATTTCATCTCAATATCGGGTAAAAGTCCCACAAAATTGGAAGCAACGTCTCCAAAATGACCTTTACAGTGTTGACTGGGACGTTAAACCTCAAATCAAACAAACAAACAAACGTCATGTACACACTTTCTTTAGCACTCTGCCAAAAACACATAGATTTTATACGATACCCGTTGTGCAAGAAACTGACAAACATTTCCCTTCAATACGGAGCTCTCTAACAATCTCCTCGATAACGTGGGTTGTGCCCGTCCCAGCCTTGACATATACAAGGCAGTTGGGCCTTGTTTTTTTTTATCAGATCAAAGGCCGTTTTCTGCTTTTTAGTAAACATTTTATTTCCTTTTCTGCGCATGTATCAAAAAAGTTACAGCGGCTGATTGGAAGTTGACCGCAAAGCGATACAATACAAAATGCCCAGAGCACAGCCCATTATACGTAGAAACACCATCCAGTTATCTTATCTGCGTAATATGTGTATACGTAGTCCTAGCAGAATATGTTACATTGAAAAAATAAATCAAAGGAGAAATCTAGGCTATCACACACATTTTAACAGTAACAACTCCACTGCCGGACGTAGTTTCCGAAGTTCCGGATTATATCTGTCCTGCACGTCCGGCTTTTTAAACACGATTATGGCAAGCGCCCGGGTTTCTGTACCGACCATTGACAGAAAACTGCAGAAAGTGAAGCAAAAGTTGCTAAATCTATATTTAGAGCTGCGAGTACATCTTTTTGGATTCAAATTGGCAAAGCGAGCTAAAGTTAAATGAAAGACAACGGGTGAAAGTGAAAAAAGTTCCCCCCGTATCACTAGTTCGGTTGTGATTGATGAAAACCTGAAAATTTTTGTCACACGTTTATGCCGAATTTTGCTTTGCTGAGTTAATCCATGCGAGAAAAACATGTTTCCTGCAATTGGCAGACAGAGGCGGATTATTTTTGCAAAGTGGACTTATTTAACTTGTATAATTCATAATAAGCAGGTAAAAAACTGCATTTGCGAAAAAGATACACTGGGTAAAATGAGGTAACCCCCCAAAAACTTGAGTCGAAGTTTCCCCCCTTGTCTCTATTATAGGACCATTAAAAAAAAAAAAAAAAAAAAAAATTTTTTTTTTTTTTCAATTTTTTCATGATTCAAACCCCTATGGTCTAGATGATATCTTGATCAAGTTTAAAGGGTCATAGAAAATCAAAAACAAGGTCACAAGGTCAAATTGCTTTTTAAACCTTTTCACACTTTAGAGACCACTGTTTTGCTTCATTGGTAATGAAGGTTTACCAAAATGTTTAACTTAAAATCTTTGCTGCATGATGCTTCCACACAGAGCTGAAACCAACCCACACACGAGAACTGGTAAACCGCTTAGAGGATCTAAGTCGCCCAGGCAAAGCGGTGCGAGTCGGTCTGTCCATCCTTATGAACCCTATTAGTTTCATTGGGCGACAGGTCATTTCATCTCAATTTTGGGTAAAAGTCCCACAAAATTGGAAGCAACGTCTCCGAAATGACCTATACTGTGTTGACGGGGACGTTAAACCTCAAATCAATCAATTAACTTAATATCTTCGTCAAGTTTGAATATGGGTCATGTTGGATAAAAAAAACATGGCCAATGCTTTAAAAAACCTTGTTCACCAGCTAGGAGTCACAGTATTGCTTCAGCCTTCATGAATTTATACCAGAAAGTTTTTCTTGATAATATCTTGATCAAGTTCAGATATGGGGCAAGTAAAAAGTGTGTGTATTGCTTATATTATTTTGCTTTGGATAGCCAATTTGCCATTTTGTGGGAAAGTAACTGTCCTTTTGGCTTTCCGATAGTCATGTTTCCATTAGTGTCTAGTTATGTCTCCCCCGAAAAAATTTTTTTTGGAGAGACATATTGTTTTTCCCCCGGGCGTCTGTCTGTCTGTCCGTCTGTCTGTCTGTCACACATTCGTGTCCACTCTGTAACTTGAAAACCGTTAGAGCTATCTTCACGAAACTTCGTATAAATATTAATCAGCATTAGACGACGTGCATTGCGCAAGAACCATAACTCTCGCATTTATACTTTTTGAATTATCTCCCTTGGAAGTTTGTTGGTATGTATATATGTATGGGCAAATCCTGTCCGGTCAATAACTTTCTTATTTTTTGATGGATTTTAAAATTACTCGGCAGAAATATTAACACCCATAAGACGATGTGTGGTGCGCATGAGGCAGGTCGGTACCTCAAAGGTCAAGGTCATACTTAGAGGTCAAAGGTAAAAAAAGGGGCCTTTTTTCGTATTTGGTCAATAACTTTCTTATTTTGAGATGGATTTTAAAATTACTTGGCATAATTATTAACAAGCATAAGACAATGTGTGGCGCGCATGAGGCAGGTCGGTTCCTCAAAGGTCAAGGTCATACTTAGAGGTCAAAGGTAAAAAAGGGGCCTTTTTTTCGTATTTGGTCAATAACTTTCTAATTTTGAGATGGATTTTAAAATTACTTGGCATAATTATTAACAATCATGAGACAAAGTGTGGTGCACATGAGGCAGGTCGGTACCTCAAAGGTCAAGGTCATACTTAGAGGTCAAAGGTCAAAAAGTGGGCCTTTTTTTCGTATTTGGTCAATAACTTTCTTATTTTGAGATGGATTTTGAAATCACATGGCAGAAATGTGAACCAATATAAGGCGATGTGTTGCGCGCATGACCCAGGTTGGTACCTCAAAGGTCAAGGTCATACTTAGAGGTCAAAAGTAAAAAAGGGGCCTTTTTCGGGTTTTGTCAATAACTTGCCTATTTTTAAATAGAATTTGAAGTTACTTGGCAAACATGTTTACTATCATGGGACGATGTGTTGCATGCATGATTCAGTTTGGTACCTAAAATGTCAAGGTCATACATAGAGGTCAAAGGTAAAAAAGGGGCCTTTTTCGTGTTTGGTCAATAACTTTCTTATTTTTAGATGGATTTTAAAATTGCTAGGCAGAAATGTTAACCACCATGAGATGATGTGTGGCACGCATGACCCAGTTTAATACCTGAAAGGTCAAGGTCATACATAGAGGTTAAAGGTAAAAAAAGGGCCTTTTTTGTGTTCTGTCAATAACTTTCGTATTATGCCCCCAACTTTGAAAAAGTTGGAGGGGCATATTGGTTCTGGTTCGTTCGTCCGTTTGTCCATCAGTTACGCTTTTGATGCATAGCATAACTAAAGAACCGTGTATGCTAGGTTTTTGAAATTTCATATATGGATTCCTCATGGAAAATTAGCTTAAGCATATTTTTTTTCTCGTCCGGATTATGCCCCCTTCAAGAGTTATTGCCCTTTGAATTTTTTTTTAATAAAATCTTGTCAGCAAGATATCTCAAAAAGTATTGGAGCTAGAGCCTTGAAAGTTGGTGAATATATTGATGGTGATGAGTAGATGAACTGATTAACTTTTGACAAAATTCCGAAAAATACTTTGTGAGTTATGGCCCTTTGTCATTTTGGTAATTTGTGCCCATTGTAATGTATGCTAAATGTGATGCATAGCATAACTTTAGAACCGTGTATGCTAGGGTTTTGAAATTTCATATATGGATTCCTCATGAAAAATTAGCTGACGCGTATTTTTTTTCTCGTCCGGAATATGCCCCTTTCAAGAGTTATTGCACTTTGAAATTTTTTTAATAAAATCTTGTCAGCAAGATATCTCAAAAACTATTGGAGCTAGAGCCTTGAAAGTTGGTGAATAGATTGTTGGTGATGAGTAGATGAACTGATTAACTTATGACAAAATTCCGAAAAATACTTAGTGAGTTATGGCCCTTTGTCATTTTGGTAATTTGTGCCCATTGTAATGTATGCTAAAAGTGATGCATAGCATAACTTTAGAACCGTGTATGCTATAGTTTTGAAATTTTATATATGCATTTCTGATGGAAAATAAGCTGACGCGTATTTTTTTTCTCGTCCGGATTATGCCCCTTTCAAGAGTTATTGCCCTTTGAAATTTTTTAATAAAATCTTGTCAGCAAGATATCTCAAAAACTATTGGAGCTAGAGGCTTGAAAGTTGGTGAATATATTGGTGGTGATGAGTAGATGAACTGATTAACTTTTGACAAAATTCCGAAAAACACTTTGTGAGTTATGGCCCTTTGTCATTTTGGTAATTTGTGCCCATTGTAATGTATGCTAAATGTGATGCATAGCATAACTTTAGAACCGTGTATGCTAGGGTTTTGAAATTTCATATATGGATTCCTCATGAAAAATTAGCTGACGTGTATTTTTTTCTCGTCCGGATTATGCCCCTTTCAAGAGTTATTGCCCTTTGAATTTTTTTTTTATTAAAATCTTGTCAGCAAAATATCTCAAACACTATTAGAGCTAGACTCTTAAAAGTTGTTGAGTATATTGGTGGTGATGAGTATATGAACTGATTAACTTTTGACAAAATTCCGAAAAATACTTTGGGAGTTATGGCCCTTTGTCATTTTGGTAATTTGTGCCCATTGTAATGAATGATAAAAGTGATGCATAGCAGAACTTTAGAACTGTGTATGCTATGGTTTTGAAATTTCATATATGCATTCCTAATGGAAAATAAGCTGACGAGTATTTTTTTTCTCATCCAGATTATGCCCCTTTCAAGAGTTATTGCCCTTTGAATTTTTTGTTAATAAAATCTTGTCAGCAAGATATCTCAAAAACTAGAGGCTTGAAAGTTGGACCATGAGTCATGTGCAAGACCTAGGTCCATACCTCCAATGTCAAGGTCATACCTAGAGGTCAAAGGTAAAAAAAGGACAGTCAATAACTTCCTTATTCTTTGATGGATTATGAAATTACTTGGCAGAAATGTTAACCATCATGAGACGATGTGTTGTACCGCAAAGGTCAAGGCCATACTTAGAGGTCAAAGGTAAAAAAGTGCTTTTTTTGTTTACGGCCAATAACTTTTTTATTTTTCTATGAACATTTTTAAAGTTACTATGCAGAAATGTTCATCTTCATTATATGATGTGTTGAACACAAGACCAAGCTCAATACCTCCAATGTCAAGGTTATACTTAGCAGTCAAAAACGGGGGAGACATCTATGTTTTTGTAGAAAAACAAATTCTAGTTGTTTCATGTTCGTGTTTCTTTCCCTTGGTGTCTCTGATGGGAGCTGTGGGTTAATTGTATAGATTCCTGATCATTGCCTCCACTTCTGTTTTGAGTGTCTGTCCATCCCTGTCTGTCCGTCTACCCTTTCGTGCATATGTCAGTGCCTCATAATTTTGTCTAACTCCATCACTATGATACCATTTGAGATATTCACAGGAAACTTCACAAAATTGTAAAGCATTATCAGCTGAGGTGCAGAACATGTGAACCACAACTCTGATTTTTCTTCTAATGGAGTAATTGCCATTTGAATATTCATTTCTACCATGTCTTGTCTGCTCCATAACTCTTACCATTACAATAACACACCCATGTGACATAGTACATTTTTCACATCTCCAAAATGGCAACTTTTCTGATGAAAATCGGTGACATTTTTCTTATAAATGCTCAAAACATAGGGTGTGGGTACTCGTTAGAACTGCCTCATTGAGGCGGTTCTAATGAGTATCCACAACCTATGTCTTGGCAAAGAAATAAGACAAATAATATATACCCCCGTAAACCCCAGTTTTCTCTATATGAAGTGGGGTTTAGGGGGGAGGGGGGTCTTCATTTTACGGACATGATGCACTGTTAGATTTATTTTCATGAACTTTAAAACAAATGAAAGCACCATGAGATGACATGCAGGACATATGAACCATAAATCTGGTTTTCCTACTTTTGGAGTTGAATATGGAAAATAGCCATTTCCACCATATTATCATGATGGGGCATCATGCATTGCTTGCAGGGCTTTTATTAGCTGAAGGCATAGAATAGGTAGTCTACCTTAGGCTTGTGAAACTTGTGAACCTCATAGCTCAGGTGAGCAATATAGGACCATCTTAGTCCTCTTGCTTATGAAATTCAGTTAATTAGTTTGGTTGCTTTGGCAACTAAGCATTTCCATGGACTTATTTGTAGAATGTGGAAAATTGAAAAATGGCATTCGCTGGCAAGCCATTGCAGATATTTTGATAAAAGTTTTCATAGAAATGTTCCTTGAGGGCTCTTCTATCTTTTATGAAAATTATCTCTTTTGTTTGGTTGCAATGGCAACTCCTAGTTCCCATAGACTTACATTGGGGAGAGACTTTTGGGATGAGTCTTTAAACCGAGGTCCCGTCTCCACATGACCTTAGCTGTTGGTGAGACGTAAAACTAAAACTCACTCACTACATTGAGGAGAATTGAAAAATGGCTCTGACCCATGCATGACAAGTTATACCTTTGCAAAAGCCATGGCTGAAATGGTTTTTTTGTCGTTTCACTTAGTCTTTTTTTAGCTCACCAGAGCCGAAGGCTCCTGGGGAGCTTATAGGATAGGCAGTTGTCCGTCGTCGTCGTCTGCGTCTGCGTCTTCGTCAACACTTTCAAACGACATCTCCTCTGAAGCCACTGGGCCGATTGGGCCCAAGTTTCATCTGTAGCATCCTTGGGCTGGGGGATTGAAAGTTTGTGTTTTTTTTATCAAAATCGGCTCATTAGTTTGGTTGCTATGGCAACTTGTAGTTTCCATAGACTTATAATGGGGAAAATTGAAAAATGGCATTTACTGCCAAGCCTCTGCAGATATTTTGACAAAACTTTCATAGAAATGTTCCATAGGCAATCTACTATCTGCTGTATGATTTTAAGCCTTCTGCTCATTTTTATTGGTTGCCATGGAAACCAAAATGCAAAAAATAGACCAAAAATACTTAAAAAATCATCTCCTCAGAATTCATATGCTCTAGGAGGCTGAGACTTTATGAAAATATTCACCATATTTGCCTTTACAGGTTTTGTGTTTTTTTATGAAATTTGGCCTTTTAGTTTTGTTGCTATGGCAACTTAGAGTTTCCATTGACTTATAATGGGGAAAACTGAAAAATGGCATTTACTGCCAAGTCATTGCAGATATTTTGACAAAACTTACATAAACATGTTCCTTGAGTAAACTTCTCTCAGCCATATGCTTTTATGTCAACCTGGGTGTCCCCTAGGTTGTGCCTGGGCCATGCCCCGCCCCCTCCACTTCATAAAATGCCTTATATCTCAGAAACCTTACAGATCCCAACCCCTAAACCATATATATTCTTGTTCCTTATGATAAGATGCATTAAGTGACACCAACCTGGGGGTCCCCCGGGATGTACCGGGGACAAGCCCTGCCCCCTCTATTTCATAAAATGTCATTTATCTCAGAAACCATTCAGATCCCCACCCCTAAACTATATATATTCTTGTTCCTTATGCTAAGATGCATTAAGTGACACCAACCTTGGGGTCCCACCGGGATGTGCCGGGGACATGCCCCACCCCCTCCACTTCATAAAATGCCATTTATCTCAGAAACCATTGAGATCCCCACCCCTAAACCATATATATTCTTGTTCCTTATTATAAGACACATTCAGTGATACCAACCTCGGGGTCTCTCTGGGGTGTGCTGGGGCCATGCCCCACCCTTGCACTTCATAAATGCCATATATCTCAGAAACCATTCAGATCCCCACCCCTAAACTATTTATATTCTTGTTTCTTATAATAAGACGCATTCAGTGCCAACAATCTGAGGGTCCCCTAGGATGTGGCGGGGCTTATGCCCCACCCGCTCCACTTCGTAAAAGGCTGAATATCTCAGAAACCGTTCAGATCCCTAACCCTAAACCATTTAAATTCTTGTTCCTTATGATAAGACACATTCAGTGATACCAACCTTAGGGTCTCCCTGGCCGCACAGGGGCTATGCCCGACCCCTCCACTTCATAAAAGGCCCAATATCTCAGAAACCGTTCAGATCCCCACCCCTAAACAATATAAAATCTTGTTCCTTACGTTAAGATGCATTCAGTGATATCAACCTAAGGATCTCCCAGGCCGCACCAGGGCTATGCCCCAACCTTCCACTTCATAAAAGGTGATATATCTCGGAAACCCTTCAGATCCCCACCCCGAAACCATGTATATTCTTGTTTCTTATGAAAAGACGCATTCAGTGACACCAATCTGGGGGTCCCCTAGGATGTGCCAGGGCTATGCCCCACCCCCTGCACTTAGTAAAAGCCCAATATCTCAGAAACCGTTCAGATCCCCACCCCTAAAGCATATAAATTCTTGTTCCTTATGATAAGACGCATTCAGTGATACCAATCTAAGGGTCTCCCGGGCCGCCCGGGGGCTGTGCCCCACAACTCCACTTCATAAAAGGTGATATGTCTCGGAAACCATTCAGATCCCCATCCCAAAACCATATATATTCTTGTTTCTTATGATAAGACGCATTCATTGAAACCAACCTGGGGGTCCTCTGGGATGTGCCCGGGCCATGCCCAACCCCCTCCACTTCGTAAAAGACTCAATATCAGAAACCATTCACAACCCCCACCCGTAAACCATATATATTCTTGTTCCTTATGATGAGACACATTCAGTGATACCAACCTAGGGGTCTCTGGGGGTGTGCTGGGGCTATGCCCCACCCTTCCACTTCATAAAATGCCATATATCTCAGAAACTGTTCAGATCCCCACCCCTAAAATATGTATATTTGTTTTTCCCAATAATAAGACTCATTCACTCAAATCAATGCATGGTCTCTATGTGCTAGGGCAACATGCTGATGCCATGGCCCACGCCTCTACTTCATAAAAGGCCATATATCTCAGACACCATTAAGATCCCCACCTCATAATCATATATATTCTTGTTTCTTATGATTAGACACATTCAATCACACAAACTTGGTGGTCCACAGGGGCCATTCCTCTCCTCATCATTTCATAAGACGGCCTCACATCTTGGAAACTGTTCATATCCCCACCCCTAAACAATATATTTTCTTGGTCCTTATTATAAGACACATTCAGCGACAACAATCTTGGCTTTCCTGGGGTCTGCCAGGGCCTTGCTCCAACCCCTTCGCAGCTTAAAAGGCCTTATATCTCAGGAACAGTACACATCCCAACCCCTAAACCATATATATTCATGTGCCTTCTGATAAGATGGATTCAGTGATACCATTTAGGGCTCTTTTGGGTCCATGTCTCATCCTTCCTCCTCATAAAAGGCCACCGCCCCCGCCCATAGGGGCTTGAAGAAATATATGGGCTGCATGATGCTTCCACGCAGAGCTGAATCCAGTCCGCACACTAGTACTGGTAAACCGTTTAGAGGATCTAAGCCTGTCCAGGAACCGCGGTGCGAGGCGGACCGTCCATGCTAATAAACCCTATTGGTTTCATTGGGCGACAGGGCTTGAGATGTCATTTCGTCTCAATGTCGGGTAAAAGTCCCACAAAATTGGAAGCAACGTCTCCAAAATGACCTTTACAGTGTTGACGGGGACGTTAAACCTCAAATCAAACAAACAAACATAAAAGGCCTAATATTTCAGATACAGAGTCCACATGGGTGCTCATTTTGAAATGGGGGTTTGTTTGGGAGACTTTATAATCAATAAATTAAAACCTGAAACCATACATGGCTGCCAGTGGGCAGTGTCCGCCTGAGTTCTGGTGAGCATTGTGGCCCATGGGCCTCTTGTTTTTTTTCCTCTTTTCTGCAGCTTTGATATTGGTCTCGACAAAATTCGTGTTGGTGTAATATCGTTTGATGATGATGTAAACATGAATTTGAGTTTATCCTTGAATGAGTCTGTAGGTTATGCTGCCGTAAGTAACGCCGTGGACGGTCAGACTGGGGGCCAGCCAGGTAAATACTACTTATCATTAATAGCTTCACATTACGTTAACATTTCCGTGTGACATTTTGCATTCTTTTCATATCTCCAAATTGATTCCTTTTCTGATGAAAATTTGTGATATTTATCATATTTATACTTCAAACATAGGTTGAGGGTGCTTGTTAGAACCGCCTCATTGAGGCGGTTCTAACGAGTACCCACAACCAATGTCTTGAAGCAAACATAGGTTGTGGGTGCTCGTTAGAACCGCCTCATTGAGGCGGTTCTAACGAGTACCCACAACCAATGTCTTGAAGCAGTAATAAAGAAAATGATGTATACCCCTGTACACCCCACTTTTCTCTATAATATATGAAGTGAATTTCGAGGGGTATTCATTACACAGACTCGTTGACATGATAAGAAATGTTTTTTTCAGTTTATAAGAATAATGCATAACAGACAAACATTCTAATGCGCTTGCAAATACAATCGCAAAATTTGATTGAATAAAGTCAAAAATTTGCGACGGTATATCCTGTGGAAACCCAACGTCATGATGTAACATCACTTTCCATTGGGTAACATTTGGTTTTATGCAGCTCAAAGTGCTTGGCACTTCAAGCAAAATGGAACAAATTTTAACAAAACAACTACACCTGTGGACACAAATCTGTTCAAGCTTTGATAAGCTTCATTTCATCTTGATTTGAAACATCATTCAAAATATCTTAACGTCATATCAATCAACTGCCAGACAGGAATAAATTTAAAACACATAGTGATGTAGATTTCATTGCAGACTCTGGCACTGTCCAATCAAAATACATCTCAGATGTCAATCAGACCTAAAAATGGAAAAAAATGCTTGTGAAAATGAGACCAATCAATGTACATTTCTTGATCCAGTTTTAGAATTGTTTGATGAATGACATTTGCTTGTCCAACTAACTTTACTTGATGCAAAGTGAAAAAATTGAAAGGTACTTCATAGGAGTTTGAACCAATTTGTGTCCACAAGACAACCTATGTCTTGCATAAGAATTGAAAATTGTCATTTTTTTTTTAAGTAAAACAGCATTTGTTTAGTTACAAATTCCATTCTACTGCTCCGCTGGCTGTTCGCTGTACAAAGTTTCCACCCATAAAACCACTGATTTGCCTTCCCAAATGGCAATTTTGAATACTGTTATCCCTTAAATGTATAAGCCTGCCCAGGAAAAAAAGAATTTGAATGGCTTAGCATGTTGACATATGTGTTGACTGGTCCATTAAAACCATTACGATAACGCACTAAATATGAGATAGTGTATTCTTTCATATCTCCAAAATTGTCATATTCTGATGAAAATTTGTGAAATTTTTCTTACTTATTCTCCAAATATAGGTTGCGGGTCAAATATAGGTTGCGGGTGCTCGTTAGAACCGCCTCATCGAGGCGGTTGTAACGAGTACCCACAACCTATATTTTGGAGCAGAAAAAATAATGTATACCCCTGTAAACCCCAGTTTTCTCTAAATGAAGTGGGGTTCAGTTGGGTATTCACTTCATGGACTTGTTATCATTATGCCCAAATCAAACAACCAATGGCAGAATAAACCTACACTGCTATAACGTTAACTTTGATTCCATCAGTAATTTGAGATGTCGGTGTCATAGAGGATCTTAGATGATTGTTTAATGTATTATTGAATGTATTAAACGAGTTGTGGAAAATGGATAAAATGGGAGGCTTTGCCGAGCATTTTATCCTTTTCCTCAACGAGTTTAATATATTCAATAATACAGGACCACGAATGCAAGATTCTGTTTAGATCTATCATATGACTTTTAAAAACGCATTTTATTCACAATTTGAAACAAAAATTGTCAATTCTGTCATAAGTAAATGCGACGTCATTAAGGACGTGGTACATGTCTAACTAATTTGCATATTTAATCTACTGGTGGATTACTGAATTTATTACATGCAGTTATTACATTCTCAGATGTGACGTCATATGATAAATCTGTATATTTACTCGTAGGAGTATTTTTTCTGATTTAATCATGAGAAGCTATCTTGAGCGAACTTATTAGAATTGCCACAATGTGGCAATTCTAAGGAGTACACCAAAAAAATTTCTTATTTTGTTGAAGATCTAAAAGCTATCTTTAACCCATTTAGTACCAGAAACCCCAAAACGGGTACCATGGCAAACAGTGCAGGCCCAGATCAGACGCTGCGGAATGCGGCGTCTGATCAGGGCCTCCACTGTTTGCTAAAAGTTCATTCATTTTCCAAATAAATTATGATGAAAACACAACCTGACACCCCTAAATTTGTAAATGGACTCCTGCTATATATGAGGAGGAAGATTCCATTTGGTACTAAAAGGGTTAATGCATCATTATGCATCATGATGGGATCATGGCATCATGATGCTATCATTAAGTAACACTCAGTAAGTCTAACTAACCCTATCTCAAAGAAATTTTTGTGGTCCACAGGTGTTTAAAGGCATTTATTCTGAAACAGTAAAACACACCGTGTGTTCATAATTGTTTTATTGTCCCCTGTGGTATACTATCTTTAGCAGGTCAAAGGCGGCCCCTAATAGGGTGATTAGTAGCTTTTGTTGAATCCCCTGACTTAGGTACATAAGGGGAAAATCAATAATGTACACTACAGTCAACAGTTAGTAAATTATTGATTTTCCCCAAGGAGGCCCCTTACCTGTTGAAGACAGAGGACGTCTCTTCAGTCAGCAATGAGGGCTACATAATATTATGTAATGAAATAATAGTCCTCAATAATCAAGAATAAATGCCTTTGACCATAACCACTCTCTAGGCTAATTCAACAGATGACAAATTGTTGATATTTTTTCAAATGCCGTCTGCTGTGAAAAAATACCCAGCATGCAAAGCGATAAGCCTTTGATGTTTGACAATATTTATTTAACAGGAAACGCATTGGGTGCTGCACTGCTGGAAGGGCTTCGGTTTCTCCAGGACTCTCGACCCGCTATTCCCCAGGTCCTGGTAACTATCACAGACGGCCAGTTAATGAACATTCCAGAAATTCTGGCAAATGCTCAGTCTATCCATGACAACTTCATCTACTCCCTAGTTGTTGTATTAGGGTCAACCACTTACCAGGCAGAGATTGAAGCATTAGCCACCGATACCGATGCTATTCTAACTTATGACTCGCCAAAGGATTGGGCATTAGACTCAGATTCACCTCTAAATGAAATCTCCAGAGTATGTCCAGGAGGTAAGTGACTGTGCTACAAACTGTCTGTTTATCACTGACACTGAAAGCCACAATAGAAAAAAATATAGGTTTATACACAACCAACAAGATAATATATTGAAACTATTTTAATGAAATACATAATAAACATGGCTGTTTCTTCAACTACAACAATTAACAAATACCCTATTTAACAACCTACATATACAATACATTTGGCTCTCTTTTGGGGGCTGCTCACTCAAAGGTACTTGAACCACTCTGAGAACAACCTGATCAGCAGTTGTGGTCATAAAACATGACCCGGACATAAACTGATACTGTGATGATATGGAAACTGACAGTGATACTGTGAGACTGATATACGGTGATGAGCAATACAGTTGTGCATGATCTGCATCATTGAACATGCTGATCTCAGGTGGTTCAGTGTTAAGCCATAAAATGATAAACATGAACTTTCTGTGTCATCTCAAATAAAAAAGCAACATTATTTTGGGGTTTAAAAGGCCTTTGAGGTTTAAAAGGCCATACCAAGAGTGAACAACCCCATGAGTGACATGTGGGCAAACTATAGTCATATACAAAATTAATTAGCTGCAAAATTATTACATTTCTAAATATATATTTTTTTTGGTGTGTGTGTGTGTGTGTGAACAGAAAGGAGGTGCTGGGGTGGATGGCTGGGTTGAGCTAGTCTGAAGACCACTGTTCATATTCCTATCCAGGCCACAAATGACAAATTTCTACTATGATCATCTTGGTACATGTACTAATTGATTGCACCTTCATAATCTCTTATTACATAACTCTACTACTCCCAGTTATCTTTGATCTGGTCAGAAAGTATCTTGGCAGCTGGAGTTACATAAGTTAACATAACTTATGTCTGTAAATATTACTGATAAGCCCAGCAGACAGTTAACAGGTGTTCCAGTGTTGCAACAGAAATCTTCTGATCATGGTCTGCACAACTAATTTTTCTACCAATCAGAAGTGACAATAATAATACTAATGTGATACTAGAAACAATATATTGTGTATAAACCACAATTAAATAAATTGCCATTTTATACACAACCAACAAGATAATATATTGAAACTATTTTAATGAAATACATAATAAACATGGCTGTTTCTTCAACTACAACAATTAACAAATACCCTATTTAACAACCTACATATACAATACATTTGGCTCTCTTTTGGGGGCTGCTCACTCAAAGGTACTTGAACCACTCTGAGAACAACCTGATCAGCAGTTGTGGTCATAAAACATGACCCGGACATAAACTGATACTGTGATGATATGGAAACTGACAGTGATACTGTGAGACTGATATACGGTGATGAGCAATACAGTTGTGCATGATCTGCATCATTGAACATGCTGATCTCAGGTGGTTCAGTGTCAAGCCATAAAATGATAAACATGAACTTTCTGTGTCATCTCAAATAAAAAAGCAACATTATTTTGGGATTTAAAAGGCCAAACGAATTTGATTGAAAATCAAATGAGGCCCCCAAAATATGAGCCAACCAACACTAGTACTGACACTGATACTGCTGAAAGGGCACATTCTAGCCCATCTCAAACCAGACATTGGCAAAGACAAAATGTCACGGAACATAATGGCTTGTCAGGGTCCTTGCTGCCTGAGCATTTCAGACATTCACCTTTGAAGTGTTAAGTACTCAACATGCCATGATCTCTGAAAATGACGGAATACATAAGGTAACTGTAGGTTATGGACATTTCCATACAAAACAACATCAACAAAAAAAAATAAACAGTTTGTGCATATTGCGAGGTTAATCTATAGGTCTGACAGTGTGTGTTTCCAGACGGAATATGTCAATACTGGAAAAATATGTTTGTACAGCTAATATATACATCATAAAGTATACTTTAAAAGGCTCTATATTCAATGTGTGGTCGACTCGCCCAGGAAAAACAGAGATAAAAAATTCTATAAAAAACTCTGAAACCTGTGCCCGTTTGTCAGTGTCTTACCACAGAATGTCGGGCCGCATTTTTTTTAATTGAACATTCAATATGAATGAACTGAGCCTCATTGCAAGCTGACAAAAACTTGACACAATGTTTTAATGTGATATCATTGTCATATGATCAATCTACTGTTTACAAATATAAATATATATATTCAAAATTTTTCTGATACAGCAGTGTTTACTCAATATACATGTACTCTGAATATTGATTTTTTGAAAAAAAAAAATAAAAATAAAAAAACGATGTTTGTTGGACTGATTGCTAGAACTCTTCTCACCTGAACACAGATCACACGTGTATACAAAACTTGTCTTACCCTATGTAAATTACCAATCGGCAAGGATAAGATTGTCCACAACAGCATATGCTGTAGGAAAACTATTACCGTAAAAATCTTAAAAATTCTACAGTTAGTACTTGCTGCAATTAAGCAAATCAGTTTCATGATCCAGCAAGGAGTCCAAAAATTTCAGACGGAATGATAAACAGTACAAACTCGACCAGACTCTCATTCAGGAGCAGTCTGATCGGGACTGCGCTGCATGCTTAGGCCTTTCTGTATCATATTCATGAACATTACGGCAATTATAGCTATGATTTCAGACCAATACTCCTCTCTGGATTCCCAGCAGGACCACAATGATGAATTTTCTTTTCTTAACTAACATTGTTTCAACTCTAATCCAGCGCTGCGTGCCTGCCAGGTACCAGGTAATGCAAGCATACTCTGGGAGGCATACTCGGTCTACAACAAAATATGAATGTTTATTGAGTCAAATATCTGCATAACCCTAAATTCTGTCTTGGCATAGAGCCCGTTCAGTGTATATTAATCGTTACTTGTTCTGGAAGTTGTTATTCTAAATCCACAATTTCTAGTCTTCTTGTAACTGTTGGCATCACCCTTAATGGCAAATAATATTCATGTCACATTAAAGGAAAAATCTGCTTCTTTGTCAAGTGGACTTCGGTTCTGTTCAAGTTATACTCTGGTTCATCATGTTTGACATCCAAAGCAACTGCATAAGCCATAGCTGACCAGGCTAGAACCACCACTCCATTCTGAAACTGACACAAATAATCATAAATATGGTACTAGGACAACTACCACTTTTTGGCTCTGTGACTGTTTTCTGACATTGTCCACACATACATGTACATAGTTGTTGAATTAGCACTACAATTACTGGATTGGAATTTCAACCCATTTAGTACTGGAAACCCAAAAAGGGGTACTTGGCAAACAGTGTAGGCCCAGGACGTCTGATCAGGGCCTTCACCGCTTGCCAAAAGTTCAGTCATTTTTCAAATAAATTTTTTGTTGATAACACATCCAGACACCCCTAAATGTTGAAATTGACTCCTGATATATATGAGGAGGAAGATTCCATCCGGTACATAAAGGGGTTAATCAGTCCACAATGCCAAACATGTACATGTATCATATACTGTTAGAATTGATGACTATATAAGCCTTACATTCTGATCATGTTGCACTGTTAGAATTTGAGACACAGTCTTGTCAGCTGATATTATTCCACTGTTATAGTAGGAAACATTAGAATTATAGCCATGATTGTCTTTCATTGTTGAATATGAAGAAACAGTTAATTTATGCAATCTGGTTGCTTGATATGGTAATTGAGACTGAACCAGGCAGTTGGATCTTCTGGACTGTTAGAATAAGAGACATAGCCGTGCAACTGATCGTCTTACGCTGTTAGAATTGGACTGATTGTGCTGTTTATCGATTCTCTCAACATTGTCAGAATGACTATAAACTAGTGTGCTCTTACAAAATAGAAGTGAAGGCAATGATCAGAAATCGATACAATTGTCCTCTTACAAACCTTGACTGGCTAGCAAAATCTGCTCATGAGAATGGAAAATAAGACATATCATGTATACACTGTAAAAATTGGAAGCTTTGAAAATCTAAGGTTTGCAACAATGACAAGGCTTATGCTGATTATCACTGCACTTTGGAGACCAAAGTCTGATTATATTCTGAATGAAGCAGCTTTAACATCTCGCTGATGTGAATCAAAATGATAAAAGTATATGTTCGATATCTTCTTCTCTTCTCCTTTTTTTTTTTTTTTTTTTTTATTATTACCTTATGCACAAAGTCACTTATCACTGCACTTTGGAGACCAAAGTCTGATTATATTCTGAATGAAGCAGCTTTAACATCTCGCTGATGTGAATCAAAATGATAAAAGTATATGTTCGATATCTTCTTCTCTTCTCCTTTTTTTTTTTTTTTTTTTTTTTTTATTATTACCTTATGCACAAAGTCACAATCTGGGAGAGCATGATCAGTCTTGAATGCTTGATATGAGGTAACTTGACTGATGATGAATGATGGGATGTTCCCGAGTGAAAAAGCCAGAGGGGAGGCGTGACGCAGCAGTCTCTAGGCTGAGGAGGCGTGAATGCTATACATCTTACGGTAGTATACCGAGTGAAGGCCAGAGTGGAGGCGTGAACGGTGCTCTCTTTGAGGCCTGAATCAGGCGTGAATGCTATGCATCTTACGGGAAGACCCCTGATTATGACTTGACTGATGATAGATAGATGATCCCGAGTGAAAAGGCCAGTGCCGGGGCACCTTATGAGACCTGATTCAGGTGTGAATGCTATGCATCTTACGGCCGATACCGAGTGAAGGCCAGAGCGGAGGCGTGATCGGTGCACTCTATGAGGCCTGAATCAGGCGTGAATGCTATGCATCTTACGGGAAGACCCCTGAAGTGAGGCATGAAAACGGAAGCAAAACGAGGCCTGTACGAGACACAGACTTAATCAAGCTAACCCCCAGATGATGAATTTCAGACAATATCCATGAATGTATCCATATATGAATAAAGGCACAACCTAGCCATGATGGAAGGCATGTTATAGCAGGCGCAAGTCCCAATGAAGGAAAGAATCTGATGAGCATGATGCTTGTTGCAGCTAACAACATGACATGGGATACAAGACAATTGTAACCCAGAGGCAAGTGAAAACTGGAGTACCCAGAGCAAAACTACCTGACTTCCATTGCAGAACTTGTTGTCCCACACTTTATTTCACCCTGGTACAAGAGTATAAGATTTGCATATATGTTGTATGGAATTCTACACACGAACTGGGATACAAGGCAATTGTAACTCAGAGACTGGTGAAAACTGGAGTACTCGGAGTAAAACTACCTGACTTCCATTGCAGAACTTGGTGTCCCATACTTTATTTCACCCTGGTACGAAAGTATTAGATTTGCATATCTATTGTATGGAATTCTACACATGAACTGGGATACAAGGCAATTGTAACTCAGAGACTGGTGAAAACTGGAGTACTCGGAGTAAAACTACCTGACTTCCATTGCAGAACTTGGTGTCCCACACTTTATTTCACTCTGGTATGAGAGCATTAGAGTTGCATGTCGACTTACGTAATTCTACACATGGACTGGGATGCAAGACAATTATAACCCAGAGGCTGGTGAAAACTGGAGTACTCGGAGCAAAACTACCTAACTTCCATTGCAGAACTTGGTGTCCATGCTTTATTTCACCCTAGTATGAGAACATTAGAGTTGCATATCGATTGTATGGAATTCTACACATGAACTGGGATACAAGGCAATTGTAACTCAGAGGCTGGTGAAAACTGGAGTACTCGGAGCAAAACTACCCGACTTCCATTGCAGAACTTGGTGTCCATGCTTTATTTCACCCTGGTATGAGAACATTAGAGTTGCATATCTATTGTATAGAATTCTACACATGAACTGGTATACAAGACAATTGTAACTCAGAGGCTGGTGAAAACTGGAGTACTCGGAGCAAAACTACCAGACTTCCATTGCAGAACTTGGTGTCCCACACTTTAATTGCACAGAATTCTATACATGAACTGATTTGTAAGACAAGCATTTACCAAAGCATTTAGAATATACTGAAATTAAAGAGTCTCAATAAGTCTGTTCATGTGCATGTAACAAAGCTATCCTCTGAAAATTCTACCTATGATCTTGCTATACTGTAAAGGATGATTTGGAGCTTAGCAGCCCAGTCAGTCCTCACTAAGTGTAGGTCCTATTGAGCTAGTAACTCTTCCGTGGGCAGACAATGGTGAGTAAAGTGTATCTTTTCTAACATATAATGACAAATGATTTCCGTATGCTGTTGACGAAGATAAGCTCTGTTGCAGCCTAAACTGGTGCATCAGTACATTGAGAATTAAGGCAAGATTTTCTTAGAATCAGCTGATTTGAAAACTAATGGAAAGCAATGACAATACTTATCTTGCATATCTATGAGCTAGTCTGAAGACCACTGTTCATATTCCTATCCAGGCCACAAATGACAAATTTCTACTATGATCATCTTGGTACATGTACTAATTGATTGCACCTTCATAATCTCTTATTACATAACTCTACTACTCCCAGTTATCTTTGATCTGGTCAGAAAGTATCTTGGCAGCTGGAGTTACATAAGTTAACATAACTTATGTCTGTAAATATTACTGATAAGCCCAGCAGACAGTTAACAGGTGTTCCAGTGTTGCAACAGAAATCTTCTGATCATGGTCTGCACAACTAATTTTTCTACCAATCAGAAGTGACAATAATAATACTAATGTGATACTAGAAACAATATATTGTGTATAAACCACAATTAAATAAATTGCCATTTTGTCAGATTATAAGAATCTTATATGGGTGTGAGGGGTGGATTGAAAAATCCGTCCCGAGGGACACTGTCCGGCGTCACGAGGCTTGCCTCGTGATGCCGGACAGTGATCCCGAGGGACGGATTTTTCTATCCACCCCTCACACCCATATTGGATTCTTTTTCTTGCATACCTTCCATTTCTGCTGCGAATTTTTAATGCTGCTGTCACTTCGGTTACCGACGTCCGCCATTTTGTGATGACACAACAGGAATGTTTAGTGAAGTCACGCATGACGACGCCGCGCATGAGGTTGTAATCAACCAGTGCATTTATCAAACATTCGATTTGGGGTCGGAACACCAGGGTCAGAACATAAATTTCAATCCCAGGGTAAAATCACGGATTTCCTTGTCTGGTGTGCAAGAAAATGCTATCTCTCATAGAGGCAGTGTTATGATGTTCTTACTTTTCTTTGTATCAAATGCTATTTGTGACTCCTAGTTTGAACCATCGATATGAGGAGTTTTCCTTTTTTACCTCGCCTTACGAAAGTAAGGGTGAGCTATTGCCATATTCCCGGCGTCTGTGCAGGCATTGGCCGCATTTAGTTAAATAGAAGTGAAGGCAATGATCAGGAATCGATACAATTAACCCACAGCTCCCATCAGAGACACTAAAGGGAAAGAAATACAAACATGAAACAACAAACCCTAATGGAAACATCAATAGCGGAAAGGCAAAAGGACAGTTACTTTCCCACAAAATGGCCAATTGGCTATCCAAAACAAAATAATATAAGCGCTACAAACACTCAAAGACAAACCATAACTAAAAATAAACTGCGACAGAAGAACCGCTTTGGATCAGTCAGTGAAACAAATTCCAGGGGGTGGGGGGGTGGTACTTAAATCGATTTTACATGGCCACAATCCTCGCCCTTACTTCCGTCGCGATTTTTGACAAATAATTTGTTCAGTCCGCATGAAGGCACCCTAACTCATCAGTGGAACATCTCTGTGAACACAAAAAAATCAAACAATTACAGAGATGAAACAAAGGTGAGGACTCGACAGCAAGAATTTAAACCACTGAAATGCAGGAGCAAAAGAAAACCAACAGTTAGACTCTGATGGGCCCAACCAGAGACAGAGCATCAGGCACCAACCAACATTACATTGAATTAGATCTTGTGGATTAGAACAGTCACAGAATCTGAGGCCTGACCCCCGGCGTGCAATTAAAGAGTGAAGCAAAGTTGTCCACTGTGATTGGGTTAACTACCATGCATGCTGTCTGTCGTATAACATTTATGCTGTACCAAATCTTTTTATATCGAAGAATGATTTTACGAAATTAAGTGCTTAAGTCATTGCGGTTATATATAAGTTTACCGGCAAGCTCTTATTTGTGATGTTTTACAAATTATTTGTGATGGCTTTCAAATTTTTTTTTCAAATAAAATTAGCAATTGGTATACACAATACTTTACATTTTCTTTTTACTCCATTTCCCAGGTTATTTTGTTTAAATTGGTCTATTTGAGAAGTTTACCCTTATCTTGCTGTTCACAATAACCCCTATCTTTGCAAACAGTGTAGATCCAGATCAGATGGCTTCTGAAGAAGACATAAGATCAGGCTGTACACTGTTTTGCATTCAGTTTATGATTTTGTAGCAATATATTACATCAAGTAATTTGATTGGTTAATAGACAGAAATGGGTGTGGCTTAAATGAATATTCAGCAAGGTTAATCATTTTTTCATTATTACCTCCCTTATTTCCCTTGGTTAAAGTTAACCTGTAAGCTCTATGGTGCAGTGGATTGAGCTTTAAACTCTGAATCAAAGGGCCATGAGTTCAAATCCTGGTGGAGGAATTTTTATGCCCCTACATCGAATGATGCCCTGAGCATTAAGTTTTTAGCTCAACCAGAGCTGACGACTCCGGGGGAGGTTATAGGATAAGCAGTTGTCCGTCGTCTGCATCTTTTTCGTCTGGCATCAACACTTTCAAACGACATCTCCTCTGAAGCCACAGGGGTGATTCAGCCCAAATTTCACCTGTGACATCCTTTGGGTGGGGATTGAAAGTTTGTGTTTTTAATGAAAATCGGCAAATTAGTTTGGTTTCTATGGCAACTTAGAGTTTCCATAGACTTACAATGGGGAAAATAGAAAAATGGCATTTACTGCCAAGTCTTTGCAGATATTTTGACAAAATTTTTGTAGAAATACAGTAAAACCTGTCTTAGTGGCCACCTCTATTAAGCAAGCAACCTGTCTTAAGCAAGCAGGCATTCAGTCCCCCAAAAGGCAGATGTGTTAAATTTCAACTGTATTAAGCAAGCGCCTGTCTTAAGCAAGCACATTTTGGTTATCCCTTAGGCGCTTGCTTAATACAGGTTGGACTGTATTGTTTGAGTGAAGATGTTTTAGCCATATGCTTTATGCCTACCTGGGGGTCTCCCAGCATGTACCTGGGCCATGCCCCACCCCCACCAGCGCATAAAATACCATATATCTCAGAAACCATTTAGATCCCCACCCCTTAACTATATATAATCTTGTTTATTACAATAAGTCGCATTTAGTGAAACCAAACTGGGATGTGCTGGGGCCATGCCCCACCCCCTCTACTTCGTAAAAGGCCCAATATCTCAGAAACCTTAAGATCCCCACCCCTAAACCATATATATTCTTGCTCCTTATGATAAGACCCATTCAGTGATACCAGCCTAGGGATCTCCCAGGGTGCACTGGGGACATGCCCATCCCCTTTACTTCATAAATGGCCATATATCTCAGAAACCATTTCAGATCCCACCCCTAAACCATATACACTCATGTTTCTTATGATAAGACACATTCACTGACACCAACATGGGGTTTCCCTAGGATAAGCTAGGGCCATTTCCCACCCCTTCCACTTTGTGAAAGGCCCAATATCTCAGAAACCATTCAGACCCCCACCCCTAAACCATATATAATCTTGTTCCTTATGATAAGATACATTCAATGACACCAACGTGGGAGTCCACTGGAATGTGCAGGGGCCGTGCCCCACCCCCTCCACTTTGTAAAAGGCCCAATATCTCAGAAACCTTTCAGATCCCCCCCACCCCCAAACCATATATATTATTGTTCGTTATGATAAGACACATTCAGTGATACCAGCCTAGGGGTCTCCCAGGGTGTGCCGGGGCCATGCCCCACCCTCCACTTCATAAAAGGCCATATATCTCAGAAACCACTCAGATCCCCACCCTTTAGCCATATATATTCTTGTTTCTTATGATAAGACGCATTCAGTGACACTAACCTGGGGGTTCCCTAGGATGTGCCAGGGTCATTCCCCACCCCTCCACTTCGTGAAAGGCCCAATATCTCAGAAACCATTCAGACCCCCAACCCTAAACCATATATATTCTTGTTCCTTATGATAAGACACATTCAGTGACACCAACATGGGGGTCCACTCGGATGTGCCGGGGCCATGCCCCAGCCCCTCCACTTCGTAAAAGGCCCAATATCTCAGAAACCTTTCAGATCCCCACCCCTAAACCATATATATTATTGTTCCTTATGATAAGACACATTCCAGTGATATCAACCTAGGGGTCTTCCAGGGTGTACCGGGGCCATGCCCCACCCTCCACTTCATAAAAGGCCATATATTTCAGAAACCATCCTTTAGCCATATATATTCTAAGACACATTCAGTGACACCAATCTGGGGGTCCCCTGGGATGTGCGGGGCCATGCCCCATCCCCTCCATTTCGTAAAAGGCCCAATATCTCACAAACCTTTCAGATCCCCACTCCTAAACCTTATATGTTCTTGTTCCTTATGATAAGTAACATTCAGTGATACCAACATAGGGGTCTCCCAGGGTGCCCAGGGGCCATGCTCCACTTCATAAAATGCCATATATCTCAGAAACTGTTCTGATCCCCACCGCTAACGCATGTATATTTGTGTTCCTTATGAAAAGAATCAATCAGTCACATCAACCTGGGGTCTCTTTGTGCTAGGGCAATGTGCTGATGCCCTCCACTTCATAAAAGGCCATATATCTCAGACACCATTAAGATCCCCACCTCATAATCCTATATTTTCTTGTTCCTTATGATTAGACACATTCAATCACACCAACTTGGCGGTCCACTGGGCCATTCCTCTTCTCTTCACTTCATAAAAGGGCCTCAAATCTCAGAAACAGTTAAGATCCACACCTCCAAACAATATATTTTCTTGGTCCTAATGATAAGACGCATTGAGTGACAACAATCTTGGCTTTCCTGGGGTTTGCCAGGTCTTACGACATGAAAGCCGTAACAAAGGAAAGATGCATAGCCTGAAAAAATCCCCGCCTATGGTGGGATTCGAACTCGGGCTGCTCGGGTGATTGTCCAGTGCTCTAACCGCTGAGCAAAAGAGTCGACTCCCTGACGCAGTTGGAAGGGAGGTAACACACACCCTCTTCAAGGAAGTCATCATTTATGATGACTTGAAGGATTCCAACTTCGGCACAAGCCAATTCTGGCATGTAAAGTCCAATCTCAGATGAGCCCCCATCTTATGACATGAAAGCTGTAACAAAGGAAAGATGCATAGCTGAAAAAATCCCCGCCTATGGTGGGATTCGAACCTGGGCTGCTCGGGTGATAGTCCAGTGCTCTAACCGCTGAGCCAAAGAGTCTACTCCTGACACAGTTGTCAGAGAGTGGTTATAAACTTAGAAGCTATGCATATGATCTACCAAGGTAGATAATGGAAGGGAGGTAACACAGGGCCATGCCCCAACCCCTCCACAGCTTAAAAGGCCTTATATCTCAGTAACTCTACAGATCCCCAACCCTAAACCATGTATATTCTTGTCCCTTATGGTGAGACGCATTCTGTGATACCATGGGCTCTGTCGGGTCCATGCCCCACCCCTCCACTTCATAAAAGCCCTAATATTTCAGATACATAGTCCATATGGGTGCTCATCTGGAAATGGGGGTTCATTTAGGAGACTTTATAATTGATAAATTAAAACCATACATTGCTGCCAGTGGGCAGTGCCCGCCTGAGCTCTGGTGAGCATAGTGGCCCATGGGCCTCTTGTTTGTTTTTCATACATGAGTACTTGTGTACGAATGTACATCCTTCTGTACGAATGTGTGTACATGACATTGTACATACATGATCCTGTTAGACTCAGGTTAAGATATTTGTACCAGGTGGAACTTGAGCTCATATTTTCCAAAGCATGCAATTGAATTTGGATTTGGTTCATATTTAATATGACAATAGATATAGGTCCAGAGTTTTGTTCAGCAATACTGCCACCCATACCCTCAATGTCAAGGTCACAGACTTAGAAATTTTTACCATTTAAGACCCAAGTTAAGGTATTTGTATTAGGTAGAACTTTAGCTCATATTTTCCAAACCATGCCATGTATTTGCTTCATATTTGGTAAGATGGATATAGGTCCAAAGTTTTATTCAGCAATACTCCTACCCATACCCTTGACCTCAATTTTTAATGTTAATGACTCAGGTTAAGATATTCGTACAAGGTAGAACCTGAACTTTTATGCTTCATTTGGTTCATATTTGGTTTGTCGATAGTTACAAGTCCAATGTTTTATTCAGTAATACCCCCACCCATGCCTATGACTTCTTTTTCAAGGTCACACACTTAGAAATTTTTAACAGCTTTTAGAAGGTGATGACCTTTCAGGTCTCACCTTCTTATGGCAACACTCCAAAGAATTCCCTTGATACCGCATCACTCCTCTTTTTCAAGAAAAATAGGTCCTCATAAATCAGTGAAGAGACGCACCTGTATCATTTGATATGTGAAAATAATATGCAGATTGAAAAAAAAAACTGTGGATGCAAAATACAGAAACAATGAAATCAGAGTTAAATGTCATAAAATGGATCTAGATTTGAAATTGGTCTAGTTTCGCAGCTGACCTGGCCTAGTTATTAAGAGCGAGTTCGGTTGACTTTCTAGAGTTTACTATAGTTACACCAAAACACGCAGGTTATGGCTCGTGCCGCACTATTAGAGTTAACTTGAGTTCAATCAAGCTTGCTTTGGGAGTTGGGACTTCTGTCTAGCAAGAACAAAAAACACGACGGCAGGGGCATAATCGTAGGTTAATTAAGAAATGAATATAAACTTATTAGAAGGTGATGACCTTTCAGGTCTCACCTTCTTATGTCAATCGACACTGGAGCCCCTCGATGACGAATCACTCCTGTGCTTCAAGAAAAATAAGCCTCCATATATTAATCAATAGACGCGCATGTATCATTTGACAAGTGAAAATGATATGCAGATTGTCAAACTGAGGAAGCCAATTACACAAACAACTAACTTCAGAGTAAAATGCCATAAAATAAACCCTATGGTTCAAATTGGTCTCGATTCGCAGCTTTGTCATGACCTAGTTTTCTTTGAGCGATTTCAGTTGACCAACTAATGTTAAATCAAGAAAAGTAGTGGAGAAAGTAGGCTAACTATTGTACAAACTTGTACAATGACTTTATCCCCCCCTTCCCGCAACCCCCCCCCCCCCCCCACTTCACAATCCCCCAATTGGAGGCGACAGGGAGCATCAAATGTCATTTGATGCGTCACCAGTAATGATTCAGATTCAGATTCAGAACTCTACTGACGTCAAGAAAATGTCATCGTTTGCCCACGAGTAAATCGAAAGTATAAACATGTTTTCAAGTTGGATGTGATTTTTCCAACATGTGGCCAAAATTTCAAATAGTTGGAAATAATCGATTAACTTACAATTTTCCACCTTCCACCAATACGTTGTTACTAGGCAAGGCTTCCAACTCTCATACCAAGCTAACTCTAGCAGTCGCAATATTCCTACACGGCGCATTTTGGAGCAAGTCAACTCTTGTTAACTCTAGTACGCCAACTGAACTCGCTCAAAATTTAGATCGCGGATTAATAATTCAATGAATGAGTTGACAGTATGAATGGAATACTACGACTTGCTATACTTAAGATAAAGCGAAGTTTTGTTTGTTTGTTTGATTTGAGGTTTAACGTCCCTGTCAACATTGTAAAGGTCATTTTTGAAGACGTTGCTTCCAATTTTGTGGGACTTTTACCCGACATTGAGATGAAATGACATCTCAAGCCCTGTCGCCTAATGAAACCAATAGGGTTTATTAGCATGGACGGTCCACCTCCCAACGCGGTTCCTGGACAGGCTTAGATCCTCTTAGCGGTTTACCAGTACTAGTGTGCGGACCGGGTTCAGCTCTGCGTGGAAGCACCATGCAGCCCATTTATTTCTACAAGCCCCTATGGGCGGGGACGGATAGAGCGATGTTACCTTCACTGTTGCATTTGTTTGATTTGAGGTTTAAAGTCCCCGTCAACACTGTAATGGTCATTTTGAAGACGTTGCTTACCATTTTGTGGGACTTTTACCCGACATTGAGATGAAATGACATCTCCAGTCCTTTCGCCCAATGAAACCAATAGGGTTTATAAGCATGGACGGTCTGACTCATGCGCACCGCTTTGCTTGGCCAGGCTTAGATCCTCTAAGTGGTTCACCAATACTCGTGTACGGGTCGAATTCAGCTCTGCGTGGAAGCATCATGCAGCCCATATATGTCTTCAAGCCCCGATGGGCGGGGGCCGATTCACTGTTGCATGGATACATTTCTGTGAACCATCAGGAAAATATGACTTTATAACTTAAACTCCTTAATCTTAACGTTTATAGTACGGGATAATACATATTTATTCCGGGCGGTGGGTGCTTGTTTTTTTTTTTTTCTTTTTTTTTTGAGCCGAGGTCAGAAAATATCAGATTTTGTTTCCTCTTCTTCTGTATCTGAATATTACCCTTTTTTACTGAGGTGTATTTGATTTGTTTGATTTAACGTTTAACGTCCCCGTCAAGACTGTATAACGGCCCCGCCCACCGGGGCTTGAGGAAACAGATTGGGCTGCATGATGCTTCCACGCAGAGCTGAAATCGACCGAACATGAGTACTGGTAGACAGCTTAAAGGTTCCGATTCTAAGCCTGCCCAGGAAAAGTGGTGCTAGTTGGACCATCCATGCACAATGATAAACTCTATTGGTTGCATTGGGCGGCAGAGACTGAGTTGCCATTTCATCTAATTGTCTGGTAAAAGTCCGACAAAATTGGAAGCGACATCTCCCAAATGACCTATAAAGTGTTGACGGGGCGTTAAACCTCAAATCAAACAAATAAACAAAACTGTATAGACGTGCTTCAAATTTCGTTGGACTCTTACCTAACGTTGTGATGAAATGGCCACACTATGAGCCCAATGGACTTTCCGACTTCAAATTATAGCCCTGGGGCCAAAAATGCCCCCTCCCCGGGGCCTTTTGGTTTTACATTGACGTATATAGGGAAACCCTTTGAAAATCTTCTTGTCAGAAACCAGGAGGCTGAGGTGTTTGATATTTGATATGAAGCTGCGTCTAGTGGAGCTTTATCAAGATTGTTAGAATTATAGCCCTGTGACCAAAAATGCCGTGTAGTACACTGGTTTTACATAGACATCTCGTGGGAAAATCTTCAAAAATCTTCTTGTCTGAAACCATAAGCCTCAGATCTCAGATATTTGATATTTGGTATGTAGCTTCGTCTTGTGGACCTATATGAAGATTTTCAAATTATAGTCCTTGTGCCAATATTGCCCCCCCCCCCCCCACACACACACACACACCCACACACAGACACACACACCCCGGGGTGGCCTTTGGCCTTACATTAGGATATATAGGGAAAATCTTTAAAAAAAAAACTTCCCCGAAAACGCAAGGCCCAGGTCTTTGATATTTGGTGTGAAGATTCATCTAGCAAACCTCTACCAGGATTGTTCAAATTATAGCCCTTGGGTCAAAAATGGCCCTGCCCTGGGGCCCACTGGTTTTATTTTGACTTATACATGGAAAACATTTAAAACGCTTCTTGTCTGAAACCAGAAGGTCCAGGTCTTTGATATTTGGTATGATGCTTCATCTGGTTGTCCTCTACTATGCTGTGTAAATTATAGCCGAGGGGCCAAAGGTTGCCCCGCCTCAGGCCCCACCGGTTTTACATAGCCATATATGGAAAACCTTTAAAATGTTCTTCTGAAAACCCAAGGCCCAGGTCTTTGATATTTTGCTAGAAGTTTCATGCGGGTGACCTCTACCAAGATTATTCAAATCAAAACCCCGGAGTAAAAAATGGCCCCGCCTCAGGGCCCACTGGTTTCACATAGACTTACGTCCTGAAAACCTTTAGATACCTACTCGTCTGAAACCAGAAGGTCCAAGTCTTTGATATTTGGAATGAAATGCCCTCTGATTGCCCTCTACCAAGATTGTCCAAATTATAACCCCATCGGGTCAAAACTGGACCTGCCCGGAGCCGACTGGTTTTATATAGGGTTAAGGCTGAGCCGGTTCATCTCCTTCTGCTGCACTAAGACCTGACCCTCAATGTCCACAAGGTGCCTAGATAGTGACATACAAGTCAGCTCTGTATTGTCAAAGGGAACAACTGACACATAACCACCCTCCCTTTGTCACCATGTGACATTATTAGTAAAACTGAGCCTCTTCATTTCCCTCTGTTGCACTAGGACCTGAATCTCAATGTCCACAATATGTCCAGATAGTGACATACAAGTTAGCTCTGTATTGTCAAAAAGAACCAATGACTCATATGTCTAGCATTTTATGACAATTCTTGCCCCCACGCACCCCACCCCCTCCCACCCCCGCCAATTGTCACAGCGAGGCATTGTAAGTTAGACAATTACGATAACTCACCCGTGTGACATAGAGCATTTTTTCATCTCCAAAACGGCTAGTTTTCTGGTGAAAAGACTTGACATTTTTTATATAAATGTTCAAAACATAGGTTGAGGGTGCTCGTTAGAACCGCCTCAGTAAGGGGGTTCTAATGAGTACCCACAACCTATGTCTTAAAGCAAAAATAAGAAAATAATGTATACCCTCGTTAACCCGAGTTTTCTCCATATAAAGGGGGTTGGGGGGGGGGGGAGGGGGGGGGTCATTTTACGGACTTGTTCACGTGATGCTTAGCAAATACATCTCCATGCACTAGGAAATGACCCTCAATGTCCGGAAAATGTCAAGATAGTAACAAATAAGTCAGCTCTTTAGAAGGAAACTTTGAAAAGACTTCATCCTCATGCAGAAAGAAAATAATTTGGAAGAAATGTTCCATGGGTGACCCTCTGACAAAGTTGCTCAAAATAGTTTCACTCCACTTAACATAAAAGCCACCAAACCAACAATAAACAAGCTTTAAACTGACTTCTCATTACGATAATACACCTATGTGAAATAGTACATATTAACATCCCAAAATGGCTACTTTTCTGATGAAAATCCGAGATATTTTTCTTAACAATGATCAAAACATAGGTTGTGTGTGCTTGTTAGAACCGCCTTAATGAGGCGGTTCTAACGAGTACCCACAACCATATGTTGTGTGTGCTCGTTAGAACCGCCTTAATGAGGCGGTTCTAACGAGTACCTACAACCTATGTCTTTGAGCAGAAATATGAAAAATAATGTATACCCCCACCCCATAACCCCAGTGTTCTCTATAGGAAGTGGGGGTTTAGAGGGGTCTTCAATTTACGGACTTGTCACGTGATGTACTACTAAATAGGTAGACTGATTTTGAAACAATTTCACAGGAATGTTCCTTTGGTCACTCTCAACCAAAATGGCTCAAACGATCCACTCCACCTTATATTACCTACCACTTTATATGTACAATTCGGATAAGGTGAGCGTTCCAGGGCCATTATGGCCCTCTTGTTTAATCCAGGTTTCACTGGGTCGACGGACGTCTTTCAAACACTTGACAAAAAATAGCATCCAACAAACTTTTAAACTTGTGATCGAAGCCTCAGATAAAAAACAGCCAGTGTCCGGGAATATTGGTGTAAGTTTTATTTGTGGTTTAACGTCCCCATCAACACTGTAGACGTTGCTTCCAATTTTGTGGGACATTTACCCGACATTGAGATGAAATGACATCTCAAGCCTTGTCGCCCAATGAAACCAATAGGGTTTATTAGCATGGACGGTCCGCCTCGCACCACGGTTCCTGGACAAGCTTAGATCCTCTAAGCGGTTTACCAGTACTAGTGTGCGGGCCGGATTCAGCTCTGCGTGGACGCATCATGCAGCCCATATATTTCTTCAAGCCCCTATGGGCGGGGGCCGTTGGTCTTAGAAAGCCATTTGCTAGCATGTATATATAGAATGTTGAGTAAATTATCTTGTTTGCTATAGTTTATGTATGTAATTGTCTCCAGAATTATTCTCATTGACACCCACAACCTATGTTTGCAGTACAAATAAGAAAAATATCACAGACTCTCATCAGAAAAGTAGCCATTTTGGAGATGTGAAAAATGCACGGGTGTGTTATCGTAATTGATTGTCGGAACTTGTTATACCAACAATCTATGTTTTGAGCAGAAATATGTAAAACATTAGGCATTTTATCTGAAAAATTTCATATTTTTGGTGGTAAAAAGTTCAGTGTATTTGAATAGGCATGTTTTGGTAATGTATATATTTGTTATTTTAAGGTGGATCAGCTGATACTTGCACCTTGGGGGTGGACTTAGCCGTGATCTGGCGTCTGGAGTCAAAAGATGGCATGGTTTCAGCTCTCAACTTGGACAAGGATTTGAAAGAAAGGTAACCAGAGTTTGCCTTACACACCATGCCCCAGCCTAGACCCTAGGGGCACGAACAAATTTTGTGACTTTTTAAAAAAAAAATTCTGGGGCTAGTTGTACAAAACTAATGATGTCATTTGTTAACGTATTGTTAAAACTTTGATCATTAAATATGGCAAATATGCTAAAGTTTTTGCTGAAAAAAAATGTGAGCAGCTTTTGCAAATGCAAAAGCTGCTCTCATTTTTTTTTTCAGCAAAAATAACACTATTGTTAGATATTGTACTTGCTATGACAGTAAACACTTGACCTGTAAACAACTAATGGGCTCGTTAAGCTAAGGATGCTTTGAACAATTGAACCCAGATGTTTAAGTTTTATGGTACTATGTTCTTTTGGGCCCCCACCCATCTGGGCCTGAAGACATATATGGGCTGCATGATGCTTCCACACAGAGCTGAATCCGACCGCACACAAGTACTGGCATACCGCTTAGAGGATCTAAGCCTGCCCAGGAAAAGCGGTGCAAGTCTGACCGTCCATGCTTATAAACCCTATTTGTTCCATCATTGGGCGACAGGGCTTGAGAAGTCATTTCATCTCAATGTCGGGTTGGCCCCTGCCCATCGGGGCTTGAAGAAATAAATGGGCTGCATGATGCTTCCATGCAGAGCTGAATCCGACCGCATACAAGTACTGGCATACCGCTTAGAGGATCTTAGCCTGCCCAGGAAAAGTGGTGCGAGTCGGACTGTCCATGCTTAAAAACTCTGTTGGTTTCATTGCGCGACAGGGCTTGAGATGTCATTTCATCTCAATGTCGGGTTGGGCCCTGCCCATCGGGGCTTGAAGAAATAAATGGGCTGCATGATGCTTCCACGCAGAGCTGAATCCGACCGCACTCGAGTACTGTTAAACGGCTTAGAAGATCTAAGCCTGCGCAGGCAATGCGGTGCAAGTCGGACCGTCCATGCTTATAGACCCTATTGGTTTCATTGGGTGACAGGGCTTGAGATGTCATTTCATCTCAATGCCAGGTATAAGTCCCACAAAATTGGAAGCAACGTCTCCAAAATGACCTATTCAGTGTTGACAGGGAGTTCAAACCTCAAATCAAACAAATATAACAAATATAAGCTCACCTGAGCCTGTTATCCGATTACATATATAGTCCTGTGAGAGATATCATAGTAGTTTAGAATGTGCAAGAGACAGTAACACTCAGGTCAGCAAATAAGGGCCTGCTGAGCCCTCTTGTTAACACATTTACTGCAGTTTTGTTAGAGTGATGGCCCTCAGGAATTTTGGGCAGTTTTACCTAGTTGGCAATATCTTTTCATAAAGATCAGAGTGTCCTAGGCTTTGAGCGACAGCCAAATCCCCTCATGCACTTTAATGCCAAGCCTCAACCTTGTGACCTTCGGCTGTGACCTTGACCTTGAATCAGCACTGTTTTTTTATGGGTTCTGTACATCAGTTCATAGAGGGGCATATTTGACCAAAATTGAATTTTCATTTAACCCTAAAATTCTGGTTTTTAAGCAAATAATGTAGATCTTGATCAGAGGCCATGTTCTGTGGTGCGTGGTCTGGGTTTACCCTGTTTGCCAAGCCCAACCTATGATTTCAAGATAACCCTCTTACGCAACACTCTTAGAAGCCTCTGGGGTGTAGTGGATAAGCTACTCGCCTCATAAACCAGGGGCTGTGGTTTCAATCCTAGGCTTCTCCGGACGTTCAGATGAGTCTTTAAACCCAGGTTCCGTCTCTGTATGATCTTAGCTATTGGTGGGATGTAAAACTCAAATACACTCGCACTCACACAACTCTCTGACCTCACTGCGGCTATTTTCTATAAAAAAAAGTTAATTTGACAGGTTGGTGATAGTCACATGGACTTCAGCAATGAAGAGCTTTACTGCTTAGAAACTGGGTTGATTGACAAACAATTAACCTAAAAATAGCCATGTTATTTGTTCCACTATGGAGTCAGAGTGTTTCGTACATTTAAGAGAGTTATCTATAAAATCTGGACTGGAATCATGTGTTTGGTTTTGCAAACATAGTAGGTCCAGATCAAATGAGTGAGTGTGTTTGAGTTTTACCTCTTACCAACAGCTAAGGTCATACCGAGACGGGACCTCGGTTTGAAGATTCATCCGAAAGCCTGGAGAAGCCCGGGATCGATCCTCGATCCCTGGTTTACAAGGCTAGTAGCATAACCACTACATCACAGAGGCTTCTACATCTAATCAGTGTCTACACTGTTTGCCTTAGGTACAAGAACTAAAGGATTTAACGAAACAGTCCCAAGTTCTCATTCATGACCATTTTCCAAGCCTGTAATCAGACAATCAGCCAATCAGTGCTGCCAGTGCTTTAATTTATTCACCCTCACACCCTTTCACCCTTGTGTTTCTGGAGTGCACTCTTCCTTCACTGAAGTTTGGAACATCAATTCTTCTAAATAGGGTGGCTAGCAGGCAAAGCTGTGTGAGTCAGACCGTCCATGCTTATAAACCCTAATGGTTTCATTGGGTGACTGGGCTTGAGATGTCATTTCATCTCAATGTCGGGTAAAAGTCCCACAAAACTGGAAGCAACATCTCCAAAATGACCAATACAGTGTTGAGGGGGACGTTAAATATCATATCAAACAAACAAAAGATCCCCACCTAAAAAAAATATATATATTCTTGTTTCTTATGATGAGATGCATTCAGTGACACCAGCCAGGGGTCCCCTGGGATGTGCCCAGGCCATGCCCCACCCCCTCCACTTTGTAAAAGGCCAAATATCTCAGAAACCATTTAGATCCCCACCCCTAAACCATATATATTCTTTTTCCTTATGATAAGATGCATTCCAATGACATCAACCTATGGGTCTCCCGGGGTGCTATGGGGCCATGCCCCACCCCTTCACTTCATAAAAGGCGATATATCTCAGAAACCTTTCAGATCCTAACCCAAAAACCATATATATTCTTATTTCTGATGATAAGATGCATTCAGTGACACATACCTGGGGGTCCACTGGGATGTGCCCGGGCCATGCCCCACTCCCTCCAGTTTGTAATATCTCAGAAATTGTTCAGATCCCCACCCCTAAACCATATATATTCTTGTTCATTATGATAAGACACATTCAGTGATACCAACATAGCGCGCCTCTGGAAAACTTTATGTACTTTTTGTGAAGTATCTACAACACAGAGCCATTTTGTTTTGAAGGGCAGAACCCTGTATAAGCCCATAAAAGCTTTAAGCTTACCCTACTGTGTGTCCACACTGTTAACCTGTATGCAAAAATATTTAAAAAAAATGTAAAAAGTCTTCCGGAGGGAAGGAAAATATGATTAATTTTACATAATTATCCACTCAATTTTAATATTTTGGCCAGTGGCCTTCTTCAGTAAAACACAGAAAACTACATCCCTAAAGTCGCCATTGATTTCAAAGGAAATTAACAATTTTTGTGGCGCAGGATTTTGACGTTGCTTACGTTGTTTCCGTTTTCACATTGTTTATTTCCTTTGAAATCAATGGCGACTTTAGCAATGTAGTTTTCTGTGTAATTCAGTTTTTCTGAAGAAGGCCACTGGTGGAAATATTAAAATTGAGTGGATATATAAAATTAATTAAAATTATTTTAAAAAAGTTTCCAAGAAGATTCAGCAGACGGCATAAGCAAACAACATTTTCAGATGTAGTTTTCATGGCATTTTATGGGTTAAATGTGACTCACTTGATTTTGTTTCAGCTTTTCCAGCTTGAGATCCTACATTATTTTTGATAGTTTTGAAACCAACACCCTCGGGGATGCTGTGGATTATGCAATAAATGTGCTAAATGGGGCTCGATCTTACGTTGTTAAATATATTCTGATTTTGACCGATCAGAATGTTACGGGACCCTTGGATGCATATGCATCCGAAGACAATTTTCCATTAACCTATAAGATGCCAATCACAATAATTGTCGTCTGCTTTGTTGTCTGCCAGTTACTTTAGAAGTCATTTTGCAAACAGTGTGGATCCAGATCAGACTGCTCCTCTGGGAGCAGTCTGATCTGGGTCCACACTGTTAACCTGTATGCAAAAATATTTTTAAAAAGTTTCCAAGAAGATTCAGCAGACGGCATAAGCAAACAACATTTTCAGATGTAGTTTTCATGGCAGTTTAAGGGTTAAATGTGACTCACTTGATTTTGTTTCAGCTTTTCCAGCTTGAGATCCTACATTATTTTTGATAGTTTTGAAACCAACACCCTCGGGGATGCTGTGGATCATGCAATAAATGTGCTAAATGGGGCTCGATCTTACGTTGTTAAATATATTCTGATTTTGACCGATCAGAATGTTACCGGACCTTTCGCAGGAATCATTGAAAACGCCAAGAGTAATGGTATTGTAGTAGGAGTGTTGAATATCAACCCTAGTTCTAGTGTTGATTGGAGAGTGTATGCATCATATTTGGAACTTGTGTTCGACATGGATCAGTTCGATAATAAGCAATACACAAGATTCTTATACGACAGTTTGTGCAGAGGTAAATATATACTTATTTACTTTTTTGAGATGAATACCAAAAATATTTCTTCGAGTTTGTTGAAAATATCAGAATTTTTACGAGTGCGAAGCACGAGTGAAAATTCTGATGTTTTCAACACACAAGATGGAATACATTTGATATTTATCGAAAAAAAGTATATTTTCTTTTTATTTTATAATATTTTAGGGCACTCACTGTAATTGATAAATTGGATCTTACGTCACAATTTTGACTTGGCTATGATGTCACAACAGTCAGTTGCAAAACATAAAACAGATCGCCATTTTTAATACAGCATTTTTACAGTTCAAAGAATGCTTTTTCAAGGTATCTCAAAAAATTATTTCATCGATAACTTATGACTTTGGCGAAAAAAGTAGGCCGGGCTGCTACTGTGAAAATAACAAGGTCTTGTTATTTTTCACAGTATGAAAATATCATTTATATTTCACACTGTGAAAATATCACTTTAATTTGTTTCAGATATGCATTGCTTTCACTGCTCGGTATAAAATAAATACTTATTAACCCTTGTCCAGCTTAACCCGGATTTGTCTTAGCTTTTGAACAATGTAGATCCAGATCAGATGGCTTCTTCAGATCAGGATCTTCATTGTTTGTCATTCATTTTATGAATTTGTTGCAATGATTTGCATCAAGAAATCTGATTGGTTGATAATCGGTGGTGGGTGTGGCATATTTAAATATTCAGCAGGTCAAGGGTTAATCCTTCAACTGCTAATCATGACTAGCAGACAACATTTTCAAAGTTTTCCAGTGAAAATACAGCCAGACATTACCTGTTAATTCACATCATTATGTAAACTTTACGAAAACACACCTACTTAACATTGACCCCCTTGAATCTCACTTTTTAGCTCACCTGTCACGTAGTGACGAGGTGAGCTTTTTGGATCACTTTTTGTCCGTCGTGCGTGCGTCCATGCGTCCGTCCGTCCGTCCGTCCGTAAACAATTTCAAATAAGTATATCTCCAATACCCCATGGCCAATCTTGATCAAATTTCATGTGAATCATCATCAGGTAGGGGGAAAGGCTGCATAAGGTTTTTGGGCTGATCAGATTGGAATTCTGGTTGCCATGGCAACATATAGCTCCCATAGACTTATAATGGGAAAACATTTAAAAATCTTCTTCTCTGAAACCACATGGCCCAGAGCTTAGATATTAAAAATGTAGCAAGGGCAAGTGGTCAACTACATAATTCCTGCCAATCATGCCCCTCGGTGCCAAATGGGCCACGCCCTAGGGCCCCTTTGCTCCCATAGACTAATAATGGAAAAAAAGCTTCAAAAATCTTCTTCTCTGAAACCAAAGGGCCCAGAGCTTAGATATTTAGCATGTAGCAATGGCAAGTGGTCACCTACATAATTCCTGCCAATCATGCCCCTGCGTTCAAAAAGGGCCACGCCCCAGGGCCCCTTCGCTCCCATAGACTCATAATGGAAAAAAACCTTCAAAAATCTTCTTCTCTAAAACCACAGGGCCCAGAGCTTATATATTTAGCATGTAGCAATGGCAGGTGGTCACCTACATAATTCCTGCCAATCATGCCCCTGGGTTCCAAATGGGCCACGCCCCGGGGCCCCTTCGCTCCCATAGACTCATAATGGAAAAAAAGCTTCAAAAATCTTCTTCTCTGAAACCACAGGGCCCAGAGCTTATATATTTAGCATGTAGCAATGGCAGGTGGTCACCTACATAATTCCTGCCAATTATGCCCCTGGGTTCCAAATGGGTCACGCCCTGGGGCCCCTTCGCTCCCATAGACACATAATGGAAAAAAAGCTTCAAAAATCTTCTTCTCTGAAACCACAGGGCCCAGAGCTTATATATTTAGCATGTAGTAACAGCAAGTGGTCGCCTACATAATTCCTGCCAATCATGCCCCTGGTGTCCAAACGGACCACGCCCCGGGGCCCATTAGGTCCTATAGACTCATAATGGAAAAAAGCTTCAAAAATCTTCTTCTCTGAAACCATAGGGCCCAGAGCTTAGATATTTAGCATGTAGGAAGGGCAAGTGGTCAACTACATAATTCCTGCCAATCATGCCCCTGGGTTCAAAAAGGGCCACGCCCCGGGGCCCCTTCGCTCCCATAGACTCATAATGGAAAAAGCTTCAAAAATCTTCTTCTCTGAAACCACAGGGCCCAGAGCTTAGATATTTAGCATGTAGCAATGGCAAGTAGTAACCTATATAATTCCTGCCAATCATGCCCCTTGGTTCCAAATGGGCCACGCCCTGGGGCCCCTTAGCTCCTATAGATTCATAATGAAAAAAAAAAAAGCTTCAAAAATCTTCTTCTCTGAAACCACAGAGCCCAGAGCTTAGAAATTTAGCATGTAGCAACAGCAAGTGGTCACCTACATAATTCCTGCCAATCATGCTCCTTGGGTCCAAACAGGCCATGCCCTGGGGCCCCATTAGCTCCTTTAGACTCATAGTGGAAAAAAGCTTCAAAAATCTTCTTCTCTGAAACCACAGGGCCCAGAGCTTAGATATTTAGCACATAGCAACGGCAAGTGGTCACCTACATAATTCCTGCCAATCATGCTCCTGGGGTCCAAACAGGCCACGCCCTGGGGCCCCTTAGCTCCTATAGACTCACAATGAAAAAAAGCTTCAAAAATCTTCTTCTCTGAAACCACAGGGCCCAGAGCTTAGATATTTAGCACATAGCAACGGCATGTGGTCACCTACATAATTCCTGACAATCATGTCCCTGGGTTCCAAATGGGCCACGCCCCGGGCCCCTTCGCTCCCATAGACTCAAAATGGAAAAAAGCTTCAAAAATCTTCTCCTCTGAAACCGCAGGGCCCAGAGCTTAGGTAATTAGCATGTAGCAACGACAAGTGGTCACCTACATAATTCCTGCCAATCATGCTCCTGGGGTCAAAATTAGCCACGCCCACGGGCCCCTTAGCTCCCAGTGACTCATAAAAAAAAAAAGCTTCAGAAATCTTCTTCCCTGAAACCACAGGGCCCAGAGCTTAGATATTTAGCATGTAGCAACAGCAAGTGGTCACCTACATAATTCCTGCCAATCATGCCCCTGTGGTCAAAACGAGCCACGCCCCGGGGCCCCTTAGCTCCTATAGACTCATAATGGAGAAAAAATGATTCAAAAATCTTTTTCTCTGAAACAACAGGGCCCGGAGCTTAGATAATTAGCATGTGGCAATGGCAAGTGGTCACCTACATAAATCCTGCCAATCATGCCCCTGGGGTCCAAATGGGCCACGCCCCGGGGCCCCTTAGCTCCCCTAGACTCATAATGGAAAAAAGCTTCAAAAATCTTCTTCTCTGAAACCACAGGGCCCAGAGCTTAGATATTTAGCATGTGGCAATGACAAGTGGTCACCTGCATAAATCCTGCCAATCATGTCCCTCGGGTCCAAATGGGCCACACCCTTTGACCCCCTTAGCTCCCATAGACTCAAAATGGAGAAAAGCCTCAAAAATCTTCTGGTCTGAAACCATAGGGCCCAGAGCTTAGATATTTAGCATGTAGCAAGGGCAAGTGATCACCTACATATTTCCTGCTAATCATGCCCATGGGGTCCAAATGGGCCATGCCCCGGTGCCCCTAAGCTCCCATAGACTCTAAATGGAAGAAAGCTTAAAAAATCTTCTTCTCAGAAACTGTGAAGCACAGAACTTAGATATTTAGTCCAAATTGGCCAAATCCTGTGGCCCCTTAACTCCAACAAACTTATAATGGAAAAAAGCTTCAAACATCTTCTTTGAAACCATGAAATACAGACCTTAGATATTTAGTATATAGCAACACAAAATGGTCACCTACATAAATCATGCCAACCATGCCCTTTGGGTCAAAATTGGCCAAGCCCCAGGGCTCATTAGCTTCTATAGACTTATACTGGAAAAAAACTTAAAAAAAAAATCTTCTTTTCCAAAACCATAAGGCACAGATTTTGTTTGATTTGAGGTTTTACATCCCTGTCAACACTGTATAGGTCATTTTGGAGATGTCTCTTCCAATTTTGTGGGACTTTTTACCCGACATTGAGATGAAATTACATCTCAAGCCCTGTCGCCCAATGAAACCAATAGGGTTTATACGCATGGACACCGCTTTGCCTGAGCTTAGATATTTAGTATGTAGGAATGTCAAGTGGTCTCCTACACTAATGATTTTCTGGTACACAGGTGAGCGATATAGGGCCATTGGGCCCTCTTGTATATAGGTTGTGGGTGCTTGTTAGAACTGCCTCATTCAGGTGGTTCTAAAGAGTATCCACAACCTACATCTTTGAGCATATATAAGAAAAATAATGTTAACCCCTGTAAACCCCAATTTTCCGATATATAGTGGAGTTTAGAGGGGTGGTTATTACACTGCCATGTCATTACGAAAACATGCCTATACAAATACATTGTAAATTTTATGGCCTAAAAATTGCTGCTCAAAATATAGATTGTGGGTACCCGTTAGAACCTCCTCATCGAGGCAGTTTTGTTAGTTTGTTTGATTTGAGGTTTAACATCCCCGTCAACACTATTTAGGTCATTTTGGAGATGCTGCTTCCAATTTTGTGGGACTTTTACCCGACATTAAGATGACATGACATCTCAATCCCTGCCTTCCAATGAAACCAATGGGATTTATATGCATGGAATGGCTGACATGCACCACTTCGCTTGTGCAGGCTTAGACTTCTAAGTGGTTTACAAGTACTCGAGTGTGGTCAGTTTCAGCTCTGCGTGGGACAGGAAGCATCATGCAGCCCAATCTATTTCTCCAAACCACGATGGGTGGGGTCAATATCATCGAGGCGGTTCTAACAAGTACCCACAATCTATATTTTTGAGCAGAAATAAGAAAAATAAGGTTATCCCCTGTAAACCCCAGTTTTTCTATATAAAATTATATAGGCATGTTTTCCTGATGTTCTCCACTAAAACTGTTGTGCTGATTGAAACCAAATTACATGAAAAGCCTCTGTGGGATGAGGCAATGAAAAGTAATTCGGGGGATGTGTTTGCCAGTGCCACATAGTGGGTGTGGGACTGTCCCTGTATTTTAATTCTACTAGCGGTTTCTTTGGGCGGTCAGGCTTGATATGTTTTTTCATCTCTGAGTCAATGTCAGGTAAAGCCGGCCTCAGTAGCTCAGTGGGATGCGCATCTGACTGGTGATCAGGAGGTCACAGGTTCGATACCTGCCAAGGTCGGCAACATTCTTGCATGAAGACTGATCATGAAATCTTTTCTATGGTCATTCTCTCTCTCCCCATGATTCAAGAAGGCAGGGGTTTAATGAACACCCACTAAACCCCATTTATGTAGAGAAAATAGGGGTTTACAGGGGTATAGTTTAGTTTTCTTATTTCTGCTCCAGGACATAGGGTGTGGGTACTCGTTAGAATCACCTCAATGAGGTGGTTCTAACAAGCACCCACAACCAAGTTTTTTAGTATGACTCAGATAAATGTTACAAATTTTCATTAGAAAAACGGCAGTGTTTGAAATATGAAGGAATGCAATGTCACACAGATGTTATATGTCATACAGAGGGCCTATGTTATAAGGACAGTAAATGTTCCGTATTATTGTGCCATTTTTAGCTCACCTGTCACGTAGTGACAAGGTGAGCTTTTGGGATCACTTTTTGTCCGTCGTCCGTCGTGCGTCCGTGCGTCCGTGCGTCCGTGCGTGAGTGCGTCCGTAAACTTTTTCTTCAAACGACATCTCCTCCTAAACCACTGAACAGATTTTGACCAAACTTCACAGGAATTATCCTTAGGTGGTCCCCTTTCAAAGTTGTTCAAATGGTTCCGGTCCGTTGCACATATAGGTCACAGTAGCCAAAAATAGATTTTTTTCACCGAAAACTTAAAAAATCTTCTTCTCTGAAACCGCAAGGCCCAGGTCTTTGATATTTGGTATGAAGCTTCATCTAGTGGACCCCTACCAAGATTGTTCAGATTATAGTGCTGGGGCCAAAAATGCCCCCGCACAGGGCCCTTTGGTTTTACATAGGCTTATATAGGGAAAATCTTTAAAAATCTTCTTCTCTGAAACCGCAAGGCCCAGGTCTTTGATATTTGGTATGAAGCTTCATCTAGTGGACCCTTACCAAGATTGTTCAAATTATATTGCTGGAGCTCAAAATGCCCCCGCATGGGGGCCCTTTGGTTTTACATGTGCTTATATAGGGAAAATCTTTAAAAATCTTCTTCTCTGAAACCGCAAGGCCCAGGTCTTTGATATGTGGTATGAAGCTTCATCTAGAGGACCCCTACCAAGATTGTTCAAATTATAGTGCTGGGGCCAAAAATGCCCCCGCACGGGGGCCCTTTGGTTTTACATGTGCTTATATAGGGAAAATCTTTAAAAATCTTCTTGTCTGAAACCGCAAGGCCCAGGTCTTTGATATCTGGTATGAAGCTTTATCTAGTGGACCTCTACCAAGATTGTTCAAATTATAGTGCTGGAGCTAAAAATGCCCCCGCATGGGGGCCCTTTGGTTTTACATGGGCTTATATAGGGAAAATCTTGAAAAATCTTCTTCTCTGAAACCACAAGGCCCAGGTCTTTGATATTTGGTTTGAAGCTTCATCTAGTGGACCCCTACCAAGATTGTTCAAATTATAGTGCTGGGGCCAAAAATGCCCCCGCACCAGGGCCCTTTTGTTTTACATGTGCTTATATAGGGAAAATCTTGAAAAATCTTCTTCTCTGAAACCGCAAGGCCCAGGTCTTTGATATATGGTATGAAGCTTCATCTAGTGGACCCCTACCAAGATTGTTCAAATTATAGTGCTGGAGCTAAAAATGCCCCCGGCACGGGGGCCCTTTGGTTTTACATGGGCTTATATAGGGAAAATCTTGAAAAATCTTCTTCTCTGAAACCGCAAGGCCCAGGTCTTTGATATTTGGTATGAAGCTTCATCTAGTGGACCCCTACCAAGATTGTTCAAATTATAGTGCTGGAGCTAAAAATGCCCCGCACGGGGGCCCATTGGTTTTACATGTGCTTATATAGGGAAAATCTTGAAAAATCTTCTTCTCTGAAACCGCAAGGCCCAGGTCTTTGATATGTGGTATGAAGCTTCATCTAGTGGACCCCTACCAAGATTGTTCAAATTATAGTGCTGGGACCAAAAATGCCCCCGCACGGGGGCCCTTTGGTTTTACATGGGCTTATATAGGGAAAATCTTGAAAAATCTTCTTCTCTGAAACCGCAAGGCCCAGGTCTTTGATATTTGGTATGAAGCTTTATCTAGTGGACCCCTACCAAGATTGTTCAAATTATAGTGCTGGAGCTAAAAATGCCCCTGCACCAGGGCCCTTTTGTTTTACATGGGCTTATATAGGGAAAATCTTGAAAAATCTTCTTCTCTGAAACCGCAAGGCCCAGGTCTTTGATATTTGGTATGAAGCTTCATCTAGTGGACCCCTACCAAGATTGTTCAAATTATAGTGCTGGGGCCAAAAATGCCCCCCGCACCAGGTCCCTTTTTTTTACATAGGCTTATATAGGGAAAATCTTTAAAAATCTTCTTCTCTGAAACAGCAAGGCCCAGGTCTTTGATATTTGGTATGAAGCTTCATCTAGTGGACCCCTACCAAGATTGTTCAAATTATAGTGCTGGAGCTAAAAATGCCCCCGGCACGGGGGCCCTTTGGTTTTACATGGGCTTATATAGGGAAAATCTTGAAAAATCTTCTTCTCTGAAACCGCAAGGCCCAGGAGTTTGATATTTGGTATGAAGCTTCATCTAGTGGACCCCTACCAAGATTGTTCAAATTATAGTGCTGGGGCCAAAAATGCCCCCGCACCAGGGCCCTTTTGTTTTACATAGGCTTTTATAGGGAAAATCTTGAAAAATCTTCTTCTCTGAAACTGCAAGGCCCAGGTCTTTGATATTTGGTATGAAGCTTCATCTTGTGGACCTCTACCAAGATTGTTCAAATTATAGCCCTGGGGCCAAAAATGCGCCCGCTCCGGGGCCCTTTGGTTTGAGATAAACTTATATAGGGAAAATCTTGTTTTGCATAGTCTATATGGAGGCTAAACCTTTAAAATCTTCTTCTCTGAAACCAGAAAGCCCAGGTCTTTCATATTCGATATGAAGCTTCATCTTGTGGACCTCTACCAAGATTGTTCAAATTATAGCCCTGGGGCCACTTGTTATACATTGGATCAGGTGAGCGAACCAGGGCCCTCTGGGCCCTCTTGTTAATGAATTTGTCGTTATAAAGAATCCCAGTTAGAAGTATGATAGGTTATAAAAGATCTTTTCCATAGCATTACTCCAAGAAACAAATGTTATAGACATTTGTTGGAATCGCCTCGATGAGGGGATTCTAACATATGTCTAAAACATTCGTTTCTTGGAGTACTAAATTACAAGAATCTTTTATGACTCTGGACTCGATTTGGGCATTTCCAACCCAAGAGAAACCCAAGCCACTTGGAATCGAGGCTAAACCTTGAGTGTAGAATTCGTTCCATTGAAATTGTCGTTATAATGAGTTTTGCCATTATAACGAATGTCAGTATAACGTGGGTCCTCTGTATTACACCACAGTCTCTTGATATAATACTTGTGTTGAGTTCCTAGCAGAAATTGCGTTGTTTAACACACTGCATGCTGGGTATTATTTTCTCCGCAGATGACGTTTTGAAATAATTTTCTTGAAATTTCCCAGGAAACTGGATTTGATATCTCCTGTGGAGACAATTTGCATAAAATTTCAAGTCTTGTTGTCTGGGAAAAATATCAACATTTTGTCGTCTGCTGAATTAGCCCAGAGAGTTGTAAAAGTTAAAGACCCATGTTGTATTCAAACAAAAATATATAGATTATATAGAAAAAATAGACTAAATTACCATAATAACCCTTATCCTGCTGAATAATTGATTTTGCCACACCTATTTCTGACTATCAACCAATCAAATTACTTAATATATTCTAGTCATTTGAACTTGAGAAAAAACAAATGTCTTCTTCACTGGTTCTTTACTGCCTGCAAAGGTAGGCATTGTTGTGTTTAGCATGATAAGGGCTAATAGTTTTCAAAACACAGAAGGACAAGTTACATATTTCTGGTAATAGCTTTTGGAAGGGTTGTTGGCTTTTTATCTCACTGAAATTACAGCTCTGGTTCCAAAAATAGCCCCACCCAGGGGCCCACTTGTTTTGCATAGACTTGTATAAGGAACCCCTTTAAATACCTTCCTGACAGTGAAACCAGAAGGCCCAGGCCTTTGTTATTTGGCGCACAGCTTCGTCTAGCGGACCTCTGCCAAGAGTGTTCAAATTATAGCTCTGGGCCAAAAGTTTTTTGGCCCTACCCAGGAGCCCACATATTTTACATGGACTTAAATAGGGAAACAAAGTTTCTTGTCTGAAACCTTAAGGCCCAGGTCTTTGGTATTTAATTTCACTAATGCTTGTTCACAGTAGATGCAAAATAATGCAGAAAACTGGAAAATAAGCTGGTTTAAGACAATAATCAGCAATTATCAGGTTAAATTCTTATTACCAGCCTTTACAGTCTAAAAATAGACTAGATCTGTAAGGTCAACGCTACTAAACTGGGGAATACCCTGTATAAAAACAATACTATCATTGGATAGAGTATAAAGAAATCCCGAAAGTGAACCAATCAGAAAATAGCTTACAAATCAGCAAGCAGTATGGAAGTCTGCAAACAAATGTATTAACATGCTGCAGAAAATGTGAGAAAATATTAATAATTTAACGTATTATCTGTGAGAAAAAGGTATATAAACAAGTCCACCCTACTACACATTTGTATGGGCATGTTTACGTAATGCAGTCAGTAGTCAGTTTTACTTGTTGCTCTGATTTTTTTCTACAGATCCATATATGTGTGATACACAATTAGAAGTGGTTACAATCCAGGCTATAGATGACACCAGTGTCCTTGCGTCAGCCCTCAACTTACAAGATCAGATGCGGAACAGGTAATTTATGGCACTGCCGTAGCACGCTCTGGACCAATCAGTTTTGTTTGTTTGTCTTGAGGTTTAACGTCCCCGACAACTCTGTAAAGGTCATTTTGGAGACTTTGCTTTGAGACGCGTTCAGTGTGCCAAGAAGTTGCTTAAAAAGTTTCCAAATTACAATGCATGGTCTTTCGCTAATGTCGTCACAGGTGATGAGACATGGGTTCACTTTTTTGTGCCAAAACGAAAGATTCAGACCAAAATATGGGCAACAAAGAATTACAAAAGACCATGCATTGCAAAGCAGACAATGAGGTAATGTATGCCATATTCTTTTCAAATCAGGGCCCTGCTGTTCAGGTAGCTGTGCCTAAAGGCAAATCTGTAAATGCGAAGTTTTACAAGAATAAAGTTCTTCGAAAATTGAAGAAATATTTCAAAGAATGAAGACCCGCAACTGGTTTGGCCAATGTCAGATTGCTACATGACAATGCGTCGTCGCACAAGACGTTCATTGTGCAAGACTATCTGAAGCAGGAAAAGGTTGTTGAACGTCCTCACCCCCCATATTCCCCTGACCTTGCCCTGTGTGACTTTTTTTTTGTTCCCGCGGCTGAAAAAATACCTTTCTGGTCAAAAATTTGTACAGCGAAAACACCTTGGTTCTGCAATATTCCAGTGCCTTCATAGTATACCTCGAAAAGACTACCAAAATGCATTCAATGATTGGATTAGAAGACTGAAAGTTTGTATATCTGTTAAAGGGAAATACTTTGAGGGGAAAAATTAAATTTTTCATCGAAATCTATCACGGAATCATTTTTATGTGCTTAGTTGCATTCATATTTGAACAGTCCTCGTAAAGTTTAATACCGAAAAAACGAAAATTTTAAGATAAAAAATTGTGATATTTCAGCTCAAAATATAGAGTGTGGGTACTAGTTAGAACTGCCTCATCGAGGCGGTTCTAACGAGAACACACAATCTATACTTTAGAGCAGAAATTTGAAAATAAGGTTTACGCCTATAAACCATAGTTTTACTATATAAAAGTGGGATTCAAGTAGGTCAAAATTATATGGGCCTGTTTTCATGATGTAATTACTTTGAAAGACTGCAGTGAATGACTTTCAAGTGTGAACATTTGCATTGTCAAAGGACACATAATATATAAATAAACAAATAAATAAATAAATGAAAAATAAATTTTCTGCATAAAGACAGAAGAATTTATTGTTTAATCAACATGGAATGGGAGTACATATGCATTTCAATGGAGAAGTTTGTTTGTTATCTTATTGCATTGCCAGTGAATGGGCATAAAGTTTGGGGGCGACGTTATTTAACCCATTTTTGTACCAGAAACCCCAAAACGGGCAATTGTCAAAACGGTGCAGGCCCAGATGAGACGCTGCAGAACGCGGCGTCTGAACAGGGCCTACACATTTGCAAACAGTTCAGCCATTTTACATATAAAATTTGAAGAAAGCACAACCTGACAACCCTAAATTTTGAAACAGACTCCTGCTATATATAAGGAGCAAGATTCCATTTGGTACAAAAAAGGTTAAGTATTCTGGACCTTAACTCTTTTTGTACCAAATGGAATCTTTCTCCTTACCGTAATTCCCTGTGTAAACCACACCCAGAAAACGGTGAAAAAAATCCCCTGCGTGTAATACAATGGCATAGAAAAATGACATTGTTTTTCTCGAAAAGTCGGCAGGTCACGAAAACCCATTACAAATACAATGTGACACTTTGAGACCCTCATAAAGTTCGTTTGACATATTTATTCATTGAATCATTCATACCATTAAAAATGCAATCAATATTCCTATCTCAGACATCAACCTTTCATCCATATTACCACATATGCCCGCAGCCCTTTTTTGGGACATCAGCAAACAGTGCAGTCCCAGATCAGACGCCTCAGAAAGACGCCGCAGACGTTTCTTTTTTGGGACATCGGTAAACAGTGCAGTCCCAGATCAGACACCTCAGAAAGACGCCGCAGATGTCTGATTTGGATTTTCACTGTTTATTGATTTATAACGGTTCAATTATGACACTGTTGTTAATCCCTGTCATATAATTGCCACCCTGCGGTGCGTGTCTATAAGGTGTGAAAATATGGTCAAGGTATGCCTCTAATTTGCGTTTATTCCCCAATCATAAAATTTAATATGAATCAGTGTGAAAATTATTTAATTGCTCCTAAGACGAGTTGCTACGACTATTCTGCTATCTCGTGAATGGTTATGTTTTGGCTCCAAATAGCAGACGCTTGGCGAGAAAAGTTGAACTCTTTGTGTTAACACATCTGTATTCTGTTGTTGGTTATTGACACGGAGCTTACGGAAAGCGCTGTTTTGCTAGCGAGAATACTTTTACCGTTTCCAAACATTTTTTTTATGAGACAGATACGCCCCATTAAGATAAAACAATAGACACGTGTGGGGTTGCTGGGTTACGATGATGTCATTTACCGATCGCGTGCAGAAAAAAACTAGCGGTGATTTGTGGGCGGCAGTTTGGATGCCGTAAAACTTTGATGTTCGCATTGAACTTGCTTGTTTATTTTGTTTAAAATCAGAGTTTTAGGAATAATTTGTTAACAGTAAATGGGCTTCTTTAATTGAGTGAGATGTTTGACTCATGCTGAGAAGGTGTTAATTGTGGGATTAGCATAGAGAACTTGTGAATAACCAGAGGTGTCAAAATACTCAATCTACCTGTAGAAATTTCTGTCAATAACGCTATGGAGCACCTGCCTTGGAGGCATGTTGTCACAATTTTACCAATGGAAAGAAACCTGTTTCTATCTTTCCTTGTGAAAGAAAACTGGGAAAACGCATTGTCATCTTTCATAACAAATGAATAACCGCACCCTTAAAATGTCACCTTGTCACACACCACCGGTATGGGTAAACGGAGAACTGCCTATGCTGCAAGAGAGAAACTAACCACTATTCTATTCTATAACTACTGGGAAATATACCTATAACCATTCAGGCTATTTTGATAGTAGCCAATCAAAATTCGTGTACTTTCATTTTCAATCAAAATGGCGTCTGAGAAAAGCATTCTGTGATACTGGGGAAAAGCATGTGCGTGTTTTAGACTGGAATATTTTTTTTCTTACATATCTTGGACTCAGAATTGAGGTGCGTGTTATAGATGAGTGCGTGGTATACACAGGGAATTACGGTATATATATAGCAGGAGTCCATTTCAAAATTTAGGGGTGTCAGGTTGTGGTTTCTTCAAAATTCATTTGGAATATGGCTGAACTTTTTGCAAACAATGGATGCCCTGATCAGACGCCACATTCTGCAGCATCTGATCTGGGCCTACACTGTTTGCCAGGGTACCCGTTTTGGGGTTTCGGTACCAAATGGGTTAAATGAAAGTTTTGAAAACGGTTGCCTCCTGATTATTGTGAAACAAAAAAATTTCCTAAAAGAACACTGTAATGCTCCCTTACAACTTGCTTCCTTACAAAAACACACCTATTGATTGCAGGAAATCAATGGAATTGTCCGTACATGTACACCAAAACCTCTGTATAAAACTATTGTTGGGGTCTAAAGCAGAAACCGTGTTAGTTTAACAACCGTGTTATATCCAAACAAAAATGTATGGATTATATAGAAAAATGACCATAAATGTTCATTTTTGTCGCACCTGCTATTAGCATGGCACAATATAGGTGTCCGGTTTTCCGTCCATTCGTTTGTCCGTCTGTCCATCAGTTTGTCAAGGTGTCAACATTTGCGACCACCCTAGCGTTCACCCTAATGGTCAAGTTTATTTCTCAAGAACTATAAGAGCTTCGTTAATGATATTTGGAACAAACTTATATCTGGGGATGGCAACTTAAATGCAAGCATCCATATTTGACCTTGACCTACATTTCATGGTTCACTGACTTTGTAGAATATTGCGACCACCCTAGTGTTCACCCTAATGATCAAGTTTATTTCTCAAGAACTATAAGAGCTTCATTAATGATATTTAGTACAAACCTGTATCTGGGGATGGCAACTTAAATGCAAGCACCCATAGTTGACCTTGACTTACATTTCATTTCAAATATTGCGACCACCCTATGTTCACCCTAATGGTCAAGTTAATCTCTCAAGAACTATAAGAGCTTCATTAATGACACTTGGCAGAAACTTGTATTTGGGGATTGCAACTTAAATGCAAGCATCCATATTTGACCTTGGCCTACAATTCATGGTTCACTGACTTGGTAAAATATTGTGACCACCCTAACATTCACCCTAAGGGTCAAGTTCATTTCAAAAGAGCCATAAGGGCTTTATCAATGATACTTAGTACTTACTCATATCTAGGGATGACAACTTTAATGCAAGCATCCATATTTGACCTTGACCTAAATTTCATGCTTCACTGACTTAGTGAACTATTGCATCAACCCTAGTGTTCAACCCAATGTTAAAGTTCATTTCTCAGAAACTATTAGACCTTCAATGATGATACTTAGTACAAGCTTGCATCTAGGAATGGCAACTTTTATGCAAGCATCAATGTTTGATCTTGGCCTGAATTTCAAGGTTCATTGACTTTTTGCCCCCAAAAGGTGCGACATAGCCTTTGGCGGAATTCTTATTCTAATTATAATCTATACATTTTTTGGATTCATCTTGACACCGTGTTATATCCAAAACCATGTTATAATGAACCATGTTTTAATGAGGTTGTGGTGTATGTTGAAAATTTTGCCACAAAAAGGAAATTTTCCAATTATAATTCAAATATGGTTACTTGTTGGAACCGCCTCAGCAAGGCTGTTCTAATGAGTACCCACAATCTATGCTTTTGAGCAGAATAAGAAAAATAATGTATACCCCTGTAAACCCCAGTTTTACCATATAAAAGTGCGGTTTGAGGGGGTCAAAATTATTTTGCATGTTTTCCTGATGTTGATTGTTCATCACCTGCACAAGTATGTGAGATGAATACCCCTCTAAACCCTACTTTGTATAGAGAAAACTGAGGTTTATTGGGTATACACTATTTTGATTATTTCTGCTCCAAGGCATAGGTTGTGGGTACTCAGAACCACCTCATTGAGGCGTTTCTAACGAGCACCCAGTATAGATAAGAAAATATCCCTGATTTTCATCAGAAAAGTAGCCATTTTGAAGATGTGAAACAAGCACTATGTTGCACAGGTGTGTTTGGCCCCCGCCCATCGGGGCTTGAAGAAATACATGGACTGCATGATGCTTTCACGCAGAGCTGACACCGACCCACACACTAGCATTGGTGAACCGCTTAGACCAGGCAAAGCGGTGCTAGTCTAACTGTCCATGCTTTTAAACCCCATTGGTTTCATTGGGCGACAGGGCTTGGGATGTCATTTGATCTCAAGTGTCAGGTAAAAGTCCCACTAATTGGAAGCAACTTCTCCAAAATGACCTATACAGTGTTGACGGGGATGCTAAATCTCAACTCAAACAAACAAAACAAAAAGCATGGGTGTATAATCATAATGTCCTTTTTTCAGCTTTCCAAATCTGAATGATGACTTTGTACTAAACCCACCAGACAGTGAGCCATTACAGCAGGCCGTTGCAATCGCTGTGACCCACTTTACGCAGGAAGAACTCCTGGATGGTTTAGCTGATTTTGACACGTCAATAACAAAAAGACAGGTGGATCCTCTGCTTCCAGACTCCATTAGACTGATCCTAATCATATCAGACAAACCTATCAGCGATGAAGCTGCACTTCTTACGGCTGTACAAGCTGCCAAAGATAACGGGATTTTAGTTGCTGTGATTAATGCGAGAACTGAGCAGGACGTGGATTGGAATGCCTATGTTACTAACGCAAACCTTTTGTTCGAAGTAGAGCAATTTGATAATGAAGAGTATTCCAGGTTTATACAGGGGTGCTGCTTTGGTAAGTTTAGCTTCATAACCTTGTCATCACGTGAACAAGTTCATGAAATGAACACCCCTCTAAACCCCACTTAATATAGAGCAAACTTGGGTTTCAGGGGATTACATTATTTTTCTTATTTCTGCTCCAAGACATAGGTGGTAGGTACTCGTTAGAACCACTTCAATGAGGCGGTTCTAACGAGCACCCACAACCTATGTTTGCAGTATGAATATGAAAATAATCCCGCTCTTTCAACAGAAAAGTTGCACTATTTTGCTGATTTCTGGTAAAACCTGTCTTAGTGGCCACCTCTATTAAGCAAGCAACCTTTCTTAAGCAAGCAGGCTTTCAGTTTCTGAAAAAGGAAAATGTATTAACATTCACCTGTGTTAAGCAAGCACCTGTCTGCGGTGCTTGCTTATACAGGTTGGACTGCATTTTGGAGATGGGAAAAAATGCACTTTATTGCATTTGTGGGTTATCATAATGTAAAATCTACTCTATGTAGATAGAAGTCGGGCTTATATGGGTGTCCATTATAAAGCTGACTGTGTTAGTTGAAATTAACACATAATATCCAAATGGAATTATAGAGATTAGGGCTTTAGGGCTTTTTCCATTACGACAACACACCCGTGCGACATAGTGCATTTTTCACATCTCCAAAACGGCTACTTTTCTGATGAAAATCAGTGTTATTTTTCTTATTTATACTACAAACATAGGTTGTGGTGCTCATTAGAACTGCCTCAGTGTTGTGGTTCTAATGACTACTCACAACCTATGTTTTAGAGCAAAAATAAGAAAAATAATGTTAACCGCCATAAACCCCAGTTTTATCTATATAAATTCGGGTTAAAGGGGAGTGTTTAATACTCAGACTTCGTAACAGGATACTATATAATGTACCATAACCCGTATATATTTTGATGGAATTATGGTCATTTTTAGCTCAGCTGTTTTGGAAGAAAACGACTAGGTATTGTCATAGCTCTGGCGTCGTCTGCGTCGTCGTGCAAAAACTTGGACATTTTGTAATATCTCTGTCATTACTGAACATATTTACTTGAAACTCGGACTAGTTGTTCATTATGAAAAGGGGAACTCATACCAATAGGTGAGGTAACCTTCAAAATATTTTTGGCACAGTTATGCCCCTTTTTCGACTTAGAATTGTTGCAGCTGAGCTTTGGCACTCGCATGCGGTGCTCTTGTTCTTTATAATCTTCACATTTTGGGATCCATGCCGATCCATCTATCAACGGTGTTATATACAGAATCATGTTATAGCAAACTCTGTAATAATAAACTCTGTTAAAACAAGGCTATAGCACTTTTTGTTATACTGCAAAGAAATTTCCAGACTTTCGATTGGACAGTGCAACGGCAGTTATTTTCCATATATCCCCATGAGCAAAAATATATACCCCTCTCGCGCTTGCCTTCCCTGAATTGCGATGTCCACCATCTTGGATTTAATGCAGTTGAAAAAAAATTTAAGCAAAATAATTTTTATACGCCACAATAAAATAGAAATTTTTGATTGTTTTTCAATCATTCGGTACTTTGTTTCATTGTTTTCTGTCATAAAACTCATTTTTACTTGACATATAAACATTTTTCCACTGAGTGCCGTGATCAAAGCAGTGCATGCAGAAGGGTGCGTTTGATGACATCACATATAAACATCTACTTATTATGATGTTCACTACAAAAGAAAACATTGGAACGATGTTCAAAATGTCATGAAATAGCTTTGCAGTAATACAAATTCATTATTTTGATTCTTGACTGGGAACATGGGCACATATTCCCCGCCTGAAAGTGATATTTGCCCTCGCCTAATGGCGAGGGCAAATATCACTGTCAGGCGGGGAATATGATCCCATGTTCCCCGTCAACGGCGAGGGCAAATATCACTGTCAGGCAGGGAATATGATCCCATGTTGCCCGTCAACGGCGAGGGCGCGAGGGCAAATATTGCTGTCAGGCAGGGAATATGATCCCATGTTCCCCGTCAACGGCGAGGGCAAATATTGCTGTCAGGCAGGGAATATGATCCCATGTTCCCCGTCAACGGCGAGGGCAAATATTGCTGTCAGGCAGGGAATATGATCCCATGTTCCCCGTCAAGAATCAAAATAACTTCTAGTGTCTCTTCTAGTTGGAAGATTAAGTCATGTGATCAGGTCTGTATTAGACAGTAGAAGCCTGCACTTAAACCATTTTCATCATCACATCTTTATAATTCTGACCCCCCCCCCTTGATCCTCCACTTTTGTATTGTAAAACTGGCATTTACAGCAGGGGTAAACCTTATGTTCATTATTTCTGCTCTAAAATTTCTTATTTCTGCTCTAAAATATAGACTTATGGTACTCTTTAGAACTGCCTCAAGGAGGCAGTTCTAATATGTACCATAAGTCTATGTTTTGACCACGAGGCGGTTCTAATGGGTACCCTAAATCTATATTTGAGCAGAAATAAGAACAATCTTACAATTTTTCATCTCAAAACTTTCGTGTTTTTTTTGTTTTTGTTTTTTTATTCTGGTAGTAAAATTTACAATGTTTTTGAATAGGCATGTTTTCATGATGATAAAGAAAAACCCCAAATGGGAGACTGGCAAATGGTCACTATGATAACATCACGTGAACAAGTCTGTGAAATAAAGACCCCCCTAAACCCCACTTTATATAGAGAAAACTGGGGTTTATGGAGGTAAACATTATTTTCCTTATTTCTGCTCCAAAACCCTTATTTGGAGTGTAAATTAGAAAAATATTGCAAGTTTTATCAACATTACTTTTTTTTAGGTTTGAAAAATTCACTATATCACACGGATGTGTTATCGTAATGACACATCAGTGAGACTAATTGCTTCTTGTATATTGCCAGAAAGGTTATTTTTCTGATGAAAATTTAGAATACTATCTTATTCATTCTCCAAATATAGATCTGATGATGTGATTATTTCCCCCACCCAAGGGGAGGGGGACATATTGTTTTTTTGTGTTGATTCCGTTGGCATATGCGTATGCATCGGTTTGACACTTTCTTATGTGCAAGATATCTCATGAACTACTGTGTGGTTTTCTATCAAATTTGCATGGATATAACATTGGGACAGGATGTAGAACTGATTAGGTTTTGGTGACCTTGACCTTATTTTCAAGGTCACAGCTATGCTAAAAAGGTCAAATTTAGGCCAAATTTATATTGTGTGCAGTATATCTCATGAACTCCTATGTGGATTTCAATCAAATTTGCAAGCATACAACATTTTGTCAGGATGAAGAACCGATTAGGTTTTCATGGCCTTGAAGTTATTTTCAAGGTCACAGTGGTTCTGTTAAATTAAGCTTGTTTTGAAAGGGATATGTGGTCAGGGGACATTTGTTTTCTCAGAAAAACAGTCTAGTTGACCCTCAAGGGCTGGAAGACATTGTAGTTAGACTGTATAAATATATTACAGCTGAATGTGCAAGTGGATCAGAGATTAGTCCAACAGGAACTTGTACCGTCTGTCCAGTAGGAACCTATCGAGATAGTCAGCTCACATACAATTGCGTGCCATGTCCAGATTCACAGACAACACCGGGTGATGGGGCAACGAGTGAAGCTGACTGTTGTAAGTGTTCTACAGTGCTCTAGATAAGAATTGGGTACTGTGAGAGTTTTACTCCCCTGCTTGAAAGCTTAATACTTCTTAAATTTCCACTTACAAAGCTTAATTCTTCTTAAATTTCCACTTGCAAAGCTTAATACTTCTTAAATTTCCACTTGCAAATCTTAATACTTCTTAAATTTCCACTTGCAAAGCTTAACTTTTAACCCTTTTTGTACCAAATAGAATCTTTCTCCTTATATATACCGGGAGTCCATTCCAAAATTAAGGGATGTCAGGTTGTGTTTTCTTCAGAATTTACTTGGAAAATGTCTTAACTTTTTGCAAACAGTGTAGGCCCTGATCAGATGCCACATTCTGCGGCATCTGATCTGGGCCTGGACTGTTTGCCAAGGTACCCCTTTAGGGGTTTCCGGTACCAAATGGGTTAAAGAACAAAACATAACAGTAGCATACAAAATTCTGTTTTTGGTAAAAAATCCCTATTTTCGGTTTTCAGAGAAAATAAAGCTTGGCATTTCATGTGAATTGTCTGCTTAGCAGACAGGTCACATGAAATGCCAAGCTTTATTTTAGCAGACAATTCACATGAAATGCCCAGCTTTGTTTTCTCTTTATGTTCAGGGTTAGACAGATTCTGATCTTGTTTACTGCTACTGCTATACTTAAAAATGCAAAAGTCAGGGACATTTTTTACCTCGTAAATTTTATTTCAAAGCTAAAATCCAAAATTTTATTGAGTTTTTTACCCACCAAATCAAATTCCATGCTGATTTTCAAAAATTCAATGCTGAAATACCCTTTATTCCCTCTTATCTAGTGCTCTGGAACTTCTATATAAACCTTGCCCAGTTATTCCACTGGGATAAAATACATATATGAGATAAATAGAATCTATGATGGGGTTGAGACCTTGACAAGGAAATCTCAGGCAAATTTCCAGTTTATTTAAGTCTCATGCTTGGCTATATATTTAAGTCTCATACTCGGCATAGCCAATCATGAGACTTAAATAAACTGAAAACTAAATTGTCTGCTGCAGACAATTCACATGAAATTCACATTGTCTGCTGCAGACAATTCACATGAAATGCCAAGCTTTATTATACCCCCACAAATGAAATTTGGGGGGGTATATAGGAGTGAGCTTGTCGGTCGGTCTGTCTGTCGGTCGGTCGGTCTGTTGACTTGGTTTCCAGACGATAACTCAAAAAGCGCTTCACCGATTTTTATAATTTTTGGTACACTGATGTAACATCATAAAATACAGGTCAAGTTCGATTTCCACTACAATTTGTCAATTTTCGACATAGTTATGGCCCCTTTCAAGTGAAAAAATTACAAAATGCGCTGATGTACTATCAAGGCAGTTTTTGTGGGGGTATTCATCACATTTAGTGATAGCTCTAGTTAAATTTTCCTTTTGAGATGCATGTAGCTTCCCCACCCACAGTGTCCTAGACCTCAAGGTCATGTACTTAGAAAGTTTACATTTGGTTAAAGTTTTATGACACAGTTTATAGATGCCAGTTACATAATGTTCTAAAGTCTAAGACAAATCCAATTGATACTTGCATCAATGTTGCATACCAGTTCAAAGATTTCATTGATGCATAACCCACCCGGCTGCTTCAGTAACCTTGATGCCTCCACCCCTTCAGTATCTTTGATGCTCTCACTCCCAGGACCCTTAGTCCATTTAGAAAGATTATGTTTGGTTTAGATTTTATAAGCACATTATAGATTCTTATAGCTTCTTGACTTCTTCATTCATGTTACATAGAAGGTGGAAAGATATATCAGAGAGTGGGACTGGCCGGGGGTATATGTGACCCACTGGTCGCTTTCTCTAGTTTTTTAAGCATCTTAAATGGTTTCCAGTCAGATCACATGACTGCCATATTTGGAAGTCACATGACCCATGATACTTCCGGTTGAAATGGCGGAAGATGTCTTGCCTACAATATGTCAAAGTATGAGCAGAATCGGTTCAGGTTTAAGGAAATTATGGCTGTAGAAATAAGGGTACCCGCTCTAAAGAACGAGTATTGAATACTGCTCAGCATGCTAAAGGCTAAAATAGGTTGCTAGAGCCTTTCTTATTCTTCACTTGCTATAGAAAGCTGTTTAAAGGTACTCAAATCCATTTTCAATAAATTTCTTTGGTAAATGAAAAACAGATTTTGATTTCTGACAAACAACATCACATGCACATTTCATGACTTTCTTTACTTGACACTTGACAGTTGTTTAATGACTTACTGAATGTTCATTTCACTAAAAGGTTTATATCTGTCTCTCCATCACGATAACACGTCCGTGAAACGAAGACCCCCCTAAACCCCACTTTATATAGAGAAAAGTGGGGTTTAAGGGGGTAAACATTATCTGCCTTATTTTTGCTCAAAGACATAGATTGTGGGTACTCGTTAGAACCGCCTCAATGAGGCGGTTCTAACGAGCACCCACAATCTATGTTGAAAGCAGAAATAATAAAGATGTTATCATTTGTACCTAATATTTATCAGTTTCTGACACCATGTTGGACGCCATTATTTCTTACGGACATGTTTTCCTAATGCAAGTTCTTTATATTATTTTTTGTCCTGTTCCTCTTTAACCCTTATCCCGCTGCATAAATTAATTCAGGCACTCACATTGCTCATTATCAACCAATCAAATTACTTGACATGATATATTCGTTAAATTTACAAACTGCATGACAAACAGTGTAGATCCTGATCAGATGGGGAGAATGAAGTTATAGATTCAGATCATCCTTTCATAGACTATACTCATGTAACATGAATCTTTTTCAGCAGTCTGCTTGGGGAGAATGGGGTTTTCTTGCACAACAGACAAGGAAATCCATAGTTTTAGCTTGGGATAGAAATTCTGTTCTAACCCTGCTGTTCTTACCTAAAATCGAATATACTCGCTTGTTTGATAAATTCACTGGTTGAATACAACCTCATATGCACCGTTGTTAAGGTGGACGTCACAGCACGTTACGTGACATCACTAAACATTCCTGTAGTGTCATCACAATATGATGGACGTCGGTAACCAAAGTGACTGCAGCATGAAAAATCCAGGCTAAGAAATGGATGGTATGCAAGTCGGGTCTGATGGGGATCAAAATTATATAGGCGTGTTTTCATGATGATTTTTCAGCAAGCTGTCTGGGGAGAATGAAGTTAGATTCATCTGATTTGTCAATCATGTTACATGACTTTTTTTCAGCAATCTGCCCTGCAGGGAAGGAATTAGAAGGGCCTGGTGAATGTGTTGACTGTACTCCTGGAAAATACAAACCTGATGGTTATGATAATTGCATCAACTGCCCTAATGGTTTGACAAGCATCGCTGGATCAACAAGTGTAGATAATTGCATTTGTATGTATCATCTTTTGGTTTGTTTGTTTTGTTTGATTTGTGGTTAAGCATCCCCGTCAACACTTTGCTTCCAATTTTGTGGGACTTTTACCCAACATTGAGATGACATGACATCTCAAGCCCTGCCACCCAATGACACCAATAGGGTTTATAAGCATGGACAGGCCTCCTCGCTCCGCATTACCTGGGCAGGATTAGATCCTCTAAGCGGTTTACCAGTACTCGTGTGCGGGTCGGTTTTAGCTCTGCATAGAAGCATCATGCAGCCCATCTATTTCTTCAAGCCCCAAAAATTTTCATATGAAAAATTGTGATATTTTTCTTATTTCTGCTCAAAATATAGATTATGGCTCTTACGAGTGCCCTCAATCCATATTTTAGAGCAGAAATGAGAAAAAGAAGGTTTACCCCTGAAAACCCCAGTTTTACTATATAAAAGTGGGGTTCAAGGGGGTCAGAATTATATAGGCTTGTTTTGGTGATGTTGGAATTTAATGACCCAGGCAACACTTTTAAGGTCTTATTGAGCCTGTCAGTTTACCTATCCACACTTCATTACATCACGAAAACATGCCTATACAATTTTGACCCCTTAAACATAGGTTTACAGGGGAACATATCATTTTTAGCTCGTCTGTTTTTTGAAAAAAACTTTCGAGCTATTGTCATCACTCTGGCTTCTGCGTTGTCGTTGTCGTCTGACGTCGTCTGGCGTCGTCATTCCAAAAAAACTTAACCTTGGCTATAACTTAAAAAGTATTAGACCTAGCCTCATGAAACTTCATACACACACTCATCATCACAAGAGCTACATTTTGACCAAGGACCATAACAACATTGTTGATTTTGGCTGAATTATCTCCCCTTTTCCAATTTTTTTCTGAAACACATTTTTTGCTCTCATTTTAATACTATTCACAACAGAGCCTTCAAACTTCACATGAATGTTCCTTGGGACAAGACCTTTTCAGTGATACCACACTTTTTGATCTGTGACCTTGACCTTTGAACTTTGACCTATTTTTCGAAAATTTAACCGAAAACCTTAACCTTGACCATATTTCCAAAAGTGTTTGGCCTACCTTCATGAAACTTCATACACATACTCACAATCACAAGAGCTACATTCCCTACAAGTTTTATAACTCCATCTTGCAATTTGATTGAATTATCTCCCCTTTTCTCTCCGTTTTTTTAGCTCACCTGTCAAGTAGTGACAAGGTGAGCTTTTGGGATCACTTTTTGTCCGTCGTCCGTCGTGCGTCCGTGCGTGCGTGCCTCCGTCCGTAAACTTTTCTTCAAACGACATCTCCTCCTAAACCACTGATCGGATTTTGACCAAACTTCACAGGAATGATCCTTAGGTGGTCCCCTTTCAAAGTTGTTCAAATGGTTCCGGTCCATTGCACATATAGGTCACAGGAGCCAAAAATAGATTTTTTTCACCGAAAACTTAAAAAATCTTCTTCTCTGAAACCGCAAGGCCCAGGTCTTTGATATTTGGTATGAAGCTTCATCTAGTGGACCCCTACCAAGATTGTTCAAATTATAGTGCTGGGGCCAAAAATGCCCCCGCACGGGGGCCTTTTGGTTTTGCATGGGCTTATATGGGGAAAATCTTTAAAAATCTTCTTCTCTAAAACCGCAAGGCCCAGATCTTTGATATTTGGTATGAAGCTTCATCTAGTGGACCCCTACCAAGATTGTTCAAATTATAGTGCTGGAGCTAAAAATGCCCCCGCACGGGGGCCCTTTGGTTTTACATGGGCTTATCTAGGGAAAATCTTGAAAAATCTTCTTCTCTGAAACCGCAAGGCCCAGGTCTTTGATATTTGGTATGAAGCTTCATCTAGTGGACCCCTACCAAGATTGTTCAAATTATAGTGCTGGGGCCAAAAATGCCCCCGCACGGGGGCCCTTTTGTTTTACATGGGCTTATCTAGGGAAAATCTTTAAAAATCTTCTTCTCTGAAACCGCAAGGCCCAGATCTTTGATATTTGGTATGAAGCTTCATCTAGTGGACCCCTACCAAGATTGTTCAAATTATAGTGCTGGAGCTAAAAATGCCCCCGCACGGGGGCCCTTTGGTTTTGCATGGGCTTTTATGGGGAAAATCTTTAAAAATCTTCTTCTCTGAAACCGCAAGGCCCAGATCTTTGATATTTGGTATGAAGCTTCATCTAGTGGACCCCTACCAAGATTGTTCAAATTATAGTGCTGGAGCTAAAAATGCCCCCGCACGGGGGCCCTTTGGTTTTACATGGGCTTATATAGGGAAAATCTTGAAAAATCTTCTTCTCTGAAACCGCAAGGCCCAGGTCTTTAATATTTGGTATGAAGCTTCATCTAGTGGACCCCTACCATGATTGTTCAAATTATAGTGCTGGGGCCAAAAATGCCCCCGCACGGGGGCCCTTTGGTTTTACATGGGCTTATATAGGGAAAACCTTGAAAAATCTTCTTCTCTAAAACCGCAAGGCCCAGGTCTTTGATATTTGGTATGAAGCTTCATCTAGTGGACCCCTACCAAGATTGTTCAAATTAAAGTGCTGGGGCCAAAAATGCCCCCGCACGGGGGCCCTTTGGTTTTGCATGGGCTTATATGGGGAAAATCTTTAAAAATCTTCTTCTCTGAAACCGCAAGGCCCAGATCTTTGATATTTGGTATGAAGCTTCATCTAGTGGACCCCTACCAAGATTGTTCAAATTATAGTGCTGGAGGTAAAAATGCCCCCGCATGGGGGCCCTTTGGTTTTACATGGGCTTATCTAGGGAAAATCTTGAAAAATCTTCTTCTCTGAAACCGCAAGGGCCAGGTCTTTGATATTTGGTATGAAGCTTCATCTAGTGGACCCCTACCAAGATTGTTCAAATTATAGTGCTGGAGCTAAAAATGCCCCCGCACGGGGGCCCTTTGGTTTTGCATGGGCTTATATGGGGAAAATCTTTAAAAATCTTCTTCTCTGAAACCGCAAGGCCCAGATCTTTGATATTTGGTATGAAGCTTCATCTAGTGGACCCCTACCAAGATTGTTCAAATTATAGTGCTGGAGGTAAAAATGCCCCCGCATGGGGGCCCTTTGGTTTTACATGGGCTTATCTAGGGAAAATCTTGAAAAATCTTCTTCTCTGAAACCGCAAGGCCCAGGTCTTTGATATTTGGTATGAAGCTTCATCTAGTGGACCCCTACCAAGATTGTTCAAATTATAGTGCTGGAGCTAAAAATGCCCCCGCACGGGGGCCCTTTGGTTTTACATGGGCTTATATAGGGAAAATCTTTAAAAATTTTCTTCTCTGAAACCTCAAGGCCCAGGTCTTTGATATTTGGTATGAAGCTTCATCTAGTGGACCCCTACCAAGATTGTTCAAATTATAGTGCTGGAGCTAAAAATGCCCCCTGCACGGGGGCTCTTTGGTTTTACATGGGCTTATATAGGGAAAATCTTGAAAAATCTTCTTCTCTGAAACCGCAAGGCCCAGGTCTTTGATATTTGGTATGAATCTTCATCTAGTAGACCCCTACCAAGATTGTTCAAATATAGTGCTGGGGCCAAAAATGCCCCCGCACCAGGGCCCTTTTGTTTTACATAGGCTTATATAGGGAAAATCTTGAAAAATCTTCTTCTCTGAAACTGCAAGGCCCAGGTCTTTGATATATGGTATGAAGCTTCATCTTGTGGACCTCTACCAAGATTGTTCAAATTATAGCCCTGGGGCCAAAAATGCCCCCGCTCCGGGCCCTTTGGTTTTACATAGACTTATATAGGGAAAATCTTGAAAATCTTCTTCTCTGAAACCACAAGGCTTAGGTCTTCGATATTTGTTATGACGCTTCAGCTAGTGGACCTCTATAAAGATTGTTCAAATTATAGGCCTGAGACCAAAAATGCCCCCGCCATGTGGCCCTTTGGTTTTACATAGACTTATATAGGGAAAATCTTTAAAAATCATCTTCTCTGAAACACAAGGCTTAGGTCTTTGATATTTGTTATGAAGCTTCAGCTAGTGGACCTCTACCAAGATTGTTCAAATTATAGCCCTGGGGCCAAAAATGCCCCCGCTCCGGGGCCCTTTGGTTTTACATAGACTTATATAGGGAAAATCTTGTTTTACATAGACTTCTATATGCTGGGTAAACCATTAAAATCTTCTTTTCTGAAACCAGAAAGCCCAGGTCTTTCATATTAGATATGAAGCTTCATCTTTTGGACCTCTACCAAGATTGTTCAAATTTTAGCCCTGGGGCCAAAATTGACCCTGCCCGGGGCCCACTTGTTATGCTTTGGATCAGGTGAGCGAACCAGGGCCCTCTGGGCCCTCTTGTTTAAATTGTTTTTGTCTCTTATTTCAATACTATTCACAACAGAGCCTTCCAACTTCACATGAATGTTCCTTGGGACAAGACCTTTTCAGTGACATGGAAAAACAGACGAGCATGGCGCCGCTTGCGGTGCTCTTGTTCTTATTTCTGCTCAAAAACATACATTGTGGGTACTCGTTAGAACTGCCTCGTTGAGGCGATTCTAATGAGTACCCACAATCTATATTTTGAGCAGAAATAAGAAAAATATCACATTTTTTCAGCTTAAAATTTTCCTTTTTTCGGCGGAAACGTTTACAATGTATTTGTATAGGTGTGTTTTTGTAATGTTACCAGTACAGTACAGATTCTTTCACCAGAATCTACCAACTGCCCTTCTTGAATCAGTGAAAAGGCGAAAAGGAGAGTATTTCACGATCAATCTCCATAGAAGTGTTGCTGACCCTGACAGGTATCAAACCTGTGACCTCCGGGTCATCAGTCAGACACACAGCTGACTGAGCTAGCTACAGAGGCTGGTTTGCTAAAGGTTTTTGTTTGTTTGTATTGAAGTTTAATGGCCCAGTCGACACTATTAAGGTGATTTTTGAGCCAGCCAGTTTACCTATCCACACTTTTCCTAGGCAGGCTTATACATACGTAAGTGGTTAACCAATACAGTGCACATTCTTTCGCCAGAAACTGACAACTGCACTTCTTGAATCAGCGGAAGGGAGAGAATGACGTTGGAAAAGATTTTATGATCTATCTCCACGAAAGAATGTTGCCGACCCTGGCAGGTATCAAACCCGTGCAGAGGTGTAAAATTTCCCTCAAACTTACTTGCCCTTATCGTCTAAACTTTTCATTTAGGTGCTAAAAATGAAGAAAAAGTAAGGTCAGTTTTGAAAATCTTACTCGCCCTGCCTTAAAACTTACTCGCAAATGCGAGCGGGCGAGTGGAATTTTACACCCCTGCCGTGTCCTCCTGATCACCAGTCAGACGAGCATTGGACTGAGCTACAGTGGCCGGCTCTGGCTAATGGTTACCTCATCTAATAGCCAAGATGGCCACCCTGGCACAATCTGACATATTATGATTAGCCTAATCCAGGGGAGTTATTTCTGGACCTTTCAGGCTTCTAGTAGTAAAGTTGAGCATCATGTTCAATGGCCAACCAGAACAAAGAAGGCTATTAAGCGTGGAAAAAGTAGTTGAAATACGAATAACTTGTTTTCATGAAATTTCACATCAAGCTAGAAAGAGCAAGAACCATAACTCTTATATATATATATATTTTTTGGAGCAATGGCCCTTTGAATTTTACTGGTTCACTGAGAGAGAGTGAGTACACTTTGGATTAGACATATTGGGGATTTGACAGAGCTTATTGACATCACAATGGACAAGTCCATAGAATGAACATCCCCTTAAACCCCACTTCATATAGAGTAAATTGGGGTTTACAGGGGTATACACTATCTTTCTTATTTCTGCTTCAAGACAAAGGTTGTGGGTACTCGTTAGAACCGCCTCAATGAGGCGGTTCTAACGAGCACCCACAATCATTGTTTGTAGTAAAAATAACAAAAATATCGCAAATTTTCATCAGAAAAATTACCCTTTGGAGGAATGAAAAATGTACCCATAAATTCTGAATCATGTGCAAATTCTAATGCCAACCTATGGTAAATTAGGCACAGTTTTCATATCTAATGCTCCACTTGATGTAATCCTGCCCAAAACCGACTCCGAGGGAAAACATTGATAAATTCATTACCATAGCAACAGATAATGTAAGTTTTTAGCTCACCAGAGCTGAAGGCTCCGGGGGAGCTTATAGGATAGGCAGTTGTCCGTCGTCATCTGCGTCTGCGTCGTCTGCGTCATCTTCGTCAACATTTTCATTTAAGTGACACCAACCTGGGGGTCCCCCGGGATGTGCCGGGGACATGCCCTGCCCTCTCTATTTCATAAAATGCCATTTATCTCAGAAACTATTCAGATCCCCATCCCTAAACTTTATAATTATATTCTTGTTCCTTATGCTAAGATGCATTAAGTGACACCAACCTGGGGGTCCCCCGGGATGTTCCGGGGACATGCCCCACCCCCTCCACTTCATAAAAGTCAATGGGGAAAACTGAAAAATGGCATTTACTGCCAAGTCATTGCAGATATTTTGACAAAACTTACATAAACATGTTCCTTGTGCAAACTTCTCTCAGCCATATGCTTTTACGTCAACCTGGGGGTCCCCTAGGTTGTGCCGGGGCCATGCCCCGCACCCTCCACTTCATAAAATGCCTTATATCTCAGAAACCTTACAGATCCCAACCCCTAAACCATATATATTCGTGTTCCTTATGATAAGATGCATTAAGTGACACCAACCTGGGGGTCCCCCGGGATGTGCCGGGGACATGCCCTGCCCCCTCTATTTCATAAAATGCAATTTATCTCAGAAACTATTCAGATCCCCATCCCTAAACTTTATATATTCTTGTTCCTTATGCTAAGATGCATTAAGTGACACTAACCTGGGGGTCCCCCGGGATGTGCCGGGGACATGCCCCACCCCCTCCACTTCATAAAATGCCATATATCTCAGAAACCATACAGATCCCCACCCTTAAACTATATATATTCTTGTTCCTTATGCTAAGATGCATTAAGTGACACCAACCTGGGGGTCCCCCGGGTTGTGCCGGGACAATGCCCAACCCCCTCCACTTCATAAAAGGCCAAATATTCCAGAAACCTTGCAGATCCCCTGCCCTAAACCATATATATTCTTGTTCCTTATGATAAGACACATTCAGTGACACAAACCTAGGGGTCACCAAGGGTGCTCCCGGGCCATGCTTCACCCCTTGACTTCACAAAAAAACATATATTAGAGAAACTGTTCAGAGCCCCACCCCTAAACCATATATATTCTTGTTCCTTATGATAAGATGCAATCAGTGACACCAGCATGCGGGTCCACCCAGGGTGCCATGGGCCATGCCCCACCCCTTTACTTCATTAAAGTCCATATATCTCAGAAACCATACAGATCCGCACCCCTAAACAATATATATTCTTGTTCCTTATGATAAGATGCATTAAGTGACACCAACCTGGGGGTCCCCCGGGATATGCCCCGACCCTCCACTTCATAAAAGGCCATTTATCTCAGAAACCATTCAGATCCCCACCCTTAAACCATATATAATCTTGTTCCTTATGATAAGACGCATTAAGTGACACCAACCTGTGGGTCCCCCGGGATGTGCCAGGGACATGCCCCACTCCTTCCACTTCATAAAATGCCAATTATCTCAGAAACCATTGAGATCCCCACCCCTAAACCATATATATTCTCATTCCTTACGATAATTTGCATTCAGTGACACCAATTTTGGGGTCCCCTGGGATGTGCCGGGACCATGCCCAACCCAACCCCCTCCTCTTCGTAAAAGGCCAAATATCCCAGAAACCTTACAGATACCCACCCCTAAACCATATACATTCATGCTCCACCCCTTCACTTCACAAACGACCATATATCTGAGAAACTGTTCAGAGCCCCACCCGCTAAACCATATATATTCTTGTTCCTTATGATAACACGCAATCAGTGACACCAGCATGCAGGTCCCCCCGGGGTGCCACAGGCCATGCCCCACCCCTTTACTCCATTAAAATCCATATATCTCAAAAACAGTTCAGTTCCCCACCCCTTAATCATATTTATTCTTGTTCCTTATGATAAGACTCAACTTCATAATAGGCCATATATCTCAGAAACCATTCAAATCCCCATCCTATAATCACATATATTCTTGTTCATTGTTATTAGACACATTCAGTCACCCCCATCCTTGGGGGTCCGCAGGGGCCATTTCTCTCCCTGCCACTTCATTAAAGTGCCTCATATCTCAGAAACCATTCAGATCCCCACCATTTAACCATATATTCTCTTGGTCCTTATGATAAGACTTATTCATTGACAACAATCTTGGGCTTTTCTGGGATCTGCCATGCCCGATTCCCTCCATTGCTTAAAAGGCCTTACATCTCAGGAACCATACATACATATTCCCACAGATAAACCATATATGTTTTGTTCCTTTTGATAAGACGCATTTAGTGACACCAACCGGGGCTCCATTGGGTCCATGCCCCGATCTCTCTACTTTTGTAAAACACCTTATATTTCAGATACAGTCCACATGGGTGCTCATTTGTGTATGGGGTTTGTTTGGGAGACTTTATAATTGGTATAATAAAATCATATCATGTTATAATACATGGCTGCCATTGGGCAGTGTCCATTTGAGCTCAGGTTTATGAACTTTGGCTCTTTGGTTTGTTTGTTATGCCAAGTTTTGAGTTTCCATTGTCCTATAATGGGGAAAATTGAAAAATGACATTAAGGCCTTTCAAGATATTTTGTCACACTTTCATAGAAATGTTCCTTTAATAATGTTCTTTTTGGCCTATTTGTTGCCACAGATGGGAAATTGTCAATTGTCATCTGTTGTCCTGCAACAACACATTCAAGCGACATCGAATCTAAAGCCACGAGGCTTATTGGGTCCAAATTTTATCTGTAGCATCTTAGGGCACAGGGCTTCCATGGTTAATTAAAATACATTGCTGCCAGTGGGCAGTGGCCCCCTGAGCTCTGGTGAGCATTGTGGCCCATGGGCCTCTTGTTTTTGATAGTTTTCCTTATTTCTCCATATAAACCTGTGTTGTGGAGACTCATGAGAACCGCCTCAGCGAGGCGGTTCTAATGAGTCCCCACAACATAGGTTTTTATGGAGAATCCACAAATACTATTCTTCACTGTAACCCTATCTGTTGCTACTTTATTCATGTAATTGAAATCTAAATTCATGTTTTAGCTGAGTGTAACACAGGACAGTGGTGGAATGGTACAACTTGTCTTCATTGTGCAGCTGGATTTATCCAACCTGAACCATTCAGCAGTGAACCCTGTCAGGAATGCCCAGCTGCCCGGCCACTCAGCACATTTGACCACACACAGTGTAGACGTAAGTCAGTCCAATGCCTTGTGAATTGGCATGCTCAGTGCAGCAGGAGTACACAGAACATATTTTCTGCCATAATTTTAACCCTTAGGACACCGAGAAAAACTACATCTGAAAATATTGGCAGCTTATGCTGTCTACTGATTTTTAGCTCACCTGTCACGTAGTGACGAGGTGAGCTTTTGGGATCAATTTTTGTCCACCGTCTGCCGCGCATGCGTAAACTTTTTCTTCAAATGACATCTCCTCCTAAACCACTGATCAGATTTTGACCAAACTTCACAGGAATGATCCTTAGGTGGTCCCCTTTCAAAGTTGTTCAAATGGTTCCGGTTTGTTGCAAATCTAGGTCACAGGAGCTAAAACTGAAAATTTAAAAAAAATTCTTCTCTGAAACCGCATGGCCCAGGTCTTTGATATTTGGTATGAAGCTTCATCTAGTGGACCTCTACCAAGATTGTTCAAATTATAGCCCTTGGACCAAAAATGCCCCCGCCCCGGGGGCCTTTGGTTTTACACAGGCTTATATAGGGAAAATCTTTAAAAATCTTCTTCTCTGAAACCCCAAGGCCCAGGTCTTTAATTTTTGTCATGAAGCTTCATCTAGTGGACCTCTATCAAGATTGTTCAAATTATAGCCCTAGGGCCAAAAATGCCCCCGCCCTGGGGCCCTTTGGTTTTTCATAGGCTTGTATAGGGAAAATATTTAAACATCTTCTCTGAAACAACAAGGTCCAGGTCTTTGATATTTGGTATGAAACTTCATCTACAGAACCTCTACCAAGATTGTTCAAATTATAGCCCTGGGGCCAAAAATGCTCCCACCTTGTGGCCCTTTGGTTTTACATAGACTTATATATAGGGAAAATCTTCAAAAATCTTCTTCTCTGAAACCGCAAGGCCCAGGTCTTTGATATTTGGTGTGAAGCTTCATCTAGTGGACTTCTATCAAGATTGTTCAAATTATAGGCCTAGGGCAAAAAATGTCCCCACCTGTGGGCCCTTTGGTTTTACATTGGCTTATACAGGGAAAATCTTTAAAAATCTTCTTCTCCAAAACCACATGGCCCTGGTCTTTGATATTTGGTGTGTAGCTCCATCTAGTGGACCTCTACCAAAATTGTTCAAATCATAGCCCTTGGGTCAAAAATCCCCCCGCCCCGGGGCCCTTCGGTTTTACATTGACTTATATAGGGAAATTTAAAAATTCTTCTACTCTAAACTGCAAGGCCCAGGTCTTTGATATTTGGTGTGAAGCTTCATCTAGTGGACCTCTATCAAAATTGTTCAAATTATAGCCCTAGGAAATAGAAGTCAAGGCAATGAAAACCTTTGAAAATCTTCTTGTCTGAAAGCAGAAGGACAAGGTCTTTGATATTTGGTATGAAGCTTCATCTTGTGGAATTCTACCAAGATTGTTAAAATTATAGCCCTGGAGCAAAAAATGGCCAGCCTCAGGGACCGCAAGGTTTATATAGACTTATATAAGGAAAACCTTAAAATCCTTCTTGTCTGAAACAAGAAGGCTCTGCTCTTTGATATTTTGTATGATGTGTCACCTTTTAGACCACTACCAAGATTATTCAAATTATAGCCCGGGGCCAATAATGGCTCTCCCAGGGGCCCACTTGTTACCCAAAGGAACAGGTGAGCGATCCAGGGCCATCATGGCCCTCTAGCTTCTTTTTGGCAAACTTTTAATAATATTAAAAAAAAATGTCGGTCAGTTGTAAGTAGATAAATCACGTGCGCTACGCACTTGTGATTTGATCTACTTTACAACTGACCTCCAAATTGTGATTTATTACTCAACAAATCACAGTTAGAGCTGATCTATTTCTTAAGATTACTTGGTAGAAATGCTTACCATCACAAAACAATATGAGGTGCCCCCAAGACCCAGATCTATAGCTTCATGGTCAAGGTTATACCTAGAGGTCAACGGTCAAAAATAAGGAGTCTATTTTTCATGTCAGGTCCATAACTTTGTTATCTTGATGGATTTATAAATTACTTTGCATGAATAAATGTTAACAATCTTGAGATGATGCACAGGTCTGCAGCTCGAAGGTCTAAAGTAGGGACCATTTTTCATGTCTGATCTATAACTTTGTCATTGACCGCATAATTTTGAAATTACTTGGCAGAAATGTTAACTATCATGAGACGATGTGTCGCAGGCAAGACCCAGATCTATAACTCTAAGGTCAAGGTCACGTTTGGAGAGTAATTAAAATGTTGTTTTGGCATTATGTTTGTCTCACAACACTCATTTTTGTGCCACATCACGAAAACACGCCTATACAATTTTGACTCCCTTGAACCCCACTTTTATACAGTAAAACTGGGGTTTACAGGGGAAAACCTTATTTTTCTTATTTCTGCTCTAAAACATAGATTATGGGTACTTGTTACGATGAGACAGTTCTAACGAGTATCCACTATCTATATTTTGATTTTGTTTGTTTGTTTGATTTAAGGTTTAACGTCCCCGTAAACACTGTAAAGGTCATTTTGGAGACGTTGCTTCCAATTTTGTGGGACTTTTACCCGACATTGAGATGAAATGACATCTCAAGCCCTGTCGCCCAATGAAACCAATAGGGTTTATTAGCATGGACGGTCCGCCTCGCACTGCGGTTCCTGGACAGGCTTAGATCCTCTAAGCAGTTTACCAGTACTAGTGTGCGGGCCGGATTCAGCTCTACCTGGAAGCATTATGCAGCCCATATATTTCTTCAAGCCCCTATGGCCGGGGGCGATCTATATTTTGAGCAGAAATAAGAAAATTATCCCAATTTTCCATCAAAAAAAATTTTTTTCTTTCCGAGGTAAAATTTACACTGTATTTGTGTAGGTGTGTTTTCGTAATGCCATGTCATCCTATGGACAAAATTCTAGTTTTGTCTGTCATTCTGTTGCACTCAGATTTATGGGGTAGAGCTAGGACTGGTGGACCCAGTGTCAGGATAATGTGACTGGGTGTGGTATCATGTAACGTGTCTGAGACCTGATACTTCAGTGAGGCAGCACTATAAAAGTGAGCATTGAGCTCCCTGTCGCAACCAGACACCATCGTGATATGACTGAAAAATTGTTGAAAGCGACGTTAAACCCGAATTCACACACACACACTTTCATTCTGTTTTCTCTTTTTTCTCAGTTCCTCTATTTCATATAATGATCCACAAGGGCTGAAGTATCAGTTAACACCAATACATGTAGCATATTTAGAGTATTTATTCGGGGAGACAGGCCTCTCATTACGGTCTACAGTGTTTGCCACTCATACAGATATATTTTAATAAAACTGTGCATAGTAACATCACGGTAACAACACTGTAAAGGTCATTTTGGAGACATTGCTTCCAATTTTGCTGGACTTTTACTCGACATTGAGATGAAATGACATCTCAAGCCCTGCTGCCCAATTGAACCAATAAGGTTTTTAAGCATGGACGGTCCGACTCCCACCGCATTACCTGGGCAGGCTTAGATCCTCTAACTGGTTTACCAGTACTTGTGTGCGGGTTGGTTTCAGCTCTGCGTAGAAGCATCATGCAACCAATCTTTTTCTTCAAGCACTGATGGGCGGGCGGCTAAATAGATTGTGGATACTCGTTAGAACCGCCTCATTGAGGTGGTTCTAACAAGCACACACAATCTATGTTGAAAGCTGAAATAATAAAGATGTTACAATTTTCACCTAAAATTTGTCATTTCTGACACCATGTTGGACGCCATTATTTCGCATGGACATGTCTTCCTAATGATTGTACTGCTTCAAAGTTTAAAACAAGAATGGTATGGAGGTGTCATCCAAATGCACTGGGTAAATGTGATACATGCAATCAATCAATTTATTTCCGCTTACAAAAAAGATAATTTTACCTCAACTGATTGTTTTTTAAAAGATACTTCTTGTAAACAGATGAGTGTCCAGATGGGGTGGTATGGAATAAAGCTATTGAAGACTGCGAGGCATGTATAGTTGGCTTCTACAAACCGTCTGATTTGGCCGAAAAATGTGTGCCCTGCCCTGATGGTTATACAACAGCCGGCCCTGGAACTAATGGTTTGGAGTTCTGTATACCACGTAAGCATGTGCATTATCACTAGACTGGCTACCGTCTGACTGATAATTCAGTCCCCATTACGATAACTCACCCGTACGACATAGTGCATTTTTCACATCTCCAAAATGGCTACTTTTCTGATGAAAATCTGTCATATTTTTCTTATAAATGCTCATAACATAGGTTGTGTGTGCTCGTTAGAACCGCCTCATTGAGGCGGTTCTAACGAGTACCCACAACCCATGTATTGGAGCAGAAATAAGAAAAATAACGAAGACCCCCCTACACCCCATTTTTCTCTATATAAAGTGGGGTGTAGGGGGTCTTCGTTTCACGGACTTGTTCACGTGATGCTATGAAATGCTTCAATTTTTTGGGGGAAAATTAGTCATTGTTAACCCTTAAGAGGGTGAGAAAAACTACATCTGAAAATGTTGTCTGCTTATGTCCTCTGCTAAATTGGTTTACAAACTTTTTAAAGATATTTTTGCGAACAGGCAAACAGAATGGACCTAAATCAGACTGCTCCTAGAGGAGCAGGAGCAGTCTGATGTGGGTCCACACTGTCTGCAAAAAATGACTTTGAAGGTAACCGGCAGATGGCAAAGCAGACGACAATTGTCATGATTGGCATATTATGGGATTTCTCATTAACCTGTAAGATGTCAATCTCAACAATCATTGGCTGGTAACCTTGAAAGTCAGTTTTTGCAAACAGTGTGGACCCAGATCAGACTGTTCCCCCAGGAGCAGTCTGATCAGGGTGCACTTTTTTGCATGCATGCAAAAACACCTTTCAAAAAGTATGCAAGAAAAAAGCAGCAGAAGACATAAACAGACGACATTTTTGATGCAGATGCAAATGCAAAAGCTTCTCACATTTTTTCAGCAAAAATACCAAAATTTCAGATATTGAACTTGATAGAACAGTTAACAATATGACCACTAAACGAGCTTGTTAAGCTAATGAGGCTTTGAATAACTTGCCCCAGATCTGTTTCTTAAACAATATGCTTAGCTTTTAAAAAGTAATCCCATTTGCTGTTTCGTGTTATGCAACATCAGGTTCAGACTTTTATCATATGATATGACATTCTTTTTATCTATATTTTCAGTTAGGAATTTTAAATTTGCCAAAGGTAGTTATGCAGTTTTCGAGAATAATGCAGAAGTAATGGTGGAAATTATCCTGGATGAAAAGTAAGAAATAGATTTATTTTATTTTACCAATTTTGTTTTAGCTGCAACATTCTTTCCTTAGCATTGCTGTCAAATGTTCTTTTTCATGTAAAGATTGAAAATATTAATAGCAATCAAGTTTCTCTTTATCTGAAATATTTTAACACTCAAAAAGTTTACTGTACTAGTTCAAGAGCACACCCACTTGTCATCAGTGATGACCACTGATTGGTCAGTCACACCAAACATATTGTGGCATGATGATAATTATTGAAATTTACATCAGCCACTGTACTGTTATGAGGTCATAGCTGCAAAGTTGGCACCTTGACTGTCAATGATGACTGACTTGTCTTCACAGTGCTTTGTGACATATTGAGTACATGTACATTCTTGCCATCAAAGACAGAGGTAAACCAAAACCTTTTGATCTGACAATTCTGAAATCACAATGCTGTAGTTGAAAGAAGCAGATGTTGCAGCAAAAAACAAAATGGGTAGTAAGTGCAGTGGAGGGGCATGATGCAGTGCTTGTCGTGATGTTTTATTTTTTAAAAAAATAAATTTTTATAAATAAATCAATCTGACAAATCTAGAAACTAAATGTACTCCTTTTATATTTAAGGTGGCTCAAACCGTGAGCAAGTCGGTGCAAATTGAACGGTCTCTAAAACCCCATTTATATAGAGAAAACTGGGGTTTACGGGTGTATTCACTATTTTTCTTATTTGTTCTCCAAGACATAGGTTGTGGGTAGCGAGCAACCACAACCTATATTTGCAGTAAAAATAAGAAAAATATCAAGGATTTTCTTCAGAAAAGTAGACGTTTAGGAGATGTGGAAAAATGCCCTATGACGCACAGGTTTGCGAATACCACCTAAAATTAAGACTAAATCGGCTATAAAAAGCTTATTTTGAAAGGTGTACTTACGTTTTCTTTGTGTTTTTGCCTGCAATGCTCTCTGGTCAGGGACCACCTTTATGGGTAGTATTTGAGCTGTTCCATCATGTTTCTCCCCTCCCCCCTGGCCACCATCCTTAGAGGTGGTTCCAGCCTCAGTGGCTGAGTTGGCTGCAAATCAGGAGTTTGCAGTTCAATCCCTGGCGGTCAGCAACATTCTTTCATGGGCATTAGAAAACACACCTATACAAATACATTGTCAATTTTACCGCCAAAAAAATAGCTTTTAAGATGATAAATTATTATATTTTTCTTATTTCTGCTCAAAATATAGATTTTGGGTACTCGTTAGAACCGCCTCATCGAGGTGGTTCTAAGGAGTACCCACAATTTATATTTTAAAGCAGAAATAAGAAATATAGATTGTGGGTACATGTAAGAACAGCCTCATTGAGGCGTTTCTAACCAGAACCCACATTTTATATTTCAAAGCAGAAATAAGATAAGGTTTATCCCTGTAAACACCAGTTTTACTATATAATATGTTGCGGCCGTAAAATGTCTCCCTGCCCAACATCATAGTGTAGTTTGTATTTTCTTTTCCTTTGGGATCATTAATTCCATTGTTGGAATTTGAAAATATTTGAGGGTCACTGATGAGGCCTAATAGGCCCAAACTAGCTAGTCTGGCCCAGAAAACATGTACACTCCATATTTTCCAGTTCTGTTGTGTATTCCTTGCTTCCAGAGGATAACCATTTCTATAACGTATTCAAGGGGGTCCAAATTATATAAGTAGAACTTCGATGGCTCAAACACCGATGGCTAGTTTACCATGGCTGAGTCGAATCCGTTCTTGAGCCCCTAGGAAATTACTCTACATAAGAAACAGTGGGTGATAATTTAGAAGATTTTAGTGTTATATCTTGCAAATGTATGCTGTGTGTACTCATTAGAATCGCCTCAATGAGGCGATTCTAATGAGTATACACAGCATACATTTTTATTTACATACATTTTTATTCTAGAACACCGAAAAGATGTCCCAAAGTATATCGTTATGCTCCTAACAGTAACCCTCAGTGGCTCGAACTACCCCTGTCTCGAACAGATTTTCAAGGTCCCAAAGGTGTTTGAGCCATTGAAGTTCGACTGTAGGCATGTTTTCGTGATGGGATTGTTGATGAAGTCTTTTCTATGGTACATAAATGTCTCCTTTCCACTGATTCTTGTCAGTTTCTGGCAAATGATTGTGCATTGTACTGGTTAACATCTTATGTTTGTTTGATTTGAGGTTTAACGTCCCCGTCAACACTATATAGGTCATTTTGGAGACGTTGCTTCCAATTTTGTGGGACTTTTACCCGACATTGAGATGAAATGACATCTCAATCCCTGCCGCCCAATGAAACCAATAGGGTTTATAAGCATGGACTGGCCGACTCGCAGCAATTTTCCTGGGCAGGCTTAGACGTTCTAAGCGGATTACCAGTACTCATGTGCGGTCGGTATCAGCATTGCATGGAAGCATCATGCAGCCCAATCTATTTCTTCAGGCCCCGATGGGCGGGGATGTAACATGCATCACGAAAACACGTCTATATAATTTTGACCCCCTTGAACCCCACTTTTATATAGTAAAACTGGGGTTTCCGGGGGTATACCTTATTTTTCTTATTTCTGCTGTAAAATATAGATTGTGGGTACTCGTTAGAACTGCCTCGATGAAGCGGTTCTAACGAGTGCCCACAATCTATATTTTGAGCAGAAATAAGAAAAATATCACAATTTTTCATCATAAAATTTTCATTTTTTCGGCGATAAAGGTGGCAATGTATTTGTAAAGGTGTGTTTTTGTAATGTATAATGTTTTGTAAAAAGTGTAATCCTTTGGAAGCAGGAACTACAGTACAGAACTGAAAACTGTGGAGTGTACAAGATTTTTCTGGGCCAGACTAGCTAGTTTCAGTCAATTAGGCCTCATCAGTGACCCTCAAACATTTTCGAAATTCTGCAATTGAATCAGTTTTGATCCCAAGGGACTGGAAAATAAAACCCACCCTATGATGAAGGACAGGCAGACTTTTTACGGCCGCCACACATTCCCTTAACACCAGCTGTGGTGAAGTTAAATATTCTGAAAAAGGGGTAAACTAGTCAGAAAAGGTCACTCAGGAAGGACCACAATCCAAACATGCAGCCTTCTCAAGTCACCTATAGAAAGTGACACGGAGGCACACACAAAAACAGACGAAACATGAACCAACGGCAAAAATAAGACACTGCAAAAGAACTTCCTTCAGTTTATACTAATTTATTTCAGTTTGATTGCGATGGAAGCTTCAAGCTTATTTAATCCCTCTAGAACACTCATTCCGGATGTTTTCACGCGTGCGAGAGAGAGGCAGTGACTATTACACCACTGCTACCCATTTACACCTGGGTGGAGTGGGACAGTCTCATTGCATGTCTTGCCCAAGGACACACCTCGATACCGGTGGCCAGATTCGAAGGCAAAACCTCTCGATCATAAGTCGAAAGCATTAACCACTGCGCTATCAAGGCTGACACATTCCCTTAACACCAGCTGTGGTGAAGTTAACCTTTACCCTGCTGTAGGCGACAAGCCCTATCTTTGCAAACAGTGTAGATCCAGATCAGATGGCTTCTGAAGAAGCCATCTGATCAGGATCTACACTGTTTGTCATTCAGATTGTGAATTTGAACGAACTCATTATATCATGTAATCTGATTGGCTGAAAATCAAAAAAAGGTGTGGCTAAGTTAAATATTCAACAGGTTAAAGGTTAAATATTCTGAAAAAGGGGGTAATCCTGTGGAAGCCATGCCTGGAAATATAAGCCATATGCCTTGCCTGGAAAAATGTGGTAAGGCTATCTGACTGGCTTAATATGAACTTAACATGTTTATGGGCTGCTTAACCCATTGTATGCTAGTGAACTCTTCCATTGCTATATATTGGACAGGTCCATTCGTTACATAAGGGGTGGTAGGCATATTTTTTCGTTTTTATTGTACTTTTCATGGAAAATTCTGTTAGCAAATAGTGCAGGCCCTGATCAGACGCCGCGCTCTGCGGCGTCTGATCAGGGCCTGCACTGTTTGCCAAGGTATCCCTTTAGGGGGTTCCCAAATACAATGCGTTAACTCCAAATAAACAATTATCCTCCTCCTAAATGTCGTAGTGGTTGTCGTCATCATCATCATCATTATCCTCACCCACACAGTGAACAACATCAGCATCATCATCACAATCATAATCATAGCCAGTATGATCCTCATCATCATCATCATTATCAACAACTCTAACACCATCGTCTTCACTGCAATCATTATCACCACCATCATCAACTTCTACAGTCTAATCTGGTTCAGCACTGTTTGCTCAAGCTTATTTTTATGACTTTTTGACTTTGTTTGATTTGAGGTTTAACGTCCCCATCAACACTGTAAAAGTCATTTTGGAGACGTTGCTTCCAATTTTTGGGGGACTTTTGAAATGACATCTCAAGCCCTCAGAATCAGAATTATTACCAGTGACACGTCAAAAATGACATTCATACACCACCTGTTGTCCAATGCAACCAAAAGGGTTTATAAGCATGGATGGGCCGACTCACACCGCTTTGCCTGGGCATGCTTAGATCCTCTAAGCGGTTTACCAGTACTTGTGTGCGGGTCAGTTTCAGCACTGTATGGAAGCATCATGCAGCCCTTATTTTTCATCAAGCCCCAATGGGCGGGGGCCGAATGACTTTGATGTCAATGCTTATGACAGTTTCCATACACTGCAACATCTTTGTAAATCTATAAATGGGGTCCAAGGCAGGAACCGAGTCAGTTAAACAACCGTGTTATGTCCAAACAAAAATGTATAGATTATATAGAAAAATGACCATTAAATGTATAGATTATATAGAAAAATGACCATTAAATGTATAGATTATATAGAAAAATGACCATTTATGGTCATTTTTCTATATGACCTATACATTTTTGGGATCCATCTTCAAACCGTGTTATATCCAAAAATGTGTTATAATGAACATTGTTATAATGAGGCTGTGGTGTATTTCGAATTAATGCTTTGAACATAAATTGTGGGTACCTGTTAGAACTGCCTTTTTGAGGTAGTTGTAATAAATACCCACAATCTTTGTCTTTGAGCATATATAACCCAAGTAGCCATGTTGATACCATTTTCCATGTACTATGTTGGATTTTCCAGGGTGTTATTACATGACCTTGCTAGTGTGAGGATTGTCTAACAGACACAACTCATTTACATTCTGGCCATTTCGAAAACACAACTATACAAATGTAATGACAATTTTACCATCAAAGAAAATAAAAAATTTCAGATTCAAATTCTGATATTTTTTTTATATTTCTGTTCAAAACATAGATGTTTGGTACTGGTTAGAACCACCTCCTCAAGGTCATTTTGACGAGTACATACAATGTATTTTTTTAGCAGAAATTAGAAAAACAATGTACATGACAACCTCATTAAAACATGGTTCATTATAACACGGTTTTGGATATAACACGGTTTCAAGATGGATCCCAAAAATGTATAGATTATATAGAAAAATGACCATAAATGGTCATTTTTCTATATAATCTATACATTTTTGTTTGGATATAACACGGTTGTGTAACTAAAACACGGTTTCTGCTTTGGACCCCATTAAAAGTGTTATAAAGAGGTTGTGGTGTATACCCCTATAAACCACAGTTTTACTGGGTTTAACTTTAAGGGTATCAAAATTATATATTATTGATTTTCTTGATGATTAGTTTTGTTTTGTTTCCTTGTTCAGAGTTCCCCCTGTAAGTAAATTTTGTATAGTAATCCCATTTGTTTATGGTTGCGGGTTTTTATTTTAGTACTGAATACAGGTATAATGTCTCAGCACTTTCCATGTTTATATAGGCTCCAACATGGATTTTTTATAGATTCTGTTTAGGTTTAATGACACTTCAACCCTTGTCGGTCATTTTGAGTTGTCTCACAGACGAATGGAGAAAAGAGTTTATAGAGGAGATGAAAGAGGGACAGGAGTGAATGAAAATGAAGAAATAACAACATCCCCCCTCCACCCTTTACCTGAAGCCAAGATGGCAGAAATAACAATATTCACCCTTTACCTTTAAATGCAGCAATGACATCACATTAGGAAATAATGTGAAATAATGGCGTCCAACATGGTGTCAGAAGTGACAAATATTAAGTAAAAAATTGTAATATCTTTCTTCTTTTTCTTTCAACTTCGATTGTGGGTGCTCGTTAGAACCGCCTCTGTGAGGCGGTTCTATCGAGTACCCACAATCTATGTTTTTTAGCAAAAATAAGGCAGATAATGTATACCCCCGTAAACCCCATTTTTCACTGTATAAATTGGGGTGTAGAGGGGTCTTCGATTCACGGACTTGTTATCGTGATAAGTTCTGGCTGAACTGTAAGCCAATATCAGCTGGATGCCATGTTGAGGTAAGATATGCAGGATATTTGATTTTTTTTTCAGTGTCATATTGATTTTTATTTCATCGAATGAACACCAAAAGACTTATTTTCACGAGTGGTTTCACCACTCATAAAAATAGGTCTTCTGCTATTCGTGCCTGAAATAGAAATCAATATTGCACTGAAAAAAAAATCAAAATTTTCTGTGTCTTTCTTGCTTTAAACTGTATTTTTGATGAAATTTCAAAACTTCAGACATCACAAAAGAGAACAGACTTCATGCATGACAATTTTGCATCAATATAGAGGTGTTCAGTGGGTTTACATGGTTTTTGTTTGTTTGATTTGAGGTTTAACGTCTCCGTCAACACTGTAAAGGTCATTTTGGAGACGTTTCTTATGATTTTGTGGGACTTTTACCCGACATTGAGACAAAATGACATCTCGAGCCCTGTCGCCCAATGAAACCAATAGGATTTATTAGAATGGACGGTCCGCCTCGCACCGCGGTTCCTGGACAAGGCTTAGATCCTCTAAGTGGTTTACCAGTACTAGTGTGCGAGCCGGATTCAGCTCTGTGTGGAAGCATCATGCAGCCCATATATTTCTTCAAGCCCCTATGGGCGGGGGCGGGGGTTTACATGGTATAATATTGGGTGCAAACAGAAAGTTTGCACCCGGAAAATAGCTTGCAATGTCAATTTATCAAATTGTTCACTTGTAATTTGCATTCAAATAATGTTCACTGTTGAAAACCTTATCTGGCGTCACATTCATTCTATATCTTGATGACATGTGAACATGTGTGACATAATTTCTGACACACAGTATTAACCCTAAGCTAATTGACAGTATACATCATATGAGCCCCGCCAAGCGAATTTGTGTCTTCCAGCATTCCGTCATGACAAATTTGAACTGCGCATGCCCAGCCATTCAGAGGGGCCAGGGATATGGCTTTCTGTCTGAAGGTTCCTCTTGATTCACTGCTTGTATGAGCTAGCAGCGAAGGTTCTGGCGAGACTGCGCGGATGCGCAGGCTCGCCCAAACCTTCGCTGCTCGCATAGGCGATAAGTACCAAAATCGCTTGACAGGGCCCATATTTTCACTGATACATTGGAGTCACAAACAGTGAAAATCCAAAAATCGTATCTTACAGTGAAGATATTGATTTCGATTTCACTGAGAAATCTCTATATTTTATTGAAAAGCATGTATGAAACACTACACCTTTGCTTCGTCGAACAACCCTGAGACTCATTAGAACTGCCTCAAACCAAATATTCCAGTCCCTGTATATATATATTCTTTTTTTCCACTCATAAGATACTTTCAGTGACACCAACCTTGGAGTCCCAGGTTGGGCTGGGGCCTGCCCAACCTCCTGCACTTCATAAAAGGCCAAATATCAACAATAAACCTGTTCAGATCCCCACCCTAAACCATATATTCTTGTCCTTATGATAAAATGCATTCAGAGGCACCAACCTTTGGACGCCAAGGGGTGCACCCGGGGCATGCCCCACTCTGCCACTTCAACAAAGGCCTAATGTCTGAGAAACTGTTCAGATCCCCACCCCATAACCTTATATTTTCTTGCACACCAGACAAGGAAATCCCTGATTTTACCCTGGGATAGAAATTTATGTTCTGACCCTGGTGTTCCGACCCCAAATGGAATATAATTTCGTGTTTGATAAATGCACTGGTTGATTACAACCTCATGCGCGGCGGCATCATGCGTGACGTCACTAAACATTCCTGTTGTGTCATCACAAAATGGCGGACGTCGGTTACTGAAGTGACAGCAGCATTAAAAATTCGCAATAGAAATGGAAGGTATGCAAGAAAAAGAATCCTATATGGGTGTGAGGGGTGGATAGAAAAATCCGTCCCTCGGGATCACTGTCCGGCATCGCTCGGCAACCTCGTGATGCCGACATTGACCCGGACATTGACCCTCGGGACGGATTTTTCCATCCACCCCTCACACCCATGTAAGATTCTTATATTCTAGTCCTTATGATACATCACATGAACAAGTCTGTATAATGAAGACCCCTAAACCCCACTTTATATAGAGACAACTGGGGTTTATGGGGGTATACATTATTTTTCTTATTTCTGCACCAAGACATATGTTGTGGGTACTCGTTAAAACCGCCTCTACTGAGGCGGCTCTAACAAGCATCCTCAAGCTATATTTTAAACATTTATAACAAAAATATCAAGGATTTTCATCAGAAAAGGAGCCATTTTGGAGATGTTTAAAATCCTTTATATCGCATCATAATGAAAAGCGTTCAGTATAACAAACTAAGGGATGCCCGGAGTGTGTGCTGGGGCCAGTCCCCATCCTTCCACTTCATAAAAGGCTTATATGTCAGAAACTGTTCAGATCCTCACCCTTGAACCATATACATGTATATTCTTGTTCCTTATGATAAGATGCATTCAGTTACACCAACTTCAGGGTCCACATGGGTCCATAGGGGCATTCCCCACCTTTCCACTTCATAAAAAGGCCTAATATTTCTCCCTATTCACCGGCAACGGGAAATGGAGGTACCACCGAACGGCTACGGTGTAGTGCCAGCATGGATTCGTTCCCTGGGACCCCACCAGCTGACGACCCGTGACACGGGGAAACTGGAAAACAACAACAACTAATATTTCAGAAACCATTCAGATCCAATTCACTTATAACTACAGTCCAACCTGTATTAAGTAAGCACCTAAGGAATAACCAAAATGTGCTTGCTTAAGACAGGTGCTTGCTTAATACAGGTGAAATTTAATTTATTTGACCAAATGTTTGCTTGCTGAAGACAGGTTGCTTGCTTAGTAGAGATGGCCGCTAATACAGGTTTTACTGTATATACAATAAAACTCTGCTATTAAGACCACCTTAAACTTAGACAAATTATGCTTTTAAAGGTGCATTATTGAGCTACCGGGTCTCAAAATTTTTTTCTGGTTTTTATCTTCATTGCATACTCCTTTGTCATGTGTACACTTTTGGAGCCAAATACAGCTTCTGGACTTTGTGAAAATGGTTGTTTTCATTCGGGTTTACCCTTCGCTCTGAACATGTGTTTGGAATTTCTGTTCTAAAAATGAATCTGTCACTTTACACATACATGGCGACAGTATTGTCTCTGAGTGTCGTTACTTATGGCATGGCATTCAGCGTCATATTTTTTTTCCGATTCAGGCATGGCCTAAGCAAACAAGGCCAAAAATGAACGTCACATAACGTCATATTTGGGGATTCTTTTTTTGTCACGAACTAAAAATAGATCTCTCTTGTGTGAAACCTAGTTATGGAATCCCTCTCAAACTCGTTTACCTGTGATCATAATTGTTCGCATTTTTGCATAAAATGCATTCATTTGTATTGTTTTAAAGAAAAATACCGGCTGTATGTATTTTATTTTTGGAAGCATTTTTTCCAGATAGCCCAATAATGCACCTTTAAAAGCATATTCAGAATGTTTTAGGTACATTTTCTTTGTGTTTTCTACATCTAGTGAGCTCGAGTGAGCTCTAATGGGAGACCACATTTGGGTTTGTTCAAAAGTGGTCTTAAAGACCACTTTTGAACAGTCCCAAATGTGGTCTTAATATAGGAATTTTACTGTGTATTCTTGGTCCTTATGATTAAGACATATTCAGTGAAACCAAGCTTGTTTTTTCTGGAGTTCTCCATGGCCATCTCTCACCCCCTCCACTGCTTAAAAGGCCTTATATCTGAGGAACCATTCAGAGCCCCACCCTAAACCATATATATTCTTGTTCCTTATGGTCAGAGGCATTCAGTAATACCAACCAGGGATCCATCTGGGCTATGCCTCAGTTGCCCCTCCGGTTCATAAAAGGCCTACTATTTCAGATATGGATGCTCATTCGAGTATTGGGGTTTCATTTGGGAGACTTTATAATCAGTAGATATAATCAAATTTTGTTTATTTTTGTTTTTGTTTAAAATGTAGCTATTAATATTATTTGGGACTGGTCTTGTACAGAAATTTTGTTTTATGCATGGGAGCTTGCTTGATAGAGGATTTGCCTGTAATAAATATTTTAGTGCTACGTACATTGTGGTACATATAAGTTCTGTGTAACCTGCGGACTTGGACACCTCAAATGCTATGTTAAATATGATGTTGGAATTCTAACTTTGATTGTGATGTTATTTATATGCATGCATCCATGAAAAATATCTCGCAATCAGCTCACAGTCAGACAGAGTATCTGAGTACCTTATCTGCAATACTGGGATATCAACCAAAAAAGGTGTGTGTGTGTGTTGTTGCTGGGGTTGTGGCAGACACATAAAAAGACGTATCTGTATGGGAAAGGGCTAATTAGATTTGGAATTTTATCAAATGTTTATATTCATGAGTTATTACTGCTACAGAGAAGGGTCAAGGGATTATTAGTTATAGTTGTTCCCCTTGGTAATTCTTTAGTATCCATAGCACTTTGTTTTTTTTTTTTTTTATTAATTGACAATTAAGTTGCCCTGGATGGGGATAGGTATCTAATAAGAAGATCTAATAAGCAGTGATTATTCTCTTTTTATAGCCCCGCTTTGAAAAAGTGGGGGCGCTATTGGATTTGCCTTGTCCTTCTGTGATTCCGTAATTCTGTAATTCTGTTATCGTAATTCAAAAACCGTTTGAGGTATTTTTATGAAACTTCACAGAAACGTAAAGCACTATGGAATGATGTGCAGAGTGCATGAGCCATAACTCTGGATTGCCTACTTTTGGAGTTATTACCCTTTGAGCATTGAAAAATGGCAATTTTAACCTTGTCCACGCCATAACACAAAAACCGTTTGAGATATTTTCATGAAACTTGACACAAATGTAAAGCACCATGAGACAACGTGCAGAGCACATGAACCATAACTCTCGATTGCATTTTTACCACCTTTAATTAGAGGCTGAAAGCTGAACACATTTTTAGCTCACCAGAGCCGAAGGCTCCGGGGGAGCTTATAGGATAGGAAGTTGTCCGTCGTCGTCGGCGTCGTATGTCGTATGTCGTGTGTCTGGCGTCAACACTTTTAAACATCTTCTCCTCTGAAGCCACTGGGCCGATTGGGCCCAAATTTTATCTGTAGCATCCTTGGGCTGGGGGATTGAAAGTTTGTGTTTGTTATGAAAATCGGCTCATTAGTTTGGTTGCTATGGCAACTTAGAGTTTCCATAGACTTATAATGGGGAAAATTGAAAAATGGCATTTACTGCCAAGTCATTGCAGATATTTGGACAAAACTTTTATAGAAATGTTTCTTGAGTAAACTTCTCTTAGCCATATGCATTTATGCCAACCTGAAGGTCCCACAGGTTGTGCCAGGGCCATGCCCCACCCCCTCCACTTCATAAAAGGCCATATATCTCAGAAACCATTCAGATCTCGACCCCTAAACCATATATATTCTTGTTCCTATTGATAAGACGCATTCAGTAACACCAACCTGGGGGTCCTCAGGGATGCGCCGAGGTCATACCCCACCCCCTCCACTTAATAAAAGGCCCAATATCTCGGAAACCATTCAGATCCCCACCCCTAAACCATATATATTCTTGTTCCTTAAGATAAGACCCATTCAGTGACATCAACCTGGGAGTCCCCGGGATGTGCCGGGGCCATGCCCCACCCCCTCCATTTCATTTAAGGCCCAATATCTCGGAAACCTTACAGATCCCCGCCCCTAAAGCATATATATTCTTGCTTCTTATGATAAGACACATTCATTGACACCAACCTGGGGGTCTTCAGGGATGCGCTGGGGCCTTGCCCCACCCCTCCACTTCACAAAAGGCCATATATCTCAGAAACTGTTCAGATCCCCACCCCTAAACTATTTATATTCTTGTTCATTATGATAAGACGCATTCAGTGACACCAACCTGGGGGTCCCCAGGGATGTACTGGGGCCATGCCCTACCCCCTCCATTTCATAATATCACAATATCTCGGAAACCCTACAGATGGCCACCCCTATACCATATATATTCTTGTTCATTATGATAAGACACATTCATTGACACCAACCTGGGAGTCTCCCGGGGCCTTGCCCCACCCCTCCACTTCACAAAGGCCTTATATCTCAGAGAATGTTCTTAGCCCCACCCTAAACCATATATATTCATCTTTCTTATGATAAGACGCATTCAGTGACACCAGCTTGGGAGTCCCCGGGGCACACCCAGGCCATGCCCCACCGCTTTACTTCATTAAAAGCCATATATCGCAGAAATAGTTCAGATCCCCACCCCTAAATCATATACTTGTTCCTTATGATAAGACTTGTTCAATCACACCAACCTGGGGTCTCTTTGTGCTGAGGCAATGTGCCCCGCCCTTCCACTTAATAAAAGGCTTTATATTTCAGAAACCATTCTAATCCCCACCCCATAATCATAAATGTTCTTGTTCCTTATTATTAGCACACCTACTGTAGGGGGTTCCGCAGGGGCCATTCCTATCCTTTCCACTTCATAAAAGGGCCTCAAATATCCGAAACCGTTCAGATTCCCAGCACTAAACCATATACATGTATATACTTGGTCCTTATGATAAGACACATTTAGGGACAACAATTTGGGCTTTCCTGGGATCAACAGGGCATGCCCCAACCCCTCCACTGTTTAAAAGGCCTTACAGATCCCCACTGCTAAACCGTATATATTTTTGTTTCTTATGATAAGACGCATTTAGTGATACCAACCAGGGCTCCATTGGGTCCATGCCCCACCCCCTCTACTTCATAAAAGGCCTAATGTCTCATATACTGAGTCCACATGGGTGCTCATTTGGGCATGGGGGTTCATTTGGTAGATTAAAATGATATCATGTTAAAATACATGGCTGCCATTGGGCAGTGCCCACCTGAGCTCTGGTTTATAAGACACATTTAGTGACACCAACCAGGGCTCCATTGGGTTCATGCCCCACCCTCTCTACTATATAAAACACCTATTATTTCAGATACAGTCCACAGGAGTGCTCATTTGGGAATTGGGAGACTTTATAATTGGTAGATTAAAATCATACCATGTTAAAATACATGTCTGCCGTTGGGCAATGCCCATCTGAGCTCCGGTTTATGAAATTTGGCTCTTTGGTTTGTTTGCCATGGCAAGTTAAGAGTTTCCATTGACTTATAATGGGGAAAATTGAAAAATGGCATTTATGCCTTTCAAGATATTTTGTCAAACTTACATAGAAATGTTCCTTTAATAATGTTCTTTTAGACCTATTGGTTGCCACAGATGGGAAATTGTCAGTTGTCATCTGTTGTCCTGCAACAACGCATTCAAGGGTCATCAGACCTCTGAAGCCACTAGGCTGATTGGATCTAAATTTTATCTGTAGCATCCTTGGGCGCAGGGCTTCCATGGTTAATTACTAGAGCACGCAGTCGATGGCAAGCCATCGCAAATCCCCACGTTTTCTCCACAGTAGGTCAAAATTTGACCTTTTGACCCCTCCCCAGGGCCCCTGGGGGCGGGGACAAAAAAAATGTGCTCTTGCGCAAGCCATTCATGTAAGCAACTCGCATACCAAATTTGGTTGAATTCCGGCAAACGGTTTAGGAGGAGATAGCCGGACAGACGGACGTCTTTACGGATGTATACTTGTGTGTCTTCATCCCTACAAAGTACCCTTGTGTGTCAAATTTCCAGGAAATTTCTTGGAATTTCTTGGAAAAAAAGACACACAAGTAACTATTTTTAGACACACAAGACACTGACGGAATAAATCGCATTGAGTTCAATGGAAGTGTCCATACTTTTAAACACACAAGTATACATCTGTTCCTGCGGACAGACAGACAGACGGACAGACGCAGAGACGGACGGAGGCGATAACAATATCCCCACTTTTTTTTAAAAACGTGGGGATAAAAATACTTTGCTGCCAGTCGACAGTGCCCCCTGAGCTCTGGTGAGCATAGTGGCCCATGGGCCTCTTGTTTTTAGCTCACCTGTCACGTAGTGACAAGGTGAGCTTTTGGGATCACTTTCTGTCCGTCGTCCGTCGTGCGTCCGTCCGTGCGTGCGTGCGTCCGTGCGTCCGTAAACTTTTCTTCAAACGACATCTCCTCCTAAACCACTGATCGGATTTTTACCAAACTTCACAGGAATGATCCTTAGGTGGTCCCCTTTCAAAGTTGTTCAAATGGTTCCGGTCCATTGCTTATATAGGTCACAGGAGCCAAATATAGATTTTTTTCACCGAAAACTTAAAAAATCTTCTTCTCTGAAACCGCAAGGCCCAGGTCTTTGATATTTGGTATGAAGCTTCATCTAGTGGACCCCTACCAAGATTGTTCAAATTATAGTGCTGGGGCCAAAATGCCCCCGCACGGGGGCCCTTTGGTTTTGCATGGGCTTATATGGGGAAAATCTTAAAAAATCTTCTTCTCTAAAACCGCAAGGCCCAGATCTTTGATATTTGGTATGAAGCTTCATCTAGTGGACCCCTACCAAGATTGTTCAAATTATAGTGCTGGAGCAAAAAATGCCCCCGCACGGGGGCCCTTTGGTTTTACATGGGCTTATATAGGGAAAACTTTGAAAAATCTTCTTCTCTGAAACCGCAAGGCCCAGGTCTTTGATATTTGGTATGAAGCTTCATCTAGTGGACCCCTACCAAGATTGTTCAAATTATAGTGCAGGAGCTAAAAATGCCCCCTGCACGGGGGCCCTTTGGTTTTACATGGGCTTATATAGGGAAAATCTTGAAAAATCTTCTTCTCTGAAACAGCAAGGCCCAGGTCTTTGATATTTGGTATGAAGCTTCATCTAGTGGACCCCTACCAAGATTGTTCAAATTATAGTGCTGGGGCCAAAAATGCCCCCGCACAGGGGGCCCTTTGGTTTTACATGGGCTTATATAGGGAAAATCTTTAAAAATCTTCTTCTCTGAAACTGCAAGGCCCAGATCTTTGATGTTTGGTATGAAGCTTCATCTAGTGGACCCCTACCAAGATTGTTCAAATTATAGTGCTGGAGCTAAAAATGCCCCCGCATGGGGGCCCTTTGGTTTTACATGGGCTTATATAGGGAAAATCTTGAAAAATCTTCTTCTCTGAAACCGCAAGGCCCAGGTCTTTGATATTTGGTATGAAGCTTCATCTAGTGGACCCCTACCATGATTGTTCAAATTATAGTGCTGGGGCCAAAAATGCCCCCGCAAGGTGGGCCCTTTGGTTTTACAAGGACTTATATAGGGAAAATCTTTAAAACTCTTCTTCTCTGAAACCGCAAGGCCCAGGTCTTTGATATTAGGTATGAAGCTTTATCTAGTGAACCCCTACCAAGATTGTTCAAATTATAGTGCTGAAGCTAAAAATGCCCCCGCACGGGGGCCCTTTGGTTTTACATGGGCTTATATAGGGAAAATCTTGAAAAATCTACTTCTCTGAAACCGCAAGGCCCAGGTCTTTGATATTTGGTATGAAGCTTCATCTAGTGGACCCCTACCAAGATTGTTCAAATTATAGTGCTGGGGCCAAAAATGCCCCCGCATGGGGGCCCTTTGGTTTTGCATGGACTTATATGGGGAAAATCTTTAAAAATCTTCTTCTCTGAAACCGCAAGGCCCAGATCTTTGATATTTGGTATGAAGCTTCATCTAGTGGACCCCTACCAAGATTGTTCAAATTATAGTGCTGGAGCAAAAAATGCCCCCGCACGGGGGCCCTTTGGTTTTACATGGGCTTATATAGGGAAAACTTTGAAAAATCTTCTTCTCTGAAACCGCAAGGCCCAGGTCTTTGATATTTGGTATGAAGCTTCATCTAGTGGACCCCTACCAAGATTGTTCAAATTATAGTGCAGGAGCTAAAAATGCCCCCTGCACGGGGGCCCTTTGGTTTTACATGGGCTTATATAGGGAAAATCTTGAAAAATCTTCTTTTCTGAAACCACAACGCCCAGGTCTTTGATATTTGGTATGAAGCTTCATCTAGTAGACCCCTACCAAGATTGTTCAAATTATAGTGCTAGGGCCAAAAATGCCCCCGCACCAGGGCCCTTTTGTTTTACATAGGCTTATATAGGGAAAATCTTGAAAAATCTTCTTCTCTGAAACTGCAAGGCCCAGGTCTTTGATATTTGGTATGAAGCTTCATCTTGTGGACCTCTACCAAGATTGTTCAAATTATAGCCCTGGGGCCAAAAATGCCCCCGCTCTGGGGCCCTTTGGTTTTACATAGACTTATATAGGGAAAATCTTGAAAAATCTTCTTCTCTGAAACCACAAGGCTTAGGTCTTCGATATTTGTTATGACGCTTCAGCTAGTGGACCTCTATAAAGATTGTTCAAATTATAGGCCTGAGACCAAAAATGCCCCCGCCATGTGGCCCTTTGGTTTTACATAGACTTATATAGGGAAAATCTTTAAAAATCATCTTCTCTGAAACACAAGGCTTAGGTCTTTGATATTTGTTATGAAGCTTCAGCTAGTGGACCTCTACCAAGATTGTTCAAATTATAGCCCTGGGGCCAAAAATGCCCCCACTCCGGGGCCCTTTGGTTTTACATAGACTTATATAGGGAAAATTTTGTTTTACATAGACTTCTATATGCAGGGTAAACCTTTAAAATCTTCTTTTCTGAAACCAGAAAGCCCAGGTCTTTCATATTAGATATGAAGCTTCATCTTGTGGACCTCTACCAAGATTGTTCAAATTTTAGCCCTGGGGCCAAAATTGACCCTGCCCGGGGCCCACTTGTTATGCTTTGGATCAGGTGAGCGAACCAGGGCCCTCTGGGCCCTCTTGTTTCTTGTATTTTTCTTTTCTGATAGCGCTATAGCGGGGCTATAGTCAGATCCTCTGACAGTTCTAGTTTTCATTGTCTCTGAAAACTAAATATATAATGGAAAAAAAAACTCTTTATCATTAAGAAAACACGCCTATATGAATACATTGTAACCTTTATCGCCGACAAAAATGAAAATTTTAAGATGAAAAATTGTGATATTTTTCTTATTTTTTGCTCAAAATATAGATTGTGGGTACTCATCAGAACCACCTCATCGAGGCAGTTCTAACGAGTACCCACAATCTATACTGATGCTCAAAAAATAGATTGTGGGTACTCGTTAGAACCACCTCATCAAAGCAGTTCTAACAAGTACCCACAATCTATACTTTAGAGCAGAAATAAGAAAAATAAGGTTTACCCCTGTAAGCCCCAGTTTAACTGTATAAAAGTGGGGTTCAAGGGGGTCAAAATATTTTGGCGTGTTTTTGTAACGGAAAATGGTGTTTGCTAGTTGTGATAGGCACTTGAAGAGCTAATAAGATGTTTTTCTTTCAGGTGGGGAAGCTTCCAGCCCCAATAGCCCCTGGTGGAATATCAATAGAATTTCAAACTGTGAATGGATCAGCCATAGCTGGGAGAGACTTCACATACAAGGAGGATGAAATCGTTTGTGTTTTTTTCCATAATCTCCATACAAAGCGGAAAATTATGAGCTAATGAATGTATTGAATTGTGAATATTGCGCATCAACACTTTTTAAAAAAGAATTTGTGATACCAATTAACCTTCAACATGGTGAATACAGAGTTATCCTTTTTTTAACCCATAAGCAATCACAACAATTGTCATCTGCTTTGTCATCTGCTGGTAACTTTAAAAGTCATTTTTGCAAACAGTGTGGACCCAGACCAGACTGCTCCTTCAGGAGCAGTCTGATCTGGTTCCACACTGTTGGAGCAGTCTGATCTGGTTCCACACTGTTTGCCTGTATGCAAAAATATTTGTAAAAAGTTTGCAAGAAGATTCAGCAGACGACATTTTAAAGCAGACGACTTTTTCAGATGTAGTTTTTCTCAGCATCTTAAGGGTTAAAAACATAGATCCAGAACAGTTGGCTTCTTCAATTTTGGAAGTCAGCTGATCAGGCTCTATACTATCTATCATTCAGCATCTAAGAATGAAAAGCGTGTAAAACAAATGTCTGAAAATCGGGAAGAAGTGTATACATAGCATAAAGAGAGTCTTACACTTGTGGTCATTTTGTATGAAATTTATAAAAAGAGCCTGCAGTGAGTTTCATAAATTTCATATGAAATGACCACGAGTGTAAGATTCTGTTTATCATATGACAAGTTTACATTGGATTTAATCGCTGGAAAACTACGTAAAAATGAAAGCATAGAGTTGTCATGGATGGCCTTTTGTGTAATATGTTAGGCTCAATCTGTGATATGTGCAGTCTGTAAAACCCCTTAATCATATGAAGTCGCATTCGAGAGTGTAATAACGCCATGTAATAAATTTGATAATCCACTAGTGGATTAAATATGCAAATTAGTTAGATACGCCCGATAAGGTTATATGCACGTTGACCTTAATGACATCACATTTATAAATGGTGGAATATTTACAGTTTTATAAAACAGTAGTATGTAGATAAAATGCATTTAAATGTCATATGATAAATAGAATCCTGCATTCATGCTCATGTATTATTGAATTGATTGAACTCATTGAGGAAAGGAGTTTTCACATTTTATCCCTTTTCCTCAACTCGTTTAATAAATTCAGCACTACATGAGCACTCATGTGAGATCCTCTATTTATATATGGGCCCCGTCAAGCGATTTTGGTACTTATAGAATTCTGTAAGCAAATACTGCAGGCCCTGATCAGATGCCGCATTCAGGGTGTCTGATCTTGGCCTGCACTGTTTGCCAAGGTACCCGTTTTGGGGTTTCCCGCATACAATGGGTTAAGATCCACTTTATACCTTGATATCAGCCCCAGCAGAGAGGGTGACCCCAAATGCGACCAAATCTCATCACGAAAACATGCCTATATAATTTTGAACCCCTTGAACCCCACTTTTATATTGTAAAACTGGGGTTTCCGGGGGTATACCTTATTTTTCGTATTTCTGCTCTAAAATATAGATTGTGGGTACTCTTTAGAACCGCTTCGATGAGGTGGTTCAAAAGTGTATTAAGAAAACTCCTACCGTTATAAGATAATCAAAGTGAGCTTCCTTAAGACGAGTGCTTGCTTAATACAAGAATGTTTTTATGCATCGTGTGACATAGTGCATTTTTCACATCTCCAAAATGACTACTTTTCCAATGAAAATCTGTGATACTTTTCCTTATTTATATTCCAAACATAGGTTGTTTGTGCTCATTAGAACCATCTCATTGAGGCGATTCTAATGAGTATCCACAACCTATGTCTTGGAGAGCAAATAAGAAAAAAAAAAAGGTATACCTCGCTAAACCTCAGTTTTCTCTTGGGTTAAGAGGGGTGTTCATTTTACAGACTTGTTCACCGGCCACGATAGCTCAGTTGGTAGAGTTCCGCTCCGGGGAACGGGAGGTCACGGGTTCGATCCTGGGCCGCGACATACCAAAGTCGTTAAAAATGGTACTAGCTGCTCCTAGCTTGGCACTCAGATTTACGGGGTAGAGCTAGGACTGGTGGACCCAGTGTCAGTATAATGTGACTTGGTGTGGTATCATGTAATGTGTCTGGGACATGATACCTCAGTGAGGCAGCACTATAAAAGTGAGCATTGAGCTCCCTGTCGCTACCAGACACCGTCGTGATATGACTGAAAAATTGTTGAAAGCGACGTTAAACCCGAATTCACACACACACATACACACACACACGGACTTGTTCACAATGATTTTTTAAAACAGGTTTCTTTTTGAATAGGAGTGACCACTATAACACATATTTTGTTGTCAAAAAATCAAAACCCTATAACATGTGTCCATCTTTTCAGTCTGCAGATTTTGGTATCATTTTTCAGGTGTTTAACGAAAATGAAAACTCCAAGACAATCACAATAACTATACTTGACAACAGCTTCTTCAACAATGATGTGACCTTCACCATCATCTTGAAGCCACCAGGAACTGGCCTGGGACTGGAAGAACCAAGTATTGCAACCGTCACTATATTTAATGATGACAGTGAGTAGAAGAAAAGATTAAATTAACCCATCAGGGCTTGAAGAAATATATGGGCTGCATGATGCTTCCACGCAGAGCTGGAACCAACCTGCACACGAGTACTGGTAAACCGCTTAGAGGATCTAAACCTGCCCAGGCAAAGCGGTGCTAGTCGACCCGTCCATCCTAATAAACCCTATTGGTTTCATTGGGCGGCAGGGCTTGAGATGTCATTTCATCTCAATGTCGGGTAAAAGTCCCACAAAATTGGAAGCAACTTCTCCAAAATGATCTTTACAGTGTTGACGGTGACATTAAACCTCAAATCAAACAAACAAATAACATCCATTTGACATAGTGCATTCTTATATATCTCCAAAATGGCTACTTTCCCGATGAAAATTTGTGATAGTTTTCTTATTTATACCCCAAACGAAGGTTGTGGGTGCTCGTTAGAAGCGCCTCATTGAGGCGGTTCTAATGAGTACCCACAACCTATGTCTAAGAGCAAAAATAAGCAAAATATTGTGTACCTCTGTAAACCCTAGTTTTCTCTATATAAAGTGGGGTTTACGGGTGTGTTCATTTCACGCACTTGTTAACATGATGCCTTTTTGTACCGAATGGATTCTTCCTCTTTATATATAGCAGGAGTCCATTTCAAAAACTGGGGGTGTCAGGTTGTGTTTTCTTCAAAATTTATATGGAAAATAGCTTAAATTTTTGCAAACAGTGTAGGCCCTGATCAGACGCCACATTCTGTGGCATCTGATCTGGGCCTGCACTGTTTGCCAGGGTTCATGTTTTGGGGGGTTCTGGTACCATATGGGTTAATTAGTAACCCTTGGTTTGCTGGCCCAGGATTAAATCCTCTACCCTTGCAATTAGGAGGTTTACAGGGGTGTTTGCCAGCCTCTGTAGCTCAGTCAGATGCTTGTCTGACTTATGATCAGGAAGACACGGGTTCGATACCTGCCGGGGTCAGCCACATTCTTTCGTGGAGATTGATCATGAAATCTTTTCTACAGTCATTCTCTCCTTTCCGCTGATTTAAAAAGGGCAGTTGTCAGTTTCTGGCGAAAGAACGGGCACTTTACTGGTTAACTGCTTACATATAAGCCTGCCAAGGAAAAAATAGTGGATAGGTAAACTGATGGGCTCAGAAATGACCTAAATAGTGTTGACTGGACTGTTACATATCAGATGGCCATTGAATATCTTATCAGTACATTATGTTGACAAATCAGTGCAATGAATACCCTCTAAACCCCATTTTATGTAGAGAAAATTGGTGTTTTCTAAGAAGTTGTGGAGGCTTATTGCTTTTGCTTTGTTCATCCATCCTTCTGTCCTTCACACATTTTTAATCCCCCGCCGCGAAGCGGGGATTATAGGAATGGCCTTTGTCAGTTTGTCCGTCCATCCATCTGACCGTCAGTCCATTCGTCCATCTGTCTGTCTGTCCATAATACTTTCTTGTCCGCTCCATATCTCCTGAACCTTTTGACAGATTTTCATTAAACTTTGGTCAATTATTCATCTCAGTGAGCTGGTGTGCAGAATCCATAAATGAACCATGCCGACTTAAGGTCAAGGTCATGGTTGAAGGTCACGAGTTTGAAACTTGGAATTTTTTGTCCGTTCCATATCTCCTTTACCCTGGGAAGGATTTTCATTAAACTTTGGTCAATTATCCCCCTCAGTGAGCTGATGTGCAGAACCCATGTCCGTTTGTACGTCTGTCAGTTGAGAACGTCCGTCCATCTGTCCGTAACTTTTTCTTGTCCGTTCCATATCTCCTGAACCCTTTAATAGATTTTCATTAAACTTTGGTCAATTATCCCCCTCAGTGAGCTGATGTGCAGAACCTATAAATGAACCATGCCGACTGAAGGTCAAGGTCACATTTGAAGGTCACGAGTTTAAAACTTTGAATTTTTTGTCCCTTCCCTATCTCCTTTACCCCTAAAAGGATATTCATTAAACTTTGGGTCAATTATCCCCCTCAGTGAGCTAACCATGCCAACTCAAGGTCACAGGCGAAGGTCACAAGGTTGAGCCTTGATACAAAATGTGGCGGGGGATTTGGCTGTCCTCCAGACTGCTTTGTTGTTCTGTATAGCATTATTAAACTTTTGAACCTTGCATGCTAAGTTTGATATATGGATTCCTTATGAAAAATAGTTGACCCATAATAGATTGTTTTCTTATCAAGGTTGTGCCCCATTGTTGAGTGAAATTGGAATGAAATCTTGTAGGTAAGATATCTCAAAAGCTAGAGCAAGTTGATGGCGTGCCATCGCATATCCCCATGCTGCGAAAATCCTGTCACAATAAAAGGACCCATTATACTTCGTTTTGACCTCTGCTGACAACAAGACATGCCTCCTGGGTAAATATTTCGCACAACTGTATTCTACTCTTCATTACCTTGGATTTGATATGCAAGGTGACTGCTTCTACAAAATACAGTCGAACTTCAATGGCTCGAACACCTTTGGGACCTCGAAAATCTGTTCGAGACAGGGGTAGTTCGAACCACTGAGGGTTACTGCCAGGAGGCAAAACGAGGTACTTTTGGACATATTTTTCGGTGATCTGTAATGAAAATGTATGCTGTGTGTACTCATTAGAATCGCCTCATTGAGGCGATTCTAATGAGTACATACAGCATTCTAATGAGTACACACAGCATACATTTGCAAGATAAAAGACGAAAATCTCCTAATTAGCTCGCAACATTTCTTATGTAGAGGACTTTCCTAGGGACTCAAGAAGGGATTCTACTCAGCCATGGTAAACGAGCCATCGGTGTTCAAGCCATCGAAGTTCTACTGTAAATTTTTTACCCCTTGGCTAGGGAGTCAGGCCCCTACCCTAGAGGGAAGTCACTACAACATTCTGAATATGTTCCACCATTCCTCTTCCATACGGCCTATACTTGTTACAGTTTCAAGATTCTAGCTCATAAAGCCTAGGGAGAGTTGTATGACAATCAAAAAAACAGATCCGAAATCCTACTTTTTAACCTCTGGTGACCCCTAGACATGACCCTGGGGCAAAATTTTTGCACCACTGTTTTCAACTCTTCATTAACTTTCATTACGCAAACATGCCTATACAAATATCCACTCTTCATTAACTTTCATTACGCAAACACGCCTATACAAATACATTGCCATCTTTATCGCCAAAAAAAATGAAAATTTTATGATTAAATATTGTGATAGCTTTCTTAGTTCTGCTCAATATATAGATTGTGGGCACTCGTTAGAACCACCTCACAATCTATATTTTAGAGCAGAAATAAGAAAAATAAGGTATACCCCCGGAAAACCCAGTTTTATTATATAAAAGTAGGGTTCAAGGGGGTCAAAATTATATAGGCGTGTTCTCGTGATTGATTTGATATGCAGCATGACATGACTATGTTTGTGCAAAAAAGAATTTTGACCTCTGGGGCTCACTCCCCTGGCCTCGCCCCAAATATTACAAATATGTTCCTCCAGTCCTCATCCATAGAGCTATTAACTGTGACAGTTTCAAGAGCCTAGGAGGAGTTGTTTGACAACCGAAAAAAAAAAAACAAATCCTACTTTTTGACCTCTGGTGACCCCAAGACATGTCCCCGGGCAAAATGTTTGCACCACTATATTCTGCTTGTCATTCGTTTGATTTGATAAGCAACATGATTATGTTTTAACAAAATGAATTTTAACCCCTCGGGCATTGTTGGCCCCGCCCCCTTCCTGGGCGTGCCACATCAAAATTCTGAATATGTTTCTGTAGTCCTCAGTCGTAGGGCTATTGCCTGTGAAAGTTTCGAGATTCTTGATCTGCCTCATGAAGGCAATGCTAACAGGCACCCACAATCTATACTTGGTCTAGAAATAAATAAAACTAGAGCAAGTCATTAGCATGCCATGGCATATTCCCACACCTAACCTCCCTGGCCCCACTCCACTGTGACTGGGGTTACATCAGAATTATGGAAAGGTTAACCCTTATCTTGCTGAATATTCATCTAAGCCACACCCATTTCTGTCTATCAACCAATCAAATTACTTTATGTAATTTATTGCTACCAATTCATAAACTGAATGCCAAACAGTGTAGTTCCTGATCAGATGGCTTCTTCAGAAGCCATCTGATCTGGATCTACACTGTTTGCAAAGATAGGGGTTGTCGTGAACAGCAAGATAAGGGTTAATTCCTCTAGTCCTCATCCATAGGGCAGTTTCAAGATTCTAGCTCGAAGAACCTAGGAGGATTTGTGTGACAATCTAAAAAAAGGACCCAAAATCCTACCTCTTCATCTCTGGGGATGCCCAGCCATGGCATCCATCACGAAAACATGCCTACCGTATTCGCCCTAATTACCGCACATGCTCCTATAAGCGCACACCAAAGCTATTTTTGAAAAGGAAATGCATAAGCGCACACTTTACAGTAATCTCCCCTTGAAGCTCTCATAGTAAATCTATAAAAACTTACCATTATTTCTTCCAACAGTGAAGGCAATGCTTAAGTATCTTTTTCCGTCCCATTAAATATTAGTAAGCATTGTCTTGGAAGCTGTTGTTTTCGTATCAAGTGTGCGCTAATGAGGTAGATTTTTTACCAAGATTTTATCACACGATTTTGAAAAAACTAAGCGCACGGTGCGGTAATTTGGGCGAATACGTTATATTATTTTGACCCCCTTGAACCCCACTTTTATGCAGTAAAACTGGGGTTTGCAGGGGTAAACCTTATTTTTCTTATTTCTGCTCTAAAATATAGATTGTGGGTACTTGTTAGAACCTACTTGATGAGAATTGACCTATGTTGACATGGGAGAAAAAATAGTTTTGCAGGAGTTGCTTCCCCTGAAGGTGTTCCCATTCCTCTTAACTAACAGGGTTTTAGCTTTGAAACCAATTGTACTGTAATGAAGATAATGACCATGTATTTTCCATTATATTTCGCTCTTTCAGATCCGGAATTGAAGTTTAAATTCACTAAAAATGAATATGTTGTTCCGGAGAATGCTGGAAAAGTAGATGTGGAAGTTGCAGTAGAAACAAATTTCCCGTGAGTAATGTTTCTCCCTATCATTATGATAACACACCCATATGACATATCTCCAAAATGGCTAAATGTACTTTTCTGATGAAATTTTGTGATTTTTTTCTTATTTATACTCTAAACATAGGTTGTGAGTGCTCATTAGAACCGCCTCATTGAGGCAGTTCTAATGAGTACCCACAATCTATGTCTTGGAGCAGAAATAAGCGAAATATTGTATACCTTGTAAACACCAGTTTTCTGTATATAAAGTGGTGTTTAGAGAGGTGTTCATTTCACAGACTTGTTTTCATGATGTTGTATTAAATTGTATCAACCATAAATCAAATGGATACATCTTATCACCACGTTCACAGGTCTGTGAAATGAACGACCTGATAAACCCCACATTTTATGCCCCACCATGCAAAAAAAGGGAGGGTATTATGTTATACCCTCCGAAGTTTTGAGTGTCCATCCGTCCGTCAGCACCTCATAGTTTTGTGACTTTACCATAACTCTGATACCATTTGAGATATTTTCACAAAACTTCACAGATATGTAGAAACTATCAGACGACGTGCATGAACTGTAACTCTGATTTTCCTACTTTTGGAGTCGTTGCTCTCTGAAAATTGAACATAGCCATTTCGGTCATAGTTTCGTGTCTGCTCCATAACATCAATACCATTTGAGATATTTATGGAACAGTATTTAGGTAAAAACTCAATTATGCAATGTGCAATTACAATATGAATTGTTGAAACCGCACTTTGCATTATGAACCTTTCCATATCGTACTACTTTATTTGGATATGCAACATGCACATTCTAATTTGAGACCTTTGTATTTAAATATGGCATTTGGACGTCCTATTTTGCAATATTCAGCTTCGATTCTGCTGTGGTTAGACGGGGTACCAGTCATTGAGGTGACGGTAACGTTCGGTAATGTCCGTGGATTTGCCATATTTTTTCCGATGACAAGCGTCCATTTGAGAAGATCGCATTCGCTTTTCCAGGGGCCAAATTCAAGCCAGCAGCGATAAATTTTATCCAGCTATATAATAATTCGGATATTTACAATAATGTGTACGTTTGCATCTTTAAAATAAATTTTACAGCGCGGTTCCTTATTTATATATTTATGAGAAACAGGATTTTTATTTAAAAGTTAATACTTGTTTGACGAAGGGGAAAATACTCTATCGTTGAATATTTACTAAAATAAAAAACCATGAGGGATTAGTTTGTGCCGAATCCGTGGATTTGAAATAAGCAATTATTGTTAAAATTGATTAATTCATACAATTTTCATAAATCTGATCCTTCTGAGTTGTTACTTATAAAGATATTAGTTACTAATTGCAACCTCACCCAAAACTTAAATGTTTGGATATTCTAGAAGTATGTATACGTCCGCACAGGGGGTGGCGAAGCGATGGTCTCCCTTTTCGCCTGCATGGATTCGTTCTCTGGGACCTTACCAGCTGACCATACGGGGAAACTGGAAAACAACAACCAGTGCCTCAATTCCCATTGCAAATACTTCATCATCACTAATTACTTACTCATTCTCAGTCCCGATCCACAACAATAGAAACGCACCCGGCACAATGACAGCTGTCGTATTCACATGTCTGTCTGTCTTCATAAGTTAGACTGGGGCATGATAGCTTTCATCCAACAGAATCACAGCGCGAAAATATTAGCTGGTCGTCTGTCAGTTCGTCTGTCTTCAGCCAGCAAAACCTTGCTGGGCTAGTGTCGCGACTGTCTTAACCAGCCTACTACATATTTCTTCAAGTTCTACATGTAACGATTTGGCAAATGGAGTGGCTGAATCCAAACCATTTTGTACTTACATGTATTTCCATGTATTAGGTCTACACCAAAGTTTTTTCTTTTCTTCTTCTTGTTTTATTACAGATAGACCACGTACAGTGTACCCTTTTTTCTTCTTGTTTTATTTCAGTTAGATCGCGTACAGCGTACCCAGGTTTACCTGGCGGAACTTAACGACATTATTTATTTATTTACTTATTATTAAAGTGTACAGAATCTAGAAAAAAAAATGTTTTTGATGCATTAGATTTGTACATTTTACCGCCGAAAAATACAACAACAAAAATTGTAAGATGAAAAGTCGTGATGATATTTTTCTGACTGTTGCTTAAAATATACATTTTGGGTACACGTTAGAAGCGCCTCTTCGATGCTGTTCTAACGAGTACCCACAATCTATATTTTGGAGTAGAAATGAGAAAAATAATGTTTACTCCTGTAAATCCCAGTTTTACTCTATAAAAGTGGGGATCAAGTGTGTGTGTGTGGGGGGGGGGGGGGGGGTCAGAATTATAAAGATGTGTTTTAATGGTGGGATGCCCTTGGTATGTGAGTGCGTTTTTAGTTTTACGTCTCACCAACAGCTAGAACCTAGGTTTAAAGACTCATCCGAAATTCTGGAGAAGCCCGGGGTCGATCCTGCGATCCCTGGTTAATGAGGCGAGTAGCATAACCACAACACCACAGAGGCTTCCAGCGCTTGATATGTTACATTGTAGCAGGTGCGGGTTTTCCACCTGCACTCCGGTATGAAAGAATTTGCTTCGTGTTGTGTTTTGTCAAAAAAGTGGAAACCTTTGCGTTTTGTCACTTGAAGCCAAAAATCTAGTATAAAAAGTCAGATAGTTTTCTATTTTCTTATAAATTAATGAATGCATTTAACACAAACAGTTACGAACATCTATATAAACATGTGACAAAATAAACAGGGAATCAGACCCCCGGCCATCGGGGCTTGAAGAAATAGATGGGCTGCATGAACTGAAACCGACCCGCACACCAGTACTGGTAAACCGCTTAGAGGATCTAAGTCTACCGAGCCAAAGGGGTGCTTACAAACCCTATTGGTTTCATTGGGCGACAGAGCTTTGAGATGTCATTTCATCTCAGTGTCAGGTAAAAGTCCCACAAAAGTGGAAGCAAAGCCCCCGCCCATAGGGGCTTGAAGAAATATATAGGCTGCATGATGCTTCCACGCAGAGCTGAATCCGGCCCGCACACTAGTACTGGTAAACCGCTTAGAAGATCTAAGCCTGTCCAGGAACCGCGGTGCGAGGCGAACCGTCCATGCTAATAAACCCTATTGGTTTCATTGGGTGACAGGGCTTGAGATGACATTTCATCTCAATGTCGGGTAAAAGTCCCACAAAATTGGAAGCAACGTCCCCAAAATGACCTTTACAGTGTTGACGGGGACGTTAAACCTCAAATCAAACCAAAACCAAAAGTGGAAGCAACGTCTCCAAAATGACCTATATTGTGTTGACGGTGACTTTAAACATCAAATCAAACAGAACCAAAATGCCAAGTTTTAGAAATTCCGTTGGATATGCCCTAAATCAGAAATTAATGTTAGAGGGAACGTAAGTCGTAGTTCATCTGAAAGCATTTTCACGAAGGGGAGTTGTAACTAGGTTCGCTTTCAGGTGATCATAAAGGAGCAGTCTCACCAAGGTCTACACGACATTGGACAGGAGCCTTTCTGTGTCATACAAAATTATTATAAGTATTTACAACAAATTTATATTTTAGAGGTGCAATGGTCTGAACACATTTGCGATATATTTAGATAAAACTTGGACACAAAACAAATACAGCAAAGCTGATTACTGGTCTGACATATAAAATAAAAATTATGTGTAAATGATTTTATCGGGAAGGGTGTAGTGTCCCCAAATCGTCCGTTTTATGCCAAAAATATAGTTCTCTCGTTTCTTTCACTCCTCCGTGTCACCAATACGCTTGCAGATTTTTTTTTGGTATCTGCCGAATACAGGCGGACGTTTACGGGAACGGTACGAAAGAACGATCACAGCGCCACTGAACGAGAATAATGGGAACTAGAAGAAGTAGAAGCGGAATTTCAAGGTGCAAAATAGGACGAGAAACAGAAAGAAAAGTACACAAAACCCAAAAGCAGACTACAAAATGAATATCATAATGCAGTGTTGCACAATTGTAACTGAATATAGCATAACAGAAGATCAAAATTGCATATTGCAATCTCAATGTTGCATAATTGAGTTTTTACCTAAATACTGTTCCATAGATATTTCCATGAAACTTCACAGGTATATAGAGCACCATGAGACAACTTGCAGAACATATGAAATGTAACTCTGATTTCCCTTCTTTTGGAGTTATTGCCCTTTGAACTTTGAATATAGCTGTTGCTATCAGTTTTGTGTCGGCTCCATAACCCTGATACCATTTGAGATATTTTCACGAAACTTCACAGATGTGTAGAGCACCCTGAGATAATTTGAAGAAGGTATGAACCATAACTCTGATTTTCCTACTTTTGCAGTTATCACCCCATGAACATTGAACATAGCCATTTCTATCATGTAGTCTGTTTGAAGCACCTAATGATTGGTTCTGACCAAACTTGCATGATTATATCACTAGGAGAGGGAAAACAGCCATTAGCTTTTGATGACCTTGACCTTATTTTCAACCAAAAACTGTCAATTTTGGGCCTAAGATGGCTTGTCTGCACCCAATCTCATGAACACATCTGTGAAATGTGGTCTAACTTGGTACAACAATCGACCAAAGATTTTATTAGATTTTGAAGACCTTGACTTTATTTTAAGTGGCACAGGCCCCCAAAACAAAAACTGTAAATGGGAATTGTAATTCTGGTTTACTTCCTTTTGGAGCCATAGCAATTTGAACATTGAAAATAGTCATCTCAGTCATGAATTCCTTTAATTTATTAAGGGAAAGAGTAATGCATCCTTACTTTGAATTCTTTTTTGACTGATAAGGCACTTGCTTGATGTAATTGTAGTGGCAGGGCATCAGCTTTTATTGAGGAGAAAACTGAAGTTTACAGGGGTATACATTATTATAGCTTACCAGTCTGAAGGTCATGGTGAGCTTTTGGGATCATGCTATGTCGGCAATATCATCTGTCTTGTGTCATCTATGCGTATTTTTGTCCAATCATCATCAGACTTGAAGTTTGAATATGGGTTATATCGTTCAAAACTAACGACATCGTCAGTTAACATATTGTTAAAACTTTGATTATTAGAATATGGCAAGTATGCTAATATTTTGCTGAAAAAATGTGATGAACTTTTGCAGATGCAAAAGCTGCTCACATTTTTTCAGCAAAAATACCACAATTTTTTATTTTTTTTTGACTTGCTAAGAGAGTTAACAATTTGACCACTAACGAGCTCGTTAAGCTATCAATGCTTTGAAAACTGGCCCCAGGTCAATAAATTTGCCGGTAGGTATAGAAAATCAATGTGAACACTCTTGAGGCCAAAGTTTTGGTCCAGTTCATCATCAAACTTGCTCAAAACAATCAGTTTGACAGTTTGGATCAAGTTTGAATGTGGTTCATGTTGGGTCAAAAAGTAGGTACTCGTAAATTGGTCATATCATAGAAAAACCTTGTGACCACTAAAGACTCATCTTGACAATATCTTGGTCATGTTTGAATACGGGTTATGTTGGGTCAAAAAGTAGGTCAGTAGGTCATATCATAGAAAAAGCTTGTGAACAGTAAAAACTCATCTTGACAATATCTTGGTCATGTTTGAATATGGGTTATGTTGGGTCAAAAAGTAGGTCAGTAGGTTATTTCATAGAAAAATCTTGTGAACACTATAAAGACTCAACTTGACAATATCTTGGTCATGTTTGAATACGGGTTATGTTGGGTCAAAAGGTAGGTCAGAAGGGCATATCATAGAAAAACCTTGTGACCACTAAAGACTCATCTTGACAATATCTTGGTCATGTTTGAATAGGGGTTATGTCGGGTCAACAAGTAGGTCAGTAGGTCATATCATAGAAAAATCTTGGGAACACTCTTCAGGCCACAGTTTTGGTTCAATAAATGGTTATTTTTAACATGAGGGGTCTGCAAAGGGGATGGAGGTGTTGTCAGACCGTCTTAATAATGGGTAAAGGTGGTGTGAAAATCATTACTGGTACTAGGAGCTGCCATTTGTCACCACCAGACATTGTAAGTTAGACTGAGCAGGTTCATCTCCATCTGTTAAACCAGAACCTGACCCTCAATGTCCATAAGATACCCAGATAGTGACATACAGGTCAGCTCCGTATTGTCAAAGGGAACCACCAACTCATAAGTCTAGCTTCTGATACCAGCACCCCCCCCCCCCCCCCCCCCCCCACCACCCCAACCCACACTCCCACTTTTTCACCACAAGGCATTGCAAGTTAGACTCGGCTGGTTTACCTAAGTCTGACCCACTAGGACCTGACCCTCAATGTCCACAAGGTACCAGATAGTGACATTTAAGTCAGCTGTGTATTGTCAAAGGGAAGCACAAACTCATATGTATAATTTCTGTCGCCAAATTCAACCATACTGTAGTTGCTACATCAGTTGCTCTGTGCATCAGTCAAATACCTATAAAATTGTGCATTCTGTCGACCTTTGCCAGAGTTGGTAGAGTGCTGTTGGTTAAGGCTGACACGATTAATCGTATAATCGATTAATCGATCGATAAATTCCACTAAAATGATTATGAGTACTGATTTGCTTGTAATCGATTATTTAATAAGTGCAATTTACTACCCAAAGGTGTGCCTAAAATAGCTGGATCAGTGGCAAACAGTGCAGACCCTGATGAGACGCCGCATTTTGCGGCGTCTCATCTGGGTCTACAATGTTTGCCCAGGCCTGCCTGTTCAACTATACATATGGTAAAGTGCAACATATGGCAATAGTCATGCTCAGACAGAAAGCCAGACAGGTAAAATTATGACAAAAACCTTAGCGATTACTAATCGATTATCGATCGCAATGGCAGAACTGATAATCGATTATCTTTTCAGCTCCGATTAGTCAGCCCTACTGTTGGTGTGAATTGAGGTTTAACGTACCCATCAACACTAATTAGGTCATTTTGGAGATGTTGCTTCCAATTTTGTGGGTCTTTTACCCGACATTGGGATGAAATGACCTTTCAAGCACTGCCACCCAATGAAACCAAAAGGCTTATATGGACTGGATGGTCTGACTCACATCACTTTGTCTGGGCAGGCTTAGTCCTAAGTGGTTTACCAGTACTCATGTGTGGTCAGTTTCAGCTCTGCATGGAAACTCCATAATGATGCAGCCCAATTTATTTCCCCAAGCCCTGATGGGCGAGGGCAGTGGGGAAGTCCATGATCAGATACTATAACTGAACCTATTGGTGTTTTTGTGCAGTAACCAAAAAAAAAAAAAATGAAAATTTTCAGATAAAATTTCTTATAGTTTGTATATTTTGCTTAAAACACAGATTGTGGGTTCTCATTACAACCATCTTGATGAGGTGGTTCTAACAATTACCCACATTATCTATGTTCTTGAGCATATATAAGTAAGAAAAACAATATATACCCTGTACATCACGAAAACACGCCTATATAATTTTGACCCCCTTGAACCCCACTTTTATATAGTAAAACTGGGGTTTCCGGGGGTATACATTTTTTTTCTTATTTCTGCTCTAAAATAAGAGGGGGGTGGGGGGTGGTATCAGAAGCTAGACTTACCGGAGCTGACTTGTATGTCACTATCTGGTACCTTATAGATTGTGGGCACTCATTAGAACCGCCTCGATGAGGCGGTTCTAACGAGTGCCCACAATCTATACTTGGAGCAGAAATAGGAAAAATATCACAATTTTTCAGCATAAAATCTTCATTTTTTTCGGCAATAAAGGTAGCAATGTATTTGTATAGGCGTGTTTGCGTAATGAAACCCCATTTTTACCATATAAAAGAGACTATTAAGGCGGTCAAAGGCTTCTTTGGAGATGTATGTTAACGAAATTCTATTTTCTATTTTCAGGGAAAATCAAGTAAGTAACAGAATATCATTCCTTCTATATTTTGAAAATGTTACTATGGAATGAATGAAAAATGTCTCAGTGAATTCATCCATTTGATGGACGTAGTTTGGTGAGACGCAAATTCACTTATATTGTCTCATCGGTAGTTTGCCATCACATTCACAAGTCCATGAAATGAACAACCCTCCAAATCCCACTTAATATTGAGAAAAGTGGGATTTACAGGGGTATTCATTCTTTTCCTTATTTTTACTCAAAGACATAGGCTGTGGGTACTCGTTAGAACTGCCTTGATGAGGCAGTCATCACGAAAACAGGCCTTTATAATTTTGACCCCCTCATACCCCACTTTTATATAGTAAAACTGGGGTTTAAGGGGGTATACATTATTTTTCTTATTTTGTCAAAAACGTAGATTGTGGGTACTCGATAGAACCGCCTCGTTGAGGCGGTTCTATCGAGTCCCCACAATCTATGTTTTGAGCAGAAACAAGAAAAATATCACAATTTTTCATCTTAAAATTTCAAATTTTTGGCCAAAAAATTTGCAATGTATTTGTATAAGCGTGTTTTCTAACGAGCACCCACAATCTATGGTTTGAGCATAAATTAAAAAAAATATCACAGATTTTCACCAGAAAAGTAACCGTTTTGGAGATATGAATGGATGTAAATATGTTGCATGAGTGTGTTATGGTAATTTGACCCACTGATCAGCATTGAGTCAGCAAGGGACAAAACTTACAATAAAAGCCTGTGTGACAAGGGCAAACTCAAATCTGAGGCTTGTGTGGCAGCCGTAAAAAGTCTCCCTGCCTTGATCATAGTGTGGGTTATATTTTCTAATCCTTTGGGATCATTGATTTGAAAATATTTGATGGTCACTGTTGAGGCCTAATTGGCCAAAACTAGCTACTGTAGTCTGGCCCAGAAAAAAATATTGTACACTCTAAAGTTTTCTGTTCTGTCTTGTAGTCCTTGCTTCATAACATATTTAATATCACTACAGCTGGTGTTAAGGGAATGTGTGGCGGCCGTAAAAAGTCTTCCTGCCCTTCATCAAAGTGTAGTTTATATTTTCTTGTCCTTTGTAGCCATTGATTTCATTGTGGAATTTTGAAAATAATTTAGGGTCACTGCTGAGGCCTAATTGGACAAAACTAGCTAGTCTGGCCCAGAAAACATGTACACTCCATATTTTTCAGCACTGTGGTGTATTCCTTGCTTCCAAAGGATAACCCTTTTTATAGAACATTGTTATTCTACCAGTCTGGCCAATGGCTGATCTCGTTGCTCTTCGAATAAAACTGAGGGTAAAGAAGTCTGATGTGCCAACTGATTTGAGTTCTCATTGGTTGCATCCCAGCACACACTAGTTGCTAGGGCAACGTCAAATCAACGTCGATGCAACGTCATGACGTTGCACCGACGTTGATGTGACGTTGCATAAATGTCATGATGTTGATGTGACGTCACAATTACGTCATGTGCTTGCTGGGATGGGCCATTAACCCTTCAGACACTGAGAAAAAATACATCTGAAAATGTCGTCTGCTTTTGTCGTCTGCTGAATCTTTTTGCAAATTTTTAAGAATATTTTTGCATACAGGCAAACAGTGTGGACTCAGATCAGACTGCTCCTAGAGGAGCAGTCTGATCTGGGTCCACACTGTTTGCAAAAATGACTTTCAAAGTAATTGGCAGACTACAAAACGGGCAACAATTGACATCTTATGGGTTATTGTAGGTTTCGCTCCATTATGAGCCACATTCATGAGAGAGAGTGTCATATGGGTCCTCCAACTACTGGTGGCAGGTGCCACCAACATTTCAACAGATAAACTTATTATCCCCCTAGTGGGTCACTGCAGACAGTTTTTAAGACACTACCGCAAGAACTGACAATTACAAAGGTTCTTTCTTCCCTCAAACCATTAGAGAATGGAATGATTAATTCCTCTGCTGAAGATGTAGAGGATTGTATTGCAAAGGAACTAATTTCAACTGTCACAGGTCCTTGTGAGTGAATATCATTGGACACATCACCAGTGACAACACCTGATTCTTGAAAAGGCTGTGTGACTATGATACAGTAAAATTCCTATATTGAGACCACCTTTGGGACTGTTCAAAAGTGGTCTGAAAGACCACTTTTTAACAGTCCCAAAGGTGGTCTCTGGTGAGAGGACACTGTATGCAGAAAATACGATGAAAGAATAACTGCAACTTACTAAATAAGCTTTTCATAGCGGAATTAGTCTTACTTTTTGGTGGTCTGAATTGCGGAATTTATTGTTCTTTATATGCTTACATAAATTAATGAGAAATGGGCCTCCTTGACCCAGTGGATAAGAACGCTGACTCTAAAACATTAGGTCTCTCACCGCTGTGAGTTCGAGCCTCGCTCGGGGCACATGTGAGACGCCAAGTTCTGCAATGGAAGGTCAGGTGGTTTTTCTCTGGGTACTCCGGTTTTCGCCCACTTCTGATTGACAATCAGCCCGATATGGATGAAATAATCTTGAAAGGGCCATAAAACCAACCCCCCCCCGCAAAAAAAAAAAAAAAAATAATGAGACAGCTTGTATTCTACCCTGTCTGTTGGCACTTGCATTTGGGGCTTGGAGAATATGATTGGGCATCGTACTTGTAACTTTAAATAATTTGCATATTTACTCCACTAGTGGATTATCGAATTTATTACATGACGTTATTACACTCTCAGATGTTACGTCATATGATAATGCAATCATACGTTGTATAGGTAAATTTATGGTTCATTGAAGTATGAACTCCAGCAGGTCACTCAGCCAAAGTTTAAATGAACCCCTTCATTTTCTTTGCATAGTTAAACACACATCTAGAAAACATGCCTATGTAATTTTGACCCCCTTAAAGCCATGGGAAGACTACCCCCTGAAGCAATGGTGTTTCATTCTTACCAAACTTGATTGATTACACTAGTAGGAATGGGGAAAACAGTTGCTGGATTTTGGTGACCTTCACCTCATTTTCAAGGTCAGTTAAAAAAGTTTGGATCAAAAATAGCTTAACTGCACCCTATCCCCTGAACTAATTTATGAATTTTGATCAGGTATGACACAATATATCGTTTCAGCCTACTAGAGATTGGATTAGATTTTGGTGACCTGTGCCGCGTTTTACACTCTCAAAACCTGTCAAATTTGGATCAAAAATAGCTTGTTTGCACCCATCTTCATAATGATGGTCAGATTTGGTACGGTATATTTTTGCAACCTCCCCAAGACTTGTTTAGGTTTTGGTGTCTTTGACATCATTTTCATGGATAGAGACTCTTCAATTTAAGTGCCAAAGTTTGGCCCAAATTTGTTTGTCTGCACCTTATCATTAATTATAATTAAGCCCGCCCATATAGTTTTGACCCCCTTGAACCCCACTTTCATATAGTAAAACTGGGGTTTACAGGGGTAAACCTTAATTTTCTTATTTCTGCTCTAAAATATAGATTGTGGGTACTCGTTAGAACTGCCTCAATGAGGCAGTTCTAACCAGTACCCACAATCTATATTTTGAGCAGAAATAAGAAAAATATCACAATTTTTATGCCCCTGGAATAGAGATTCGGGGGTGGGGTGGGGGGGGGGGCATAATGCCCCCGGAATTGAGATTAACGGGGCATATATAGTTTTTGGTCTGTCTGTCCGTTTGCCTGTTTGTCTGCCAATGCAAAACTTAACATTTGGCATAACTTTTGAATGGTAATAGACAGAGCTTTCATATTTCACATGTGTATACCTTATCACAAGACCTTTCCAGTGGTACCATAATTTTTGATCTCATGACATTGACCTTTGACCTACTTTTTTCAAAATTTATAAAAAATTTAACATTAGCCATAACTTTCGATTGATAAAGGATAGGGATTTCATATTTCACATGTGCATTCCTTGTCACAAGACCTAACTAGTGGTAACATAATTTTTGACCTCATCACCTTGACTTTGACATTTGACCTACTTTTTAAAAACTTCAACATTGGCCATATCTTTCGATTGGTAAGTGATAGGGCTTTCATATTTCACATGTGCATTCCTTGTCAAAAGACCTTTTTAGTAGTACCATAATTTTTGACCTCACGACTTTGACCTTGACGTTTGACCTACTTTTTAAAACTTGAACATTGGCCATAACTTTCGATTGGTAAGTGGTTAGGCTTTCATATTTCACATGTGCATTCCTTGTCACAAGACCTTTTTAGTGGTACCATAATTTTTGACCTCGTGACCTTGACCTTGACATTTGACCTCTTTTTAAAACTTTAACATAGTCCATAACTCGATTGCTAAGTGATAGGGCTTTCATATTTCACATGTGCATTCTTTTTTCACAAGACTGTGGTACCATACTTTTTGACCTTGTGACATTGACCTTGACATTTGTCCTACTTTTTAAAAACTTTAACATTGGCCATAACTTTCAATTGGTAAGTGATAGGGCTTTCATATTTCACATGTGCATTCTATGTCACAAGACCTTTCCAATGATCCCATAATTTTTGAGCTTATGACCTTCACCTACTTTTTTATGACGAACATTGGCCATACCTTTGGATTGCTTAGTGATACTGCTTTCATATTTAACATGCGCTGTCTGGGGGCATCAGTGTTTCACAAACACATCTTGTTCATCTTAAAATTTTGTTGTTGTTTTTTTCAGCGGTAAAATTTACAATGAATTTGGTATAAGCGTGTTTTCATAATAGAACATATTTAACTTCACTACAGCTGGTGTTTGGGAATGTGTGGCGGCGGTAAAACGTCTCCCTGCCCTACATCATAGTGTAGATTATATTTTCTTGTCCTTTGGGATCATTGATTCCATTGTGGAATTTTGAAAATATCTGAGGGTCACTGATGAGGCCTAATTGGCCGAAACTAGCTAGTCTGGCCCAGAAAACATGTACACTCCATATTTTTCACTTCTGTGGTGTATTCCTTGCTTCCAAAGGATAACCCTTTTATAGAACATATTTAGACTACTAGCTGTAATATATCATGACAAGTTTGCAACCTATCAAAACCTTGTTTACACTTTTGATGACGTTTACCTATTTTTCAAAGTCACACAAGTCAAATTTTGCAACAATATCTAAACTAGTTGTTGAATTTTGTCCTAATTCTTGATAATGGGTACATAAAAAAAAAAAATTGCTAAAATTTTGGTGACCTGTCAGACTGGTTTATCCCTTACCCCACTGAATAATTAATTTAGCCACACCCATTTCTGACTTTGAACCAATCAGATTAGTTGATTAATTTATTCCTGCAAATTCACAAACTGAAAGTCAAACAGTGTAGATCCTGATCAGATGGCTCTGAATCTATGCCATTTGCAAAGATATGAATTGTCATGAACAGCGGGACAAGAGCTAAAAATCGGCAAATTTTGCCTTGTCTGCACCCTATCTAACTTCTGACCAAATTTGTAACATTCAAAAGACATGATTGCATTTTGGTGGGCTTGACTTCCTTAGAAAGGTAATATTATTATGGGTCCAAAAATTCTTAAAATTTTGTTCTTCTACATCATATAGAAGCCTCTGTCTATAGTGGTGATAAACCGGGGATTGCAGGATCGATCCCGGGCTTCTCCAGACTTTTGGATGAGTCTTTAAACTGAGGTCCTGTCTGCGTTTGACCTTAGCTGTTGGTGGGACATAAAACTGAAACACACTCACTCATATCTCTTGAACTGATGGAAGAATGCTGTCCAAGTTTAGGAAATTGTAAAGTTTGTCATCATATCGGAAGTTAATGAAGACTTAGCTATTTTAATGACCTTGACCTCATCTTCTTTAATGCTGGGTACATTTCTTTTTTCTAAAAACTTTTTTAACCTGTTGGGGTACCTTGACAAACAGCGCAGGCTCAGATCAGATGTCGCAGAACGCGGCATCTGATCAGGGCCTACACTATTTGCGAACAGAATTTTCCTTCAAAAATAGAATAAAAATGAAAAAATCAGCCTGACACCCCTTATATTGAAAATGGACTTGTCCAACATATAGCAATGGTAGAGTCCACTAGTATACAATGGGTTAACCCCTTCAGTATCAGAAACCCCTAAAGGGGTACCTTGGCAAACAGTGCAGGTCCAGATCAGACGCCGCAGAACGTGGCGTCTGATCAGGGCCTATACTGTTTGCAAAAAGTTAAGCCATTTTCCAAATAAATTCTGGACAAAACACAACCTGTCTCCCCTAAATTTTGAAATGGACTCCTGCTATATATAAGGAGGAAGATTCCATTTGGTACAAAAAGGGCCAATGTTTTGTTTCAGCTGCCAAACTTGCCAGGAATTTCTGTAGTCATAGAAACCATTGATGGAACAGCAGTGGCTGGGCGAGACTATGAAGCTGTGTCAATAAAATTGGTAAGTATCCAGAAATGTATGACTTTAAGTACATCCATCAGCATAAATAAGCTATTATTTTTTTGAGGTGGATACCAAAAATATTTCATTGTGTGTTGAAAACATCATAATTCTCATGAGCATGAAGCACAAGTGAAAATTCTGATGTTTTCAACACATGAGATTATATTTAATTGGCATTGTCGAAAAAAAGTAAATTTTCTGTTTATTTTACATGTGTTGTTTGTCACTAAAAGTAGTATGGGCTGCTTCATTGAAAATAATTTTTCACAAAGTGGAAATGCCATCTTCATTTGTTTCAGATAGGTATAAATTTCAGTGCCAAGTATAAAAACATACTCCTAAAATCATGTTTAACCCATTGTATGCGAGAAACCTCTAAAGGGGTACCTTGGCAAACAGGCCCAGATCAGATGCCGTGTCCGCAGAACGTGGTGTCTGGGCGTCTGATCAGAGCCTGCACCATTTGCTAACAGAATTTTCCGTCAAAAATAGAATAAAAGCGGAAAAATAGGCCTGACACCCCTTACATGATAAATGGGCTTGTCCGACATAGCAACGGAAGAGTCCACTAGCATACAATGGGTTAAAAGTCTAAGCAATACCCTTGCAAACCCAACTTTATAGAGAGAAAAACAGTATTTACTAGGGTATACATTATTATCCCCAGGGGAGATACAATGGTGCACCATCAACTTCCTCCAGTTTTCCTTTATTTTTTATAAAAAAAAAGATCACTTTCTTTTCCAACAAGCACCCATGATCTACATCAAGTGTACAAGTCATTGAATTAAGCAACCTTATAGACCCCACTTGACATCACGAAAACATGCCTATATAATTCTGACCCCTTTGAACCCCACTTTTATATCGCAAAACTGGGATTTGTAGGGGTAAACCTTATTTTTCTTATT